>CM054136.1:88695943-88728443 GCA_028751875.1 Rapana venosa | reverse complement strand
GATGAAAAATGAAAGATGGTTTAAAAAGAAAACGGGGGAAAATAAAATGAAAAAAAAAAACCCCCCCCAAAAAAAAGGATGTTAAAAAAACCGAGATGATAAAGAAAGCAAAGATGATAAAGGGAAAACGGATATAAAAGGGGGAAAAACAGAGAGGGATGGGGGGGAAAACAAAAGATAAAGGGGAAGGGGGAAAAAACAGAGATGTAAAGGGAAAAAAAGAAATGAAAAAGGGAAAAAAAAAAGTGATAAGGGGAAAACAAAAGTTTTATGAAAAAAAACCCAAAGATGATGAAAAAAAACAGAGATGATAAAGGGAAAAAAAAAGGATGAGAAAAAAAGAAAAGATGATAAAAAGAAAAGAAAAGTTTAATGAAAGAAAACAAAGATAAAGAAAAAAAAAACAGAGATAAAAAAGAAAAAAAAAGATGATAAAAAGGAAAACAGAGAAGATGAAAAAAAACCCACACTTCCCTTTCCATTCCCGGCGACGCGCACCAGCCTAGCAGCAACGAGCAGCATCACGGGCCGGGAACTCATGGGGGGGTCAGGTGGCCTAGGCAGCCTGGAACTCTCTGTCTGCAGGCCCCGCAGAAAAAGCGCATTTTCCACTTGGCTACGTTCCCAGGGTGAAGTTTTTCTCTGACACAGGAAAAAAAAGGGGCTTTAAAAATGTTTTTTGTAAATATGTAGGCAAATGCTCTGGTATTTTCATAAAAAATGCGCCGGGTTTTTGTTTTTTTGTGGTTGTGTGTTTTGGTGTGGTGTGTGTTGTGTGTGTGTGTGTGTTTGTGTGTTTTTTTTGGGGGTGTTTTTGGTTGTGTGTTTTTTAAAGGTTTTGTGTGTGTGGGGTTTTTGAGGGGGGGAATTTTTTTTTTGGGAAAGGGTTGAGAAAGCAAAGTATTATCTTTAAAAAAATTTTTTTTTTGATTGGCACACAAAAAAAAATACATTCAAAACAAAAAAATTTTAAACCTTTAAATTCCGGGAACAACATAAACATTTTTTTTCCTTTTTAACATGCTTTTCCCAAGGCTACTAGCACAAAAAAAGTCCCAAAAAAAATTTAAATCTTTTTTTTTTTTTTTTTTTTCGTGGGTTCAAGAAAAGTTCATAGATTCTATCAAACTATCTGTCCCTTTATTTTTCTGACAAATTTTTGGGGGCCCCCTAAAACTCAGAAACCCCCAGCCCCTTTCCTTTTCCTTCTCTCTTTTCTCCCTTTTCCCTCGGGGTTTTGTGAAGTTTTAGGCCTGTCCTTTCCCCCTGATTTTATCCCCAGCTTTTCCCTTGGGGCTCCCATTTTTCCTTCTTCCCCCTTTGGGACATGCCTTGCAAAACTGTCTTTTAAAAATTTCCTTGGGTCTTGTGACAGGCCCCCCCATTTTAAGTTTTCCCGTTTTTTTAAACATCTTTTGAAGGTTTTTTCATAGGGCCCCAAATGGTTTGTTTGGAAATTTTTGTTTTTCACGTTTCGTTGTTTATGGGGGTCTTTGTGGGAAAATTCCCAAAGGGATCTCCAAAAAGCATCTCATCTCCACTGCCTTTTTCTCTTCTCCCCAAAAACCCTGCAGCCCCAAGGGCCATGATTCACGGGAAATACAGAAATATGGTTTAGGGACAAGGGAGGGGCATTATTGATCTTGGAAAAAGTGAATTTTCTTTATCTCTCCAGATGGTTTTTTATTTTTGACAAACGGGTTTTTATTTCTGTGCAGCCCTGCATATACTTCGGGCTTGGATCCCGGGTGGATCCCCAATGGCTCCCAGGTATTTGAAGCTTTGAACTGTTTCGCCCTTTTGGTCATTTAACCCCTTGATATCAGTGAAATGCCGTTGGTGTTTTTTTAGTCACCCTTTTTGGTTCTTTTTCTGCATTTTTTTTAAATGCCGTATTTTTTTTGGGGCCTTATCCAAGTTTTTCCCTGTTAGGCTGGCAGCTCTTTTTCTGATCCTGCTTTTCCCCATCAATGTCATCTGCGAAGCGGGAGGTTTTGTGTTTCTTCTGCCACCAATGCAAATGATCCTTCAGGGATTTTCCCATTTGCATCACCCAGGTTTCTCTAAAGGAAGATTTTGGGGAAAAAAAAGTGGGTGAGGGAAGACACCCCCTAAAGCCTTCCCTCCAACTTTTTTTGTTCGAAACCTTTTCCCCAAATGTTGTTGTTGTGTACACGGCACGGGTTGGGGCCCTCGCTGTACAGATGTTTGATGACTTGATCAGATTTGCATTGATCTGAAACCAAGTTCATGGTTGCCCACAAAGCTGCATCCCAAAACCCCTGTAAAAATCCTTTTTAAAATCGATAAATAGGGGTTAAAAGGTTTTGGGTTGATTTTGAAGGTTTACCCCCCCAAAATAGTTTTCTGGGTTGTTATCTGTTCTGTTTCTGCGGCGCCCCTTGCCTGAAACCTCCCTTGTTCCTCCAGCAATGATGGTTCTGCTTGTGGCTTCATTTCCTATTCAAAAATTTCTCCCAAAAACCCTTTTTTTGGGGGACTTTGGAGGTGATTGTGCGGTAATTTGGCATTGTTTTTTAGTTTTCCTTTTTTTGGGGGGGGTGATGAGGGAGGCCCGCGTCCATGGTTTTTTGGGAAATTTTCCTGTCTGACAATTTTGGGTTGCGGGATTCTTAGTAGGGCCCCCGGATCAGGTTTCCCCTCCACTTGGACCCAATCAGCGGGAATGTTGTCGGGCCCCTGCTGATTTTCCCCCTTTTTCACGATTTTTTGATGCTGTTTTCCACTTTTTCTCGGGGGGGTTTAGGGGGGGACTGCCCCTTTGTCTTTGCTTTGGGGACAAAAAGGAAATTTCGGGAAATTTTCCTCGGTTTTTTATAGTTTACAGGTGGAAAAAAAATTTGCCCAAAATGGATGCCAATATAATTGGCAACCCCTTTGGGCCTCTGCGAAGTCAGGGGGGGAAAAAACAGGGTAGAAAAAACCCGACCGGGAAAGCCAAAAAAAATTTTTAAATATTTGGGGGGGGAAAACCCAGGATAAACAAAAAACACGGGCGGGGGGGGGTTTTCCCCTTTCACAAAGACACCCGTGAACACCGTCTGAGCTGTCATTTTTGTGTCCAGCCAGACTTATTACCATCCCCCTGGGGAGCAACCCCCCTTTAAAAAAACGAAATTAACAGGCTTACCCCCCATACATCGGGACTGCACAGATGAAGCCGTAGAATTTTTTTTTATGACCAGTTTACAAGGGGTTCTGAATCAAACACCCCGGGGAAAGCTTTCCCGTTGTCCCAAGGGGCCCGGGAACCCCAAAGGGTAGGAAAAAGTTTGCATGGAAAGACTGGGAGGGGCGTTTGTGGGCCCACTTTGGGTAAAAAACCAATCAAAAAAAGGGGTTTGGGAGACCCCTTTGGAGTTTCCCCAAGTAAAAAAAACCCCCTTCCAGTAGTAAATTTCCCCTTGGCCCACAAAAGAAACCCAGAAAAAGGGACATGGCATACCCCCAAATTTGGAGAACACCACAAAAAAAATAAAATTAACATCATGGTAAAAAGGAAAAACGGTTTCAGGTCTAGCTTTTAACACGCACAGACACAAAGGGTTTTCCGGGAGCAAAACATAGGGGGGGATCATGATCTTGTGTATAAAATTTTTTCCCCCGGATTTAACGTCTAAAAAAAAATCCAAAAGGGGAAAACAACACCCGGGGATAAAATTTGACCTGGGAAAGTTTAAAGGGCCCCAGGGTTTTAAATTTTTTTTTTCAAGAAAGGTTTAGGGGGGAAAAGTTTTCGCACTAAACTGTTTTAACTCGGCCATGGGAAAACACGGGACGTTTTATTTTTAAAATACATCAGGCCCTGAAACAGCAACGGGCCTTCTTGGCAAACCCCCGCCAGTCAAAAAACCATGGGTCAACCTAACATCCTAAAAACTATGCGAAAAGCGGGGGGAGTTGAAGAAAAAAAAAAAAAATTGGAAACAAAAAGAAAAAAAAGGGCCGAAAAAATTATAGGGCGGGTCAAAAAAAGAAAAAGGGAAGCCCCATGACGGGGGGCCAAAAAAAGAGAAAGGGAAACGGGGAAACCCCTTTCCCAAAGGGACTTTTAAAAGGGAACTTTCAAAAAAAACATAGCAAAAAAGATATAAAGCTGGTAAAAGCCCTTTGACTACACAAAACGGGAAAAAAGGTTTTTTAAAAAACCCAAAAGACAAAAAATTTGGGAAAATTGTCTCACTGACGACCGGGATTTTTTCTGAACAAAAGGGACAAAATTTTCTGCCCGGGACCTTTTAAACTATAAACCCGGGCAGGGGGTTTCCATAGATTCCATCCCAAAAATTTTCCCAAAAAAATATTTTAAAAGGGTACTCAACTTTTACAAAGTTTTATGTACTGGAACCTTTTTTTTTTCTGAAAATTATTTAAAATTCATTTGTTTAAAAAAAGAACTCCCCCTTTTCCTTTTCATTTTTATATTTTAGTTAAATTTAAAAAAATTCCCCAACTTTAAAGGTTTTTTTTTTTTTAAAACCAACCCACATTTGTAAACAAAAATTTTTGCAAACCAGAAATTATTAATTCGCCCCCTTTAAATCATTTTTTAATTGCATCATGCCAAAAAGCATTTTTTTCCCCTTAAGTCCCAGGTTCCTAGGCAATATTGGCAGTTGGTTTTCATATCACTTAAAGGGTTTTTTTTCCAGAAATTTTTTTACATACTAAACCCTCCCATAAATAATGGTAAATCTTGCCCTTTTCCTTCCAAAAAAAATTGCAGTTGTCATTATCTGAACCCTTTCTTTTTTCTTTAATATTTTGTTCGTGACTAATTTTCTATAAAAAATTTTCTTTTTTTTAAAACCATTTAAAATTTAATTTTTTAAATTTTTTTTGTCGTTTTTTTATTCCTGCCAGTCTATTGGAATGTTTTTTCTTTGCCCCCAATTTATGAAAAATTTAATGTCGGGGGAATTTCTATTTTGCAAATCATTCACAAAAATAAAAAACGGGATCCTTTCACCTTTTTTTGGGACAAAATCCTGACCCTTTTGGTCCTTTTCCTTACTAAAGTTTTTCACCCGGGTTTTTTTTTTTTCTTTTTTCCGCACATTTTTTGGATTCGACCCGCACACGGGCTAATAAAAGGAAAAAAATTTTTTGGTTAGAAACCTAATTTTTTTTGAAAAAATTCTCATGATTATAAAACCCACCTTTACCCTTTGCAGCAAGTGTTTAAAAACCAAAAAGAAAATTTGTTTTGTCCCCAAAATTTTTTCATTATATATGCTTTGGCCCTTCCCACTTTGAATTTTTCATTTAAAAAAAATTGGGTTTTTTTTTTCTAATAACTGTTGCTTATCCTTTAGATCCACTTTCTGAAAAAGGGTTTCAAAATGATTTTGAAACACATCTTTCCAAAATCCCTTTGGGTTTTTTTTTTTTTAAATTTAAACAAACAGCTTTTGGGGCCCCTCCAATTTGAAAATCTATATACGGGCCCCAGTGAATGCAATTTTTTCTTCACTTTTGTTTTTTTGGTATAAACTTTTGTTAATCCCTGCCGGTTTCCCCTTTATTGTTTTGACACTCGATTTTTTTCCTTTTACCTCTACCGCCTTTTTTTTATGCGGTTTTCACCCAATAAGCCCTTTTTTTCCTTTTCTGTTTTTTCTTTTCCCCCACAAAAATTTAAAACAAGTTTTTTCCAAAATGGGGGCTTTTAAACAACCGGGGGGGGTTTTGGCAATTTTAAAATCCCTAAGTATTCTAATTTTGGGGGTACCCATTTATTTTTAAACCCCGCTACTCTACCCAAAAAGTGTCATTAAAAATTTTTTTTTTATATCTTAAATAGTTTTTTTAATTCATATAGTTTATCGTTTTATTTACCCTTTCCCCAAAGTATTTTCTGTTACGGGGAAAATGGGAAAACCCGAAGGTTTTCAAAAAAGAACCCAAAAAAAACTTTGGGAATTTTAAAACAAAACAAGCAGAATTTCAAAATCCTTTGGGTTTAAACTAGAAACCGAGGCCAGTGTGCCAAAAACACAAAGAACTTTATGAAACCCCTAAAACCAGAATTTATTTTTTGTGGGATCAAAGAAATTATTCATAACCACTGCCTAGCACCCATTTTGGAAATTTTGACCTTGACAAATTTTCAGAAAACTTTGCTGTTCCATTTTCCCCAAACTACGGGAAAATTTTCAAACCCTTGTTGGGCTCCTTTTCTCTTAAAAATTTTTAACTCAGTTTTTTTTTGTCTTCCCCAGTTCCCCAAATAAAACTGTGCCTGTAACCTTTGGGCTCAAAAAATTTGGATGGAGACTGGTTTTGAAAAAAAAAAAAAATTTTATGCCGTTTTTTTTTAAATCCCCTTTGCAAAAAAAAAAAATTCCCAGATAAAAAACCAGTTTTTATTGTTTTTTAGCCCCGCCAACCCCGGGGGGAATTTTCAGGGCTGCCGCTTTCTAAAAAAAATAGAAACCCCAGATAAAAAAAAACAACTTTACTGGGCTTTCTGTTTAAAAGTCGCTTTGGTTTTTTACAAAAATTTCTGATGCTTTTAGTCAGTCAAGTTGATGGGGCACTTCCTCCTCTGTCCATCAGCTTCACTTTTGGGGTTTACACCCAAACCCGCTTCCTTCCCCCACTGAAAAAAATGCTTTAAAAAATCCCCAGAGAAAAGGGGGCAGGCTTGCAATTTGGTAAGGAAAAAAAAAAGGAAGATTTTTTTGTTTAAAAAAAAAGAGGGAAAAAAGGCAGTCCCCTTAAAGAAAAGGACACCCCCCCTCCAAAAAAAAAAAAAAAAAAAAAAAAAAAAGTTTGGGGGGTTTTTTTGGGTTTTTTGGGTTTGGGTTTTTTTTTTTTTTTTTTTGGGTTTTTTGGGGATTTTGGGCCAATGAGAAAAGGGCGGGAAGCACTCGCTTAAAAAAAAAAAAAGGGGGGAAAAAAAGGGAAAAAAGGGGGGGAAAAAAAAAAAAACCCCTCCCAAAAAATGGTGTCCCGTGTCCTGCATGCAACTGAGGCCAAACCCACAAAAGGGAACAGGCTATAGTTTTTTAAATGCTCCCACGGTTTGGAATTCATTGCCGTTCAAAAAATTTCAAAAATCCAAAAAATATTTTTTTATTTTTCCTTTTTTCCTTTTAAAAAGGGAAAGGCAAAGGCAAATCACATGCTTTCCCCCAATTTGTTCCCCCTGGGGGGTTTTTTTTTGAGGGTATGGGAGGATTTTTTTGGGGGAATAAGTCTATCCCCCTTTTGTGTGTGGAAATCACTGTGCGTATGTTAAAGTATGTTGGTATGGGAAACTCTCCCCCCTTTCCTGTTTCCACAGAGGGGTAAACTAAGATCAGTACCCTCTGTTACAAATGTCTCCAAAAAAAAAGCACCTTCCTACCCTTTTTGGGGGAAATTTTTCACCTTTTACACTCCCTTTTCTTTTCCCCCCGTTTGCTGCAGATTAAAATTTGTTAACGGAATTTCCCCAGATTCAACCCTTTTACCCGGCCCGTCCCTTTCTCTATTTCTGGGCCTTGATGTTGGGGAAAAAGATCTTTTCCCCCTCTCCTCTTCGCCCCAAAAACCCTTCCCAAGACACTTTTAAATCCAGTCCCCAAGACTTTTTTTTTCAAACCTTTAAAATTTTTCCCCTCCTGGGATCATCTCATAGCTTTTCCCTGTCTTCAAAAACCTGATTCTATTGTCCCGCTAGGGTGTGTGACCTGAGTGTGTTTTTTTGTGTGTTTGGGGTGTGTGTGTTTTTGGGGCGTGTGTGTGGTGTTTTGTGTGTTTGGGGGTGTGTGTAGTTGTTTTGGTGTTGTGTTTTTTGTGCCGCACGCGTGCGTGCGTGCGGCGTACACATTTGGACTTTGGAACTATTAATTGTGACTTGGGTTTTATTTACTGGTAAGAATGAGTTGATTGCCCAAGAGCTTTTATTTTTCTTGCAAGAAAATAGCCTCTAAAAAAATTTCCCTTTTTTTAAAATTTATTAAAATTTTTTATTATTATTAAATTTTTATTAATAATTTTTAATTTTTATTATTAAATTTTTATTTTTTTTTATCATTATTATTATTTTTTAATTTTTTATTATTTTTTTATTATGGTTTTGTGTATTTGTGTTTTGTATGTATAAAGTATGTAGGAATACGTACGTACGTTTCGTACGTACCGGGATGGGATGTATGTAGGGTTTTTATGTTGTATTTTGTGTTTGTGTGTGTGTTTTGTGTGTAAAGTATGTACTACGCCTGTATGTATGTTTTATGTATGTAAAGTATTATGTATTTTTGTATTTTATGTATTTATTATGGTTTTATGTGTGTATGGTGTTTATGTATGTATGGATGTATGTATGGACGTTTTGCATGTAAGTATGTTGTATTGTGCGTGCAAAGCGTGTGTTTTGTTTGGGGTGGGGGCACGCGCGGGGCACCCCTGCACGTGGGTGTGGGGTATTCGCCATACACCCAAAAACGCGAAAAATTTTCCCTGTTCTAACGAAATTTGGCAAAAGGGAAAATTTTTAAGTTTAAAATTTTAGTCGATTCTCTTTTTGTGGGTTTTATTTTGCCCGAGATTCTCAAGGATTTCTCGGAATATAAAAAAAACACCCTTTAAAACAAAACCCCACAAGTCCCACATGGGCTGTAAAGTAATTTCTTCCGAAATTTGCCCCCATCGCCCAAACCCCTCCCTCAAAACAAAACTGACCGGGGGCAAGCAGAACTTTGTTTTTTTTTTAAAAAACTTACCTTTTCCAAAAACCGTTAAAAAAATTTTTTTAAAAAGGGGGAATGCCAAAAATTTTTTTTTCCCTTTTTTTTAGCTCCTCCTGGGAACTCCGAGGTTTTACCAATAGTGAGGTTTTTGTGTATGGGGAAACCCCCCTTTTGGAACCCCCACGAAGGTAGCCCCATTCCCACTTTGGGGATTTTTAAAAAAAAAACAATTTTTTAAAAAAAAAATCTAAAAAGAAGGGGGCCTTTTTTAAAAGTTCGGTTTTCTTTTCTTAAAAAAAAAAAAAAAAAGCCCTAATTTTTTAAAAAAACCCTCTTTTTTTTTCCCGATCCGACCTTGGGTTTTTTCCTTTTCCAATAATTAGTTGTGGAAAAAAAACGGGATTTTTAAACAGAATACCCAAAAAAAACCGACCAACCCCCCCCCCAGCAAATCCTCAAACTCCCAAAACCCTCCTTTAAATTTTCCCCAGTAATCCTCAACAGTCCTCAACAACCCCCCCATCAGCCCTCAGCACCCCCCCAAAAGTCCTCAAAAAACCCCTCAATTGTCCCCAAATACCCCTCGCGCTCTCAACCCCTCCTCAAAAGTCCTTTGGCACTCCCGATAGTCCTTCCCCAAAATCCTCAATAGTCCCCCCAAAAAACTCCCCAATAGTCCCGCCCCCACCCCTCAACAGTCTTAATATTTCCCCCCCAAAATCCTCAATAGTCCTCAAAACAGCCCTCAATGTTCTTCAAGCCCCTTCCCCAAAAGCTCTTAGTCAAAACGGCCCCTGTGCCCGGAGCAAAATGTTGATTCACGAAAAAACCCTTTTTATGATATACCTCACTGCTGGGTCCAATTTACTCAGTATTGGGTGGGGGGAGGGGGGAAGGGGGGAGGGTTGGGGGGGGGAAAGGGGGCAAAGGGGCTTGGTTAATTGTCCATTTTAAAAAGGTTTAATTTTCGGGGGCCCTTTTTTTCCGGGGCCGGGCAATTTTCCCTTTCCCTTGTTTTTGTTCCCTTTTTCCTTCCCTTTTTTTTTTCTTTTGTCTTTTGCCCCGTGTCGTAAAACTGTGTTGTTTCTGTCCTGTCTGTCTGTCTGTCTTTTCTGTCTTTTCTCTTCTCTCTCTCCCCTCTTCTCTTTTCCCCTCTCTCTCCCAATCTCTCGTCCTTTTCTCTCCTCTCCTTTTCTCTTTATTCTCTTAACCTCTCTACTTCTCGGTTCTCTGACCTTTTAAACTGTCATTCTTTTCCGTCTTTTTTGTCTGTCTTTTTTGTCTGTCTTGGGTTTTCTGTCTTTCTCTCTCTCTCTCTCCCCTCTCTCCCTTTTCTCCCCCCTCCCCTCTCTCTCTCCTCTCTCTCCCTCTCTCTCTCTGTTTCTGTCTGTCTGTCTTTCCCGTCTCTCTTTTTCCCGTCTGTCTCTGTCTCTTTTTTAACTGTCTTGTCTTCTATGTTTGTTTTCTGTATTTGTTTACGAATGCCTATCGTCTGCCTCCCCTATCTTTTTTGTCTTAACCTGTCCCCCTCTTTCCCTTTTTCTCTGTCTCTTTCATGTTTTTAGTATGTGATAGTTTTTTTTTTACAGTTTGGGCACTGTTTTGGGGATATTCTTTAAAAATTTTCAAGACTCAAGACTCAAGAATAATTTTTTAACTCAAAAAGAAATTATGAGTTGGCATTTTAAGATTACAAAACATGTTTTTAAACATTATAAAATCAAAAAAAAAACAAAACAACAAAAAGTTGCAGCACTTGATGTCACCACAACTCACAAGAAACCACCCCACCAACCCCACACACACACACACACACACTCACAACACACACACACAACACACACACACACCACAGACACAAAAACACCCCAAAACAGACACAGACAGGGCACACACACACACACCACACACCCACACACAAAAACACACAAAAAACACACAACCCCACCCCAAACACACACACACACAAGGGGACGGGGAAGCCAGTGGTCAGAACATTTCGGCTGGCAAACTGGGCGACCCGGGTTTTGTTCCCGTTTTCAAAAGGGGTATTTTTTCCCCCGGGTTTTAAATCAGTTTCAGACTCCAACCCCTCCCAAAAAATCCTTCAGAAAGAGAAATATAAACCCAGGCCCCCTGTGCGAAAAGCACGAAGAACATCTTGCGCACAACGTTTAAAAAACCTTTTTCCGCTTTTCGTAAGAGAGGCCATTGGGGTGCCGGTGGGAAAAAGAGGAAATTTTCAAAACCGAAAATTTCACAAAAGGGGGTGGGTGTAAAAATCACGAAGTGCTTTTTCCTTAAACCTCGATATAAAAGAATTTTTAAAAAAAATTAAACCCACACCAAAACACCACACACCCCACCCCGCACGCACGCACGCACACCAAAGTACACCATTGGGGGACAACCCCCAACAGTGGGTTTAAAAGCCCCCAATGCCAAAAAATAGGGGAAAATAATCGAAATTTAAGGGAAAGGGCTCTTTAAAAAATTTTTCACGCCAAAGAAACATCATTTTTATATTTATTATAATATATATTTATATATATATATTTTTTTTATATATATATAATTTATTTTATATTTTTTAATATATTTATAAAAATATTTTTAACAGCGAAAGGGGAAAATTTTCATTTCAAATTTTAAAACAAATAGAATGTTTCATGAAATCATCGCCCTTTTCTTCATCACACCCCACATTCAAATTTTTTAAAATATTGGGGTAAAAAACACTTTCTTTTTTTATTTTTTTAATTTTTTAAATTTTTATTTTATTTTTTTTATATCGAGGGAAAAAAGGGATAAAACATTTATGTTTCTTTTTTACCTCCAAATCCCCGTGTTTTTGCGGATTTGGGGAATTCTGTTTATCTGTTCCCACCGGCACACAATGGCCTCTCTTCGAAAAGCGGGGGAAAAGGATTTTTTTTTCCTTGGTTTTCCCCAAGGAAATGTTCTGCGTACTTTTTCACAGGGACCCCCTTTATAGTCTCAAACCGAAGGACTCTGGGGCAAACGCATGTGTGGGGTTTTTTTTTCTGTAAGAAAAAAATGTTTACCAATTTCATGATCCTTTTTATAAACGGGCCCACGCTCTGGGCTCTCTCTCTCCCCCTCTGTCTCTCTCCCCTCCACGGGGCGGGATAAAACCTTTTGGTTTTAAAAATTTCGCTCGCAATCTGCGAGGTATTCGATTCCCGTTTAAGGGGATTTTCTTCCCCTGGGTTAAACATCCCTTCAGAAATCCACCTCCCCAAAAATTTCCTTTTAGAAAAGGGGAATAAAACCCTGGGGGCCCGTGTTTCGAACGCCCCGAAGAACCTTGGGGCCCCCCCTTAAAACCTGGGTTTCCGCTTTTCGTAAGAGTAGACCACTGTGTGCCGGTGGGAACAGATGACAGAATTAACAAAACCGCATACACACGGGGACTTGATGCAAAAAAGCACAGAAGTGCTTATTCCATTATCCTCGATATAAAAGAATAAAATAAAATCCATCCCTCCCTACCCCCTCTCTCTCTCACGTTTAGACGTCAGCTTATGCATCCACTGTAGTATAATGGTACTTGGTTTCACATGGGAATCTATTAAAACAGAAATTCAACTCTGGTTAGGAAACTGAATGGACTTGGCAGTAAAACTATTTCTGGTTCTCTTTGTTTACGTTTTGGACATACAGTATCTTCTGCCAGAGGGCGGCAGCAATGCGTAGTGTTGTGAAAGGAGGTGTGTTTTATCAGTGGCAGTGTCTTTAGCTTTTCTAGTCATCCGATTTTCATACAATGCACTTAAGGCCTTTTGCTTTTCACCAGCAACTTTACTACACACTGTCACGACTGTATTCAGTATGCTCTTGTTTTTCACGCTCAAACTTCCAGACCGGCATAAAAACCTGTACGATAAGATTAACTCTACATAGCTGCGATAAAATAGGCACAAAATATCCTTTCTAACATATTATAGTGAGTGTAATTTCTGAAGGCAGTATATTCTTGATTGACATTTTTTTATGAATAAAAGCAGTGTTCGCATTCAAATTTAACTTACTATCCAAAATCGACCCAAGATATTTGTACTCCTGTACTCTCTCTCTCTCTCTACTTTTGTTCCTTCTCTGAACAAATCAAGGACTGGTGTTCTTTTCCTGTAAAAGTCAGTCAACATTTCTTTGGTTTTGCTGACATGTAGATCAAGATATTGTTTCTACACCAATCTTTGCACTCCATCAAAATAAGCAGTGTCTGAATTGGATAAATCAAGAACAGCCATAAAAGAAAGAGATTGAAAATAAAATAAAAAGAATGAAGGGAATAGCCCTCAAAACAAAACAAAAAGACAACCCCCCCCCCCACGCAAAACGAAGAAAAAACCCAAAGCAAACAAAGAAGTTGTTTATAAAACACCAACTATGCTAAACATCCCAAAGAAGAAGAAGAACAACAAGAACAATATTGTTTAAAAACGACAACACCAAACATTACACACCCCCTCCCCTCCTACACACACTCACACACACACACACACACAGTAGAAATCACACAACACACCCACACTCACACACACACTCACACACACACACACATCACACCAGAGTAATGGTCTTACAGGTGAAGATATATGACTTCACAACCTGACATAGGAATTGCTGAGAGCGTATAAAACTTCTTGACTGAGTGGCATATTTCTTTATGAATATCTAAACCTCTTCTTTTTACATGTCATAAAAAGAATGGCAATCAACACCAATGGTGGATTGAAATGGAATAGTATATCCATCATTATCTCAGTTTATGTATTATAATATCCGAGGTTGTGTGCCTTGGCTGTCAACAATCTGTCGGCCATAGAGGCATGGTCATGACATGAACATACATGACAGGGGGGGGGGGGGGGGGGGGGGGGGGGGTGGGGTTCGGTTAAGGGGGAGGAATGGGGTAGAAGGGGGGGGGGGTAGGCAGTGAAGCTGCCAATCAGTCCATGACCCGTCAGGTGTGGCTGACTCCTTTCCGTTTTGTTTCAGTGCAGTGGGGGTGAGGTGGGAGGGGTAGGGGGTGGGTGGAGGGGTAGGGTGAGGGTAAAGGGTGGGGGTGCGGGTAGAGGTGGGGGGGGGAGGGTGGAGGGGTAGGGGGAGTGGTGGGGGTGGGGGTTGTTGTCATGTAGTGCTGTGGTACCATGTCGTGTTTGAAAGTTGGTATTTTGTTTGTTGTTGTTTGTGGTGGTGGTGGTGGTTGTGGTGGAGGAGGTGTTGTTTGGTTTGTTGTTGTTTTGTGTGGTGGTGTGGTGGTTGGGGTGGCGGCGTGGTTGTGTGGAGTGGTGGAGGGGAGCGGTGGTGTGTGGTGATGATGATGTGGTGGTGGTGTGGTGTGATAGTAGTGGTGTGGTGGTGTGTGGTGTGTTGTGGTGGTGATGGTGGTGGTGGTGGGGTGGTGGTGGTGGTGATGGTAGTGTGGTGAAGGTGTGGTGGTGTTGTTGGTGTTGTTGTTTGGTGTGGTGATGGTGGTGGTGGTGATGGTGGTGGGTGGTGTTGTTGGTGTTGTTGTTGTGTGGTGAATGGTAGTGGTGGTGATGGTGGTGGTGGTGTTGTTGTGTTGTTGTTGGTGGTGCGGTGTGGTGCAGGTGTGCTGGTGATGATGTGTGTTGTTGTTGTTGGTGGTGTTGTTGTTGTTGTTGGAGGTGGTGGTGTTGTTGTTGTTGTGTTGTTGTTTGTTGTTGTGGTGTTTGGTGTTTGTTGTTGGTGGTGGTGGCGGTGGTGGTTGTTGTGATGGTGGTGGTGGTGTATTGTTGTTGTTGTGTGGTGGTGGTGGTGGTGTGTGGGGGGAGGTGTTTTTGTTGTGGTTGGTGTGGTGGTGGGGGGAGGTGGCGGTGGTGTGTTGGGTTGGTGTGTTTGGTGTGATTGGTGGTGGTAGTGTGGTGGTGGTGGTGGGGGATGGTGGTGTGTGGTGGGTGGTGGAGGAGGGTTTGTTTGTTGTTTGGTGGTGGTGGTGGTGTGGTGTGGTGATGGTGGTGGTGGTGGTGGTGGTGTTTGGTGTTGGAATGTGATTGGTGGGTGGTGGTGGTGTGGTGTGGTGAGGAGGTGTTGTTGTTGGTGATGGTGGTGTTGGTGGTGTGGGGTGGTGGTGAATGGTGGTGTGGTGGTGATGGTGTGGTGAGTGGTGTGGTGTGTGGTGGTGGATGGTGGTGGTTGTTGTGCGTAGATGGTAGTGGCGGCGGTGGTGGTGGTAGTGTGGTTTCTGTGGGACTTTTAATTTTGAAATTAATGGTATTTTGGGATATACCTTTGGGTTTCCGTTTTTTGTTTTTTGTTTGTTTGTTTTTCTTTCTCAGGCAGAGGTTTATAGGTTCACACTGCTGTGAAATAAGTGCGTAGGCGACCTGGTTTTGGGTTTTACGCCTACCAATAAGTAGGTACCTTCCGTCTTCTGATAAATGTCTAACCCCCGACACCAGTGGTGCATGCAATGTTTCACGTAGTTCGCAGATGTTCTGCGTGCGTTCACACACAATAACGGGGCCACGGTTTATATAAATATCCATTCTAAGGACTTTTGGGGAGAGTGGAGTCTGCACTTACGTTAACGTCAGGGGAAAAAAATCCCTCTTGAACGAGAATCGAAACCCGTGTCAGCAGACCAGCTATCCCGTCCCCCCTCTCAACCCCCCCCCCCCCCCCCCCGTCCCCGTTCCCACCCCCGCCAAAAACTAAAAAAAAATGTTTCCAATATCTAAAACCATTTATCTATTTACGTGGAAGTTCTACAACCTTTATATCTTTAACTTCCCATAAGGAACTCTTATATGTGCATTTAGCAAATTTTCTGAAGTGGGATGACGTGGGCAAAATCGGTATAAAGCATCCCCAACCTTTATGACATTCTGGGGCAAAGAATTCCCCCCCTTTTTTCTATCCCTCTCTTTGTTTTCTGCCTGTTCTTGGTCTTCCTGTACTAACTAAACTCTACTACTCCCTTCTTGTCCATTTTAATAATAATGTATGGAAATTATATAGCGCTGAATCTTGTATAGCAACAAATCAAAGCGCCTTCTTGGTCCATTCTCCTGTCATGTTTTTCTAGACAGACTTAAACGATGTCACTTCTCTCCCACGCCGAAGTCCGATGCGCTGGGCCTGACTTGTGCGGGGCTTCACTATCGGCAGCAATAGTTGGTGTCTGAGCGCTCGATGATGAAGAAGATGATGAATGTCAAAGTCCTTCGGATGAGACTATAAACCGAGGCCCCGTGTTCGAACGTATGCAGAACATCTTGCGCACAGGACGTTAAACCCTTTCCGCTTTCGGAAGAGTAGCCATTGGTGTGCCGGTGGAAACAGATGACATGAATCTACAAAACCGCATACACACGGACTGGGATGTAAAAAAAAAAAAAGCACATGAGTGCCTTATTCATTATACCCTCGATATAAAAAGAATAGATTAAAATTACAAATAAGTAAAATAAGGTTAAAGCAAACTATTTTATACATGCAAAGAAGATGATTACGGCACACTTTTAGCCTGGTGTCCTGTGTACCCCTTACAGAGACAGAGGTTAAGTCTGTTCCGTGTTACTCGTGTTGTGCCGTGTTGGCGTTCATATATTCATTCAAAACCTACCATGAACCGGGGCAGTGTGTTGCATTAATTCTGGGCTGTAAGCCTTCATTGACAGTGGCCAGAGGTCGTCTGGTCGTTTTGGACTGTACTACTTCTTTCTATGTGCTGCTGGGTCATTCATTAAAGCAACACTTTTGAAGAGAATTATGTCTGCATGTATGGACTTTCATGCGGCGCTTTAAGGGCGACTTCTGATATGTTTCACTTTGCTGTGGTTTTTGTTTTCGTTTTGTGAGAAAAAGGGAATTTTTTTAAATTTTTAAATTTTTTATTCTTTTATATCGAGGATAATGGAATAAGCACTTATTGCTTTTTCACATCCCAGTCCCTAGTGTGTATGCCGTTTTATAAATTCTGTCATCTGTTCCCACCGGCACACAATGGCCTACTCTTACGAAAAGCGGAACAGGATTTAACGCGTGTGCAAGATGTTCTGCGTGCGTTTGCACACGGGACCTCGGTTTATAGTCTCATCCGAAGGACTTTGGGGGAGAGTGGAGTCTGCACTGATTTTAACTCCAGAGGAAAATATCCCCTTGGACGGGAATACAACCCGTTGTAGTGTGTGTGTGTGTGGGTGTGTGTGTGCGTGCGTGCGTGCGTGCGTGCGTGCGTGCGTGTGTGTGTGGTGTGTGTGTGTGCGAGCATACGTATTGCGCCCTATGTGTGTGGTGTGTGTGTGTGTGTGTGTGTGTGTGTGTGGTGTGCACTAGTGCACTGCAAAGCCACAAAATCAGAACATTGTGTGAAGGGAGTTCTTGCAGAGTGAAACTGCTGACAGCAATGAATTTCCAGACTGTGACTCCTTTTCAGCAAAGTTTATGTGTACACAATGTTTTCTCTTTTTCTCTCCCTGACTGTCGCGTAGCACAGCCCACCGTTAAAATCATCACCTAACAGGAGGCACGTTTTCCAAACTGGTCTAAAATCACTAATTGAATAGACGTTAAACTGAAGATATCACGGGGTCCAATCTACACATGAAATGGTCTGTTCCAAGAATTTCTCTGGATTTTATCCTAGGTGTTGACTTCATGCTTCAAGAGAGTCCTTTACGTTTATCAGCTGAGTTGAAAGATCTTCGATGGTGCCCTAAGGGTCTACAAGACTAGGCGGTAGTTGAGATAAGATAAGGGGGGATGGGATAGCCTGGTGGTTAGCGTGATGTGCTCGTGATCTGCTGACCTGGGTTCAATTCCCGTTCAAGAGGATTTTTTCCTCTGGAGTTAACATCAGTGCCGACTCCACTTTCCCCAAAAGTCTTTCGGATGAGACTATAAACCGAGGTCCCGTGTGCGAACGCACGCAGAACATCTTACGCACACGTTTAAACCCGTTCCACTTTTCGGAAGAGTAGGCCATTGTGTGCCGGTGGGAACGGATGACAGAATGTACAAAACTGCATACACACGGGGACTGGCACAGGATTGCTTATTCCATTATCCTCGAAATAAACTACTACTACTACTACCACTACTACCACTACTACTACTACTACTACTACTACTACTACTACTACTACTACTACTACTACTACTACTACTACTACTACTACTACTATTTCTACTACTACTAAAAATCTAGGCCTCCCGTGAGAGCACAGGCGGAGCATAAGATGCTTGACTATGTTGAAAAAAACAACCCGTTTGCCTTTCGTAGATGAGAAGGCCTTCTATATCCAGTGTCATGGATGAAACAAATATACCCAGCATGCAGTCTGCTACATGGGCAGGGGTGGGCTCCGCCATGTTCAACACGCTCACGACACACCCACCGCCTGAAAACAGTAGTGCAGTGTACACAAACCGTCCTCAGCTAAGGAGTTAAAAGAAAAGTCAGGCAAGGCAGGGCAAGGCAAGGCAAGGCAGGGCAAGGCAGGGCAAGGCAGGGCAAGGCAAGGCAGGGCAGGGCAGGGCAGGGCAAGGCAGGGCAGGGCAGGGCAGGGCAGGGCAGGACAAGGCAAGGCAAGCCAAGGCAAGGCAATGCAGGGCAAGGCAAAGCAAGGCAAGGCAAGTCAAGGCAGGGCAAGTCAAGGCAAGGCAAGGCAAGGCAAGGCAAGGCAAGGCAGGGCAAGGCAAAGCAAGGCAAGGCAAGTCAAGGCAAGGCAAGTCAAGGCAAGGCAGAGCAAGTCAAGGCAAGGCAGGGCGGGGCAAGTCAAGGCAAGCAGGGCAAGGCAAGGCAAGGCAAGCAGGGCAGGGCAGGGCAGGGCAGGGCAAGATAGGGTAGGGCAGGGCAGGGCAGGGCAAGGCAGGACAAGGCAAGGCAGGGCAGGGCAGGGCAGGGCAAGATAGGGTAGGGCAGGGCAGGGCAGGGCAGGACAAGGCAAGGCAGGACAAGGCAAGGCATGGCAGGGCAGGGCAAGGCAAGGCAAGATAGGGTAGGGCAGGGCAGGGCAGGGCAGGACAAGGCAAGGCAAGGCAAGGCAATGCAGGGCAAGTCAGGTCTCCATTGTCTGCAGGCTTTGTGCAGTTATCTACGGTCCAGATTAACCTTGTTGCTTATGAGGCAGCCCACGACAGAGAATGGGCCAGTGAACGTACGAAGGAATGAACCACGTAACTAAGTAGCTAGGTAAAGAAACACAAAAATGATTGAACTTGGTAACTAACTAACCAACCAACCAACCTACTAACCAACTAACCAACAAACGAACTAGCTAACTAACCAACAAACCAGCCAACTAAACCAACAACATAAAACATCCACCCACCCCACCCAACAGCCAAGTAACCGCAAACCTAACTTGCTAACTAACCACCTAGCTAACTAGCTGGCTAGCTTAAGGCAACTACCGAGAAACTAAAACAATAACTAATAACTCAACCACTAGTTATCTTACTGACTGATTTACTGATTAACTAAACTTAATAAACTAATGAATAAATCTGATTAAACTGATAGCTATCGTAAAAATACTAACCACTAATTTTATAGTAGGCCTAACTAAGTAAGTAAGTGAGTGAGTGAGTAAGTAAGTGGTTAACTAACTAACTAACTAACTAGCTAACTAACTAACAAGCATTAGACACACGTATTTTACTACAAATCTGTTCCAGGACGACTTTCCACCAAACATGTTTGAGTTCCTAAGAGCGTAAGGCATTACATGTCTGATAGGAGTATCGCGTCGTGAGTTGCTCTTGTTGTTGTTTGTAACGGTTGTTGTTTCTGTTGTTGTAGAGCAAACGCTGGGTTGTAATTTTATTGTTTGAGGATTTAGTTTTTCAAGTTTCAGGTGTGTTTTTTTCAACTTTTGAAGTGTCGCAGTACGGTCAATCTACCAAGCAGTGGTCTTGCTGGTGTAATATTTATGGTTGCTACGGTGTCGATATCAGGTCGTTTACAATCTTGGTCCTTTTTTTTTTTTTATCTGTCTAGAAGTAATACACACCTGCCTAGGAAGCGAGAAGTGAGGGGTCCGATCCTGTTTGTGCCAAATGCCCCCCACTCCCACCCCCACTCCCTCACCCACCCCTCATACACCTTGACTGTTGATCTGGGTGCTAATCTTTCGGGTAGATGATAAAACTCAGGTCCCTGTGTAACCGCATTCGACGCATATAAAAATGAACCCATAGGCGAAGATCTTACCTGTCCCTGGGCAAAATTTGTAGAAAAAGTCACGTTCATCGTCAAGCAAAAACGCATGCAGTCAAGAAATGGAAAAAGGTTAATGGCGACGTGATCTTCTACGGGGACCAGCCCGATTTTAATTCACGTAGAGAAAACTGGCCGTGCTGAAAGAGGTATGATGATGTATACATACAGTTTGGAATTGTGAACGAGATGAAGCGTTGATTATGATCTGTGGGGTAGGCGGGGCTGCGGTCACCCACTTTCACGGTAGCTGCATTGCGTCTCGGGGCTATGTCTAAACACGACGCAGTGTATCTGGGGTTTTGTTGCTGTTGTTGCTTTTTTTTGTCCTTTTTCTTATTTCTTAATATCATCCTATTCTTACTAAGCCCCTTAACACCTACTCTTCCAAAATGGGAATCAAGTTTGAATATCTGCATGATGTTCTCTGACGTGCTTTGAACATGGACCTTGGGTTTATAGTCTCATCAAAGACATTTGATTTATTCTTTTTTATTTCCAGGTAAGGGAAAATGCATCATGGGCTGTTTACATCCTGTCCGTGTGTATGCAGTTTTTGTAATGTCATCCGTTCCCACTGCACACATGGCACACTTCCGAAAAGTGGGAACAGATTTTAGTGGGTGCGCGAATGTCTGGTTGATAGGGGGAGTGATAGTCTGGTATTGACGTTAATCCGGGGAAACTATCCCTACTAACTGGCGTTCTTCTTGGTGAGGTTTGAACCGTGCTGTCAGACGGACAAGCTAAACGCTTAACCACTAGACTATCCTCTCCCTCATGCTTAGTTTTGTAAGATTATTGTTTTGTTTGTTTCCTTATGTTTGGCATGCGTTTTTCGACGGTGTTTTGTTTTATCGTCCACCTCATTGCATGATAAAATTATTTATATGTAAATTTTAGCAACGTGAACCCTTACTACAAAACCCTTAGATTCCAACACCTATTTCTACCGACTTATAATCATCACTTAGAGTTAACAGACGTCATTCTTGAAGAACACACACACACACACAGACACACACACACACACACACACACACACACATACATACACTATCTATGATGTGCCGGTGGGAACAGATGACAGAATTCACAAATCCGCATACACACGGAGACTGGATGTAAAAGAGCACATGAGGGCTTATTCATTATCCTCGATATAAAAGATATATATATATATATATATATATAGATATATATATATAGTGTGTGTTGTGTGTGTGTGTGTGTGTTTGTGTGTGTGCGGGCGCGTATATCCATTCTCTCTCTCTCTCACAACAGAGAGAAGAGACACAGAGAGGAGACCGAAAGAGAGAGAGAGAGAGAGCAATGATTAGTTCCTGCCCCAGAAGTAGAAGTAACTTGTTTGTTACGGATTTCATCTAGTTCATTCCCAATGCTGAACTTACCTACCTAAGTACAGGCTTATATTGCACCCACACACGAGGGTGAAAGGCGATTAGCCACTTGCATCATAACCATTATTAAGTCTATACGGAGTACCTATAGTGAAGAAGGTCGTTGGTTTTCCAGTATGTGTGTGTATCTTTATCTTATTTTATTTATTTTTATTTTATTCTTTTATTTCGAGGATACTGGAATAAGCACTCATGTGTTTTTTTCATCCAGTCCCCGTGTGTATGCAGCTTTGTAAATTTTGTCATCCGTTCCCACCGGCACAATGGCCTAACGGGTTTTAACGCGTGCGCAAGATGTTCTGCGTGCGTTCGCACAATAGACCTCGGTTTATAGTCTCATCCGAAGGACTTTTGGGGAGAGTGGAGTTGGCACTGATGTGAACTCCAGAGGAAAAATCCTCATATATATCATGTGAGAGAGCGAGGCGATAGGAGAGCGAGAGAGAGAGGAGAGAGAGAGGATGAATGAGGGAGAGAGAGAGAGAGAGGGGGGGGGGGGGAGAGAATGACAATGAAAATTCTATTCGAGGTAATAAATAAGCATCCATGTGCTTTTTTCATTCAGGTCCCGCCTTAAGGATACACAATATGATAATAAGTAAACCCTGAGATAGAGAGCTCGAGAGAGATGAGAGAGAGTCGATAAGATGAGAGAAGAGGAGAGGAGAAGAGAGAGAGAGGAGGAGAGAGAGAGAGGAGAGAGAAAGAAGAGAAGAAAGAGAGAGAGAGAGTTGAGAAGATCGATGAGAGATGGAGAAGAGAGAAGAGACGTGAGAAGAGAGGATGAGATGAGATGGATGAGAGAGAGAGGAGGACGTACCACATATGTGTGTACGCGCGTGCGCTATAATTTGATTATGTATGTCTTACTAACCTTCGCCTATAAGTATTCAGGAGAATCACTTCTGCGTATTAAACCGTCTCCACTTTCCTCCATTTTACTTATGCCGACATGTTTTTGCCAAACATGCAAGCTGTCAGCGTTGTGTATGGCGCGAGTGCCTGAGTACATGCATGATATGCATATGTGGACTGACTGCGGCCGCGGGTGGGGCGGCGCGATTAACCCTGTTGTTGTTTTGTGTTGTGTGTGTGTTGAGTGTGTTTGGTGCAGGTCATACGAAGGAAGCAGCCATGGCAGTGAGAGCAGACAGGGGCAAATCGTAGGCCAGGCAGGGGACAGGCCAGACAGGCCAACCAGACCACACAGGCCAGACAGGCCAAGCAGGCCAGACAGGCCAAGTAGGCCAGACAGACATGCCATAGAGAGGGCGGTGCGATGGAAGCGATCTGCTGTGGAACAGAGCACACTCAGGGGGCTGGGCCTGAACCTAAGCTACGCTACCGAGGGTGTGTAGTTGGAGTGTGGTGGGAGTGTGGTGGAGTGTGGTGGAGTGGAGTGTGGTGGGTGTGGTGGAATTTTGTGTGGTGGAGTCGTGGTGGAGGTAGATGGGTGTAGTGGAGGTGTGGTGGGAGTGGTGGAGTTGTGGTGGACGTGTAGTGGAGTGTGGTGGAGTGTGGTGGTGGTGGGTGTGGTGTGGAGGAGTGTGGTTGGAGTGTGGTGTGGTGGAGTGTTTGGTGTGGTGGAGTGTGGTGGAGGGTGGTGGAGTTGTGATGAGTGTGGTGGAGTGTGGTGGAGTACGGTGTGGTGGAGTGTGGTTGGGAGAGTGGAGGTGGGGGAGTGTGGTGGAGATGTGGGGAGTGGAGTGTGTTGGAGTGTGATGGAGTGTGGTGGTAGTGGATTGTGGTGGCGTGGAATTGTGGTGGAGTGTGGGGAGTGTGGTGGCGTGGAGTGTGGTGGGTGTGTGTGGTGGAGTGTGTGGAGTGTGGTGTGGTGGAGTGTTGTGGAGTGTGGAGTGGTGGAGTGTGGTGGAGTGTGGTGTGGAGGGTGTGTGTGGAGTGTGTTAGGAGGTGTGGAATGTGTGTGTGTGTAGTGGAGTGTGGTGGAGTGTGGTGGAGTGTGGTGGAGGTGTGGTGTGGTGGAGTGTTGGTGGAGTGTGGTGGGTGTGGTGGAGGGAGTGTGGTGGAGTGTGGTGTGGTGGAGTGTGGGGAGTGTGGTGTGGTGGAGTGTTGGTGGAGTGTGTAGGAGTGTGGTGGAATGTGGTGGAGGTAGTGGAGGTGTGGTAGTTGGTGTGGCGTTGTGGTGGAGTGTGGTGTGTGGAGTGTGGTGGAGTGTGGTGTGTGGAGTGTGGTGGCGTGTGTAAGGAGTGTGGTGGGAATGTGGTGAGTGTAGTGAGTGTCGGTGAGTGTGGTGGAGTGTGGTGGAGTTGTTGGTGGAGTGTGGTGGAGTGTGTGGTAGTGTGTGTGGAGTGTGGTAGAGTGGAGTGTGTTGATTGGAGATGAGGTGGAGTGTGGTGGAGTGGAGTGTGGTGGAGTGTGGTGTGATCTGGAGTGTTCGTGGAGTGTGGTGGAAGATATGGTAGAGTGGTAAGAGTGTGGTGGAGTGTGTGTGAGTGGAGTGTGGTGCCGTTGTGGTTTGGTTTGAGTTGAGGCGTAATCTGTGTGAACGTGATTTCCATATACTTACGTTCGGTCGATGGAAATTGTAGGAGGTCTAGTGTGTTTGACTCTCTTGTCTGGTAAGGAAGTTAGATTGGCTGTGCGAGGTGGTTGTGTTTAGGATAGCTAGTTGGCTGAGTGGCCGAATGTGGAAGTTATGACGTTTAGTCTTATGGTATTAACTTGGTTATATTCATATACTTAATATTTTTTTTGTAAGTACGTGATGTTAATGTTTAGTTTTAGTAGTGTTTATGAAATGTAGTTTAGCATCAGTGTGTTAGTAAGCTTTAGTGAGTAAAGAATCTGTAGAGCGGAGTGAGTGTTATTAGTGTGAGTTAGTTATATTTTTTTTTTATTTGTTTAGGTCAGATTATGTTGATTAAGAGTATTATTTATGGAGCAGTTAGTTATTAAGCTTAAAGGTTTTGTAGTGTACTAGTTTCTTCCATTTGTATAGTTAAGGGTTTTAGTAGTGTAGTGTAGCTGTAGTGTTAGTTTCAGAGTTCCATAGTCAGTAATCGATGTCTTTTTAGATAGTTAGATTAGTTCTCTTAAAGTGTTTCTTTACAGTAGTAGTGCTAAGTTTTTAGTAAGGTACTAAGTAGCTCTTTGTTTCTAAGTGACTCAGAGTTCTTAAGATAGGATAGATTAGTAGAGAGAGTTCCTAGTTGTAGAGTTTGTGGTTAGAGTATCGAAGTTTTTATAGGTGAAGTTGAGCTTAGTGTAGTGGAGAGTTTAAGTCAGGTTTGAGGTGGCTAGAAAGTTCTTATGTTAGAGTGTGTACATAGCTGTTCTGTAAGCTAGTTAAGTGATGAAGACTCTGCGAGAAGTTAAAAGTTTAGAAAATGATAGTTACTTAAGATTATTTGCGTCGAGAAGAGTCTCAGATGTGTTAGCTTATTTCCAAGTGGTAGAGTGAGTTCAATTTAGTTTATGTTAAGTTTGTTAGAGTTTTTAGATATTTAGTCATTAAATCCAGTTAGTTGTTGAGAGTAGAGTCATAGTACTAAAGACATTCTTGAGTGAGTAAGTTTAGTCTACGTTATAGGAGCCTCGTTTCTTCGAGAGAGTGCTTAGTAGTTTAGTTTACAGTGGTGGAGTCAGTTGCTACCGTTAGAGTTTACGCCGAGCATTATAGTTCTCCTTTAAGTGTTAGTGATCTACTTAGCTCTTTTTATTTTACTTTTTTGAGAGTAGTTTTCATGTTAAGCTAGTGTTAGTGTGAGTAGTTATAGATTAGGAGTTGAGTAGAAGGGGTTAGTAGTTATATCATTTCCTAGTGTGCAAGTTTATAATAGAAGTGAGGAGAGTAGTTGAGAGTGTGGTTAGTGTTTGAGTCATCATTAGTTACAGAGTCTCAGATAGGTATTTTGGAGTTGTTTTAAAAAGTAGCCTTCCTAGATTAATGCTCTCTCAGTTCTTTTTTTTCTTAGTACTTAGTTAAGTGTTGAGTTAGTACCTTAGGTATATTACAATTTAGGATGATTGAGTAGTCGCTCGGTATAGATCATCTGTAGTGTAATTTATTTAGACTTTCCTTAATAGTCTGTTTCTAGAGTTCATATTTGATAATCATAAGTCGAGTGTAGTTGTTTATGGTTTTTCAGTAGCAAAGAAAGAGTTAGTAGCTAAGTCAATTAATTATCAATTAGTGTAGGTTAGTGTTAAACAATTCTAAAGATTACGTTTAGCGTGTTGAGTTTAGATTTAAGTATCAGAGAGTGAGTTATACAGTAATAGTTCCAATATATTATAAGAAGTAGTGTAGAGTCAAGTCAATTTATCTAGAAAGATATGCTACAGAAGAGTAGAGTGTGGTGGAGTAGTTATAGTGACTATGTATTGTTAAAGCATATTGAGATAGAGTTTAACAATTCTTAATATAGAGGTTTAGTGAAGAATGTAGTAGTGCTGTAAGCTCACCTTACAGGTTTTAAGAAGGATATTAGATGTGTTACTTAGTAAGTTGAACTTTAGAGTGTATCTAAGGAGTCAAGAGGTATTAGTGTAGTCTAAGAGGATTAGTAGTATTGTAGAGGCAGTTTATCAGTAAGGTTTGTCGCTTATAGTGTGGTGGAGAATGGCAGGTTCTACTCTTTAGTGAGAGAGAAGAAGGGTTCTATAAATAAGGGTGTTGCTTTGAGTGTTAAGTAAGTCAGACTTAGAAATTAGGAGTCATGAAGAGTGTTTTTAGTGTTATAGTGTGTGGTGGAGATAAGATTTTCGAACCAAGTGCATGTATATGCACTTAAGGTAAAGTTCAGACTTTAAGAGTAACGGGAGTTAGGGGATAGTTATTTTGTAAATGGAGTGGGTGGGTTTTTGTTGGGTTTTTTTTGGATTATAAGGGGGTTTGGTTTTGGGGGTGTTTGGGGGGTTTTGGGGGGTTGGGGGAGGGGTAGTGAGGGGGGTGAAAAAAGGGGAGTGGTGAGGGAGTGGTTAGTGAGTGAGTGCGTCAGGATGAGTGAGTGGAGGGCGTGGAGAGCGTGGGAGGGTGGTCGTAGAGGTGGAAATGGTGTGGAGTAGGTGGAGTGGGAGAGAGTGGAGTGGAGGAGGGTAAGAGTGGGGGGACGTAGAGGGTGAGTGGGAGTGCGCAAATGAAGAATGTGTGAAAGTGGAGGGGAGTGCAGTGGACGAGGACATGAGAAGGGTAGAGTGAGGTATGAAAGGGAGGAGGAGTGAGTGGTGGAGGAGGGTGGAGTGTGGGATGTGGTGGGAGAGGTGTCGTGACGTGAGGGATTGGGGGAGGGCGGGGAGGGGGTGGAGGGGGCGTAAGGATTGGAGTGGAGATGAGGAGTGGGTGGATCGAGTTAAGGGGGGTGAGGGATGGGAACGTGGCGTGAGAAAAGGAGTGAAGTGAGTGTAATTTATTTATATTTTTAATATATTAGTATTTAAATTTTTTCGTTATCTAGGGGATGGCAGGGTAACACAATTGCTTTTTAAAATTTTCAAACAGTCCCCGTGTTTTGGTTTTGCAAATTTTTCAACCCCCCGGGCCCAAGGCCACTTTTTCCCCGCGAAAAATTAACCTATGGCCAAACTTTTGGGCCCCTTTGCACACGGGGCCCGCTTTTTTTGTTTCATCCCAAAAATTTTTGGGAGAGTGGGTCTGCCGGATGTTCCCCAGGAAAAATCCCCTTGAAAGGGATTCGAATCCGGGCGTTAGATTTCGAGGGCAATCGAGGGGAGTGATGTAGAATGGATGTGTATTTTAGCACAGTGTAGTAAGGTAGTGTAGTGGTTAGGTAGTGTAGTGTAGTTTTTGTGTAGGAATGTGGGTTTAATGGTGTGGTTAAAATGTATTGGGTGTGGGGGGGTGTGGGGGGGGTGTGGGTGGTAGTGTAAGTAGTGTATTGTGGTATTGTGGGTGAAGAGTGTACTGGATGTGGGGGGGTGTGGGGTTGTAATTAGTTACTGGGTTTGGGGGGGGTGTGGTTGGTAAGGTAGTTAGTGGATGGAGTGGAAAAGTCAAACATTGTTTTTGTTTTAGCGTGAAATAACAACCTTGTCCATAGCTGTGACACCTTTTGGAATCTTTTCATTAAGCATTAGAAAAACAATCATTGTCATTTAGCTTTGTTTTTTGTTGTTGTTGTGCGTTCCCCAGCTAACACCTTGGGGGCCCCCCAGAAAAAGCACTCACCCCAAACCACCTGGAAATCATGGAAATTGCAATTGCAACTGAATGAGAAGTTGCCTGATGATGTTTTATATTTAAAAGACCCCGCCATTTATACCCTACCCGACTTCAGAGGAGTTATAGCTTTAAATAAAAAATCTTTTCTTTATAGTTTTTAAATTTTTTTCGTTTTGTTAAAAAAGTCCCTGTGACTTTTTTGGCAATAAAAAAAATTTTGATGGAACTTTCTGATTCTGTGAGAGTCACCCTCATTTTGATCTTTCGGGCTTCCCAAGCGGGAAAGGGTTTATCAGAGTGGTGTTGTCGGTTGACCCCCCCCCCCCCCCCCCCCCCCCCCCCCCCCCCCCCCCCCCCCCCGAGTGTTAGACTGGGGGGAAGTCCAACAAGAATAGCTGTCCCCTTGGGGACTTTACAGGCTTTCAGACTGGGTCTCTCACAGGATTGCGCCGCATCACCCTGCATCAGGGCGTCGCCTCTTCTTCCTTTTTCCCTTCCTTTTTTTCCTTCTTTTTTTCCTTCCTTCTTTCCTTCCTTCCTTTCCCCCCTTCTTTTCCCTTCCCCCCTTCCTTTTTCCTTCCTTCCTTTCCTTTCCCTTCTTTCCCTTTCCTTCCTTCCTCCTTCCCCCTTCCTTTTTTTTCCCTTCCCTTTCCTTCCTTCTTCCTTCCTTTCTTCTTTCCCTTCTTCCTTCCTTCCTATTTTCCTCCTCTTTCCCTTTCTTTCCCTTTCCTTCCTTCCTTTTCCCTTCTTCCTTCCTTCCTTCCTTTCCCCTTTTTCTTTTCCTTTCCTTTCCTTCCTTCCTTCCTTTTTTTTTTTCCTTCCCTTTCTTCCTTCCTTCCCTTCCCCTTCCTTCCCCTTTCCTTCTTCCCTTTCCTTCTTTTTTCCTTCCTTCCTCTCCTATTCCTCCTTCCTTCCTCTTCCTTCCTTCCTTCTTCCTTCCTTCCTCCTCTCTTCCTTAGCTTCTTTCCTCCTTCCTGCCTCCTTTCTTTCCAATCCTTTCCTTCTTCTTTCCTCCATCCGCATCTCTCCCTTCTCTCCTGCCTTGCCCCTCCTGCCGTCTTCTTCTTCCTCTCCTCCTCCTATCCTATCCTTCCTCCTTATCTTTCACTTCTGTTCCTTCCTTCCGCTATCCTTCCTTCCTCTCGCTTCCTTCCTTCCTTCTTTCTTCTTTCCTTCCTTCTTCCTTCCTTCCTTCCTTCCTTTCTTCCTTCCTTCCTTTCTACTTTCCTCCTTCCTTCTGTCCTTCCTTCTTCCTTTCTTCCTTCCTTCCTTCCTTCCTTCCTTCCTTCCTTCCTTCCTCCTTTCTCTTCCTTCCTTCCTTCTCCTTCCTTCCTTCTCCTTCCTTCCTTCTTTCCTTTCCTTCCCTTCCTTCCTTTCCTTCCTTCTTACTGCCTTCCTTCCTTCCTTCCTTTCTTCTTTCCTTCCTTCCTTCCATTCTTTCCTTCTTATCCTTCCTTCCTTCCTTTCTTCTTCCTTCCTTCCTTCCTTCCTTCCTTCCTTCCTTCCTTCCTTCCTTCCTTCCTTCCTTCCTTCCTTTCTTCTTTCCTTCCTTCCTTTCTTCTTTCCTTCCTTCCTTCCTTACTGCCTTCCTTCCTTCCTTACTGCCTTCCTTCCTTCCTTCCTTCCTCACTTGCTAAACATCGCTTCCTAGGACTGTTTGTACGCTGTCACACAGGGACGCACACATACGAATCTAACTCATGCACAAACACAGACAGGAAGGAACACCCGCACGCACGCACACACATACACATACACACTCACGTGTACACACACACACGTACACACACACGCGCACGCACGCACGCACACACACTCACACTCATTTATAAAACTTTGAAGAAAAGGTAGATTTTCTGTTGAATATTTAATGCTCTTTAACATCACAAGCTTAGCCATTATACAGCAGAAGCACAAAGTGGAATGAACATTCGTTTTGCAAGTTAGCATAAGCTCTGGACAGATTCAACCAATCCACTGTTGATCATCGCTCTTTCTCTATTTCTGGTCCATCGATCTGGAACGACCTTCCCCTCTCTCTTCGACAAAAGCCTACTCATGAAACATTTAAATCTAGCCTCAAGACATTTATTTCAAACCTAACTCCCCCCCCCCTCTCCCTCTTTCATCTCAAAACTGCCCCTGCCTTCAACAGCCCAAATCCCATTACCTTGCCAAAGCGTATAACCTGTGTGTGTGTGTGTGTGTGTGTGTGTGTGTGTGTGTGTGTGTGTGTGTGTGTGTGTGTGTGTGTGTGCGTGTGTGTGTATGTGTGTGTGTGTGCGTGTGCGTGTGCGTGTGTGTGTACTTGTGTGTCAAAGTCAAAGTCAAACTTTTATTTTCAGATGGTACATTGAATAAGCAGTGCATTTGCTTTTTTTCATCATGCCATCTATCTAAAGAAAAAAAGCGAGGAAAAAAAGATAATGTATATGCAGATATAGAATAAAAAACCTAATCTATGGTAAACTATACAAATCAAACAAGAAAAACAATAACATATGCATATTTGGAATTAAAAACAAAGCAAAAAACCCAGAAAAATATTAGACCATACAATTCAAATAATTCAAAAATCTTGAAAAAATATCCGTCATAACACAAACAAACAAGCAACAAAGAAAAACCAAACCAAAACAAACAAAGAAGACAAAACAGAATAAAAATAAAAAAACCCACACCAACTGCTTCCTCCCCCCCCCCCCCCCCCCTCACACACACATACACACACAAACATTCAACCATACAAACAACTGAATAAAACAACAACAAAAAAGATGAATCAACAAGAACAACCACAACAAGGAAATAAACAATCAAACAAATACAAACATACGTACACAACAACAACAGCGACAATAACTAACATAGGACAAGAATAACAGCCAAGACAAATGAAGAACAATATAGAGCTAACAAAAGACGAGAAAAAGAGTCCAAAATATCCCCTTCCCCTCCCCAAGAAAACCACTCTAAACCCAAAACAAACAAAAAGCAAAATAAACCAGAACCCCACCCCCACCACTACCCGTGTGCGTGTATGTGTGTGTGCGTGCGTGCGTGCGTGCGTGCGTGCGTGCGTGCGTGCGTGGTGTGTGTGTGTGTGTGTGTGTGTGTGTGTGTGTGTGTGTGTGTAGATGCGTATATTTGAATTTGTTTAAGCTATTAATAGTTATTGTCTGCATGACTCTGTAAGAATATGTTGAATGCAAGCGCTCTGATTTGTCTTTGCAAGATATAGCGCTATACAAATTCCATTTATGATAATAATAATAATAATAATAATAATAATAATAATAATTATAATTATTATTATCATTATTATAGTATCACGCTACTGGGGTGGGGGGGGGGGGGGGGGGGGGACGGGATAGCCTGGTGGTCAGTGATGCGCATTGCGCTTGTGATCTGCTGACCCGGGTTCAATTCTCGTTCAAGAGGATTTTTCCTCTGGAGTTAACATCAGTGCCGACTCCACTTCCCCTAAAAGTCCTTCAGATGAGACTATAAACCGAGGTCTTGTAAGCGAACGCACGCAGAACATCTTGCGCGCACGTTAAAACCCGTTCCCCTTTTTGGAAGAGTAGTCGAGTCAAGTTTTTATTTCCAGGTGGTACATTGAATAAGCAATTGATTTGCTTTTTTTTCATCAAGCCATCTATCTAAGAACAAAATTTCTTAATGATGATATTGAAGTATTACATTATTACAACCTTTACCGATAGAATGTACCAATAAAAAAGAAGAAAACCACTAAAATAATACACTGCAAAGTACAAAATACACACACATACAGACACACGCACACATGCACATACACACACGCTAAACACACACCACACACACACACACACACACACACACACACACACACACACACACACTTAGGCAAAGATTTATTTTAAGATTTAAAAAAAAAATCATACAACGTCAAAGAAACAAATTACATCGTCTACTATCTCATCCATTCTTTCACGTTCATACTTTAGAAAGAAAAAAAAAGGTACAGGAACAAAACGTTAGAAAATACTAGGCATGCATTGGGTCATTACTGACAATATTGCCTGTAATGGCATCCCTCCTCTCCTCCACCCACGCAAACGGGGTGCTCATATGTGCTCATACTCTTCAGGCAGCACTTTCTAAACATGATAAAATTCACACAATAACAATCAAACAAGCAAAAAATCAGTCAAATAAATCAACGATAATGATAAAAGTATAATAGTGACACAATAATAATGATAATCACCCATCACCATAGTTTAGGCCATTGTGTTCCGGTGGGAACGAATGACGGACTGACGACACAATTGACAAAACTGTATACACACGCGGACTGGATGTAAAAAAAAGCACATGAGTGCTTATTCAACTATCTTCAAAATAAAAGAATAAATAAATAAAAATAGATACTGTTTATTCCTGCAAGAAGACTGACCTAGGCGTGATGACATGAAAGTCAATAGGATATTAACAAAAAGGAAGATTAAGAAGGTATTGACACGACACACTAGAAGGTGTTTACACGCAAGAAAATGATTATATTGACATACAGGGGACATTGACATGATAACAGGAATAACCTTTTTATTAATTGACTTTTTTGATGTTGTGATTTCTATTTCAAAACACAACACTAACTTTGTTTCCTTCCTAGTTTTAACACTTTTTTCTTCCAAAATGAATTATGTTTGAATTATTACTTTATTATATATTATAAAAACGGGTTTGTCTATTTTAAGACTAACGCCTTATGGTTGGATCGAAACTGAAAACTTTTGTAAATCATTTATAGACTGTGGGATGAAGGAGAATTAAAGACTTTTGTTAATCATTTATAGACTGTGGGGTGAACCAGAATTAAAGACTTTTGTTAATCAACTACAGAATGTTTAATCGTGGAATGAACCAGAATTAAAGACTTTTGTTGCGTGCCACTGCTGGTCATAATTTCTCTTGTCGAGACACTAAAGTAGTATTGAGTCTTGAGTCTTGCTCCAATGCGTTTTGCTGATCTTAA
>CM054136.1:88673140-88695443 GCA_028751875.1 Rapana venosa | reverse complement strand
ACTTTTCTCCTCTGTCGCCCGTTTCCTCCCCTGGACTTTTCCTTCGGAGGTCTTTGCAAGTCCTTCTGAGCGTGTTACTGCCCATCCACTGATTTCCTCTTTTTCGCCGGGGCATGGGGTCTTCATAACCCCGCCCCCGTGAGGGGTCATTCTGCGGACTTCATTGTTGTGACATGGTCCTTGTATGAGAGCCAAGAGCCTTTGAGGCATCTCATTTCAAACTTGCTTGGACCCTCCTTTGAGGTCTGGTTAGTGTCCATGCCTCACATGCGAAAAGCATGTTTGAGGTGACTAGCGCGTTTAGTAACTTTACCTTGGTTCCGAGAGGGATGTTTCTGTCTCTCCATATGGTCTTCAGTCTTGCCATTGCTGCTGCTGTTTGTGCCGCTCTTGCTAGGATTTCGGTCTTCGATCCCTCCTCACTTATGATGGCTCCAAGGTACTTGAAATGGTCAACTGTCTCCAGTTCTTTTCCGCTGAGAGTGATCTTGGTGTGATTGGCTGGGCACTGTTTGTCATGAGCTTGGTTTTTTCGCACTGATTTCCATGCCGTATCGGGAGGATATTTCGTCCAGTTTCTTCACTAGGTTGGCCAGTTCCTCTTCATTTCCTGCCAGACCGTCAATGTCATCGGCAAACCTGAGGTTGGTGATTGTTCGCCCTCCAATGCTGACTGTGCCTGTGTGGTCTTCCAAGGCGTCAGTCATGATTCGTTCGAGGAAAATGTTAAATAGTGTCGGCGACAGTAGACATCCCTGTCGGACCCCAACTGAGGTATGGAACCATTCCCCTACCGTGCTCTGTACAGGGCACGGTAGGGAACAGAGGGTACTGATCTTATAATCTACTCTCTGTGGCACAGGCAGCCAGTGGAGAGATCGCAAGAGAGGGGTAATGTGCTCAGATTTTTTCTTTCTGAGAACTAGTCGAGCTGCGGAGTTTTGCATACGTTGAAGGGAGTGGATAGATGTTGCTGGCAGACCAGCTAAAATAGAATTGCAATAGTCCAGGCGTGAGAGAATGAGAGAAGTGACAAGTTTGGCTGTTGCATCAGTGGACAGGTACTTTCGAATTGCACTAATACGCCGTAATGATAGTAGCACGACTGACAGGTCTGGGTGATGAATTTTTTCATAGAGAGTGTGTTCTCGATAACGACACCTAGATACTTCACGGAAGTGGATAAAGGGACTGATGTATTGCCGAGTTCTATTGAAGTTGTAATGGAAGAGAGTTTGTGTTTGGTCCCTACAAGCATGGCTTCGGTTTTATCTGCGTTTAACTGTAACTTGTTTTGTATCATCCAGTTTTGGATATCTTGAAAGCAGTAGGCCATCTTTGTCAAGAGAGAAGGCAATTTTCAGGTGTAACACTACTTTGAATCTGAGAGTCATCTGCATAAAAGTGATGGTTGATATATGACGGTTTATTATATGTGATAGTGGAGCAGTATAGAGAGTGAAAAGAACAGGGCCGAGAACTGATCCCTGCGGGACACCACATTCCAGTTTGGCAGGTATTGACTGTATCTTGTTTACTGCGACTGTCTGGAATCGGTCAGTGAGGTAGAACTGAACCAGGAGAGGCTGTGCCAGTAACACCGAATTTTTTTTTAAGACGGGAGAGAAGAGTTGAATGGTCAATAGTATCGAAGGCTTCAGATAAGTCGAGTAGAGTGAGAAGGGAGATTTTCCCCGAGTCAGAAGCAAGTAGAAGTGTATTTAGGGTATGGGCCTAGGGTAGTTTCAGTGCTATGATTGACGCGATAGGCAGACTGAAAAGGGGAAGGAGACTATTTGAGTGAAGATGGTTGTTGATTGTTCAGAACAACTTTTCAAGGACTTTAGAGATGAACGGTAGGTTGGATACAGGTCTATAATTCTTCAAAGTGTTAGTATCGAGGTCGTGCTTTTTTAAGTAGAGGTGTAACTATTGCAGTTTTGAGAGCAGTTGGAACAATTCCTGAAAGAAGTGATGAGTTAACTATTTTTGTGATGGTGGGTATAAGCTGTGGAAGGCACTGAGTAAAAAGAGAAGCAGGTATAGGATCAAGATCACATGATTTTATTGTCATTTCTTTCAGAATCGTCTTGATTTCTTTCTCGCTTGTTGGGTGAAAGAAAAGGAGAGGAGTACCAGAGAATTGGGGATCAGGAGGCATAGGGTAGAAAGAAGTCTGATCCAATCTGGAGCGAATGTTGCGGATTTTATCAGAGAAGAAAGAAAGAGAATATAGCAGGAAGTTCAGAGGTGTTGTGAACAGTAGGCATTGGGCTTGCCTTTGCAGATCCCGGAGGGTTGATGTGAGGGAAAAAAGAGATTTCATGACGTGGCATCAAGAACTTGAGCAGAGTAATAGTTTGTCTTTGCAGAATGAATCAGGGTTTTGACTTTGTTTATTTGTTTTCGCAAGAGCTGTTTGTTATTCAGTTTTTGTTTTTCGCCACTGCCGCTCCAGTTGTCGGCGTTTGCGCTTAGCGACCAGGATATCGTGAGTGTACCATGGGGCGCAGGCCTATCAGGAAGGACACGGTCAGTGGAGGTGCATGCTCGTCAAGCAGTTGCTAAGGACAGTGTTGCAGTATTCAGAAGGGTCAGCGTGATCAGGGATTTTGATAGCGTTCAGCTGCTTGAGAAAGAGAAGGATTGAATGTCAATGGCCTTGAGATTGCGACGGGTGACACGCTTTTTCTTTTGAAGTAGCTTGCGATGTTGAGAAAGAAAAGAATGGCAGAATGATCAGAAACCAGTTCATTAGTGACAGATACAGATGTGACAGAGATCTTGTGAAGCATCGGTAATCGAGCCAGTCTAAGGTATGACCTGATCTGTGAGTTGTCATATCACCAGCTGGAAAGAGAGTGGTTAGACAGAGAAGAGAAAGACGCTTGACATCAGGAGAAGACTGTTATCGAAATGGAAAGTTGAAGTCGCCAAGATGATAAGCTTTTTAGAGAGAGGCTGTAGTGATCAAGAAGCGACTGAAACTCTTGATGGAAGACTGAAGATGTAGATTGTTTTTACGGCTGGGAGGTGACGGTAAAGGCAGCCCAAAATTAATAGAATGTCAAGGTAGGTTGAGGTTGAGTTCACAGACTTCAAAAGATTCATGTGAGAAAGGAAACGAGTGCAGAAAGAAAGAACTGTTGCAGAGTGATTTGTAGACAACAGCAATACCACCACCACGGGAGAGTCGGGGAAAGGAAAAGTTTTGTATCCAGGTGGTGTCAGTTGTTTGATTTTAGGTTCATGACCTTGTGGGTTGAGCAGGTTTCTGTGAGAAAAGTTAATCAATGTTCTGTTCGAATATGAAATCAGCAAGATAGTCGGCTTTAACATCTGGGCAGACAGATTGCGCATTTAGTAAACATATGTGGAGAAGGGTTTTTGAGGGAGGCAGAGGGGTTGAAGATGACAGTGGTGAGTGAGGGTGACTTTCAGAGGGAGAGGGAAAGGTGATGAAGGAGATGTGTGCAGTGGAAGAGCAGACCAGAGTTCGAATGCTGAGTCAGATGGTGGAGGAGCTGGTTCAGTCAGGGAATTTGTGGTCTCATGCACATCGTCATACACATTTCGGTTGGAACAAATGTCAGAGTCACACACAAATGAAAAAGTATCTGGAGAAACAGAGAGTGAAGGGGTGTTGTCTTGGTTAGGGTCGTTGTGGCAGTGGCGTTGAGTTGATGGGGGGAGGATGGGGGAGGAAGGGAGGAGGGGGGGGTGGAGGGAGGCAGATGTACGGGAAGGCAAGGCACAGGCGATGACGGTTTGCCGGCGCGATTTCCTCGTCTGATTTTGCGGCGGTTGATTCCTAAATCTGAAAGAAGCTGTTGAGTTCATTTTTAAGGGGTAGTTAACACGTGGAGACAAGGCCTTTAGTCTGGAAAAGTTTGCGTTCATGGTGGGGAATGCAAGCGTTGGTTGGTGGGTGGCGGCGGTAATTTGCAGTCGTGTTTCAGTAGCAAATTGTTCAGGCTGCAGCAGGGTTACAGTACAGTGGGGTCAAAAGGACCAGCAATGACCAGGTGAAAACAAATCATGAAAGTCATTTGAATATTTGGAAAATATTTAACAGATGGAACACATAAATCGAAGGATTTCATTTAAAAGGTAAATGATACCATAGAGAAAACTGTTCTGACCATTAGGTAGTTCGGAAAAGTAAGACGGATTCGGCAGATGTAAAACTTTCTTTGAAAGACGCTGGAACACTCATGAAAAAACATCAACACACACAGAGCCACACACATGGGCCATCAGGCGCAAAGGGCAGTCAATCATATCAGGATGCTATTCCATGCTGAAATAGAAAAAAATGGAGATAGCTCTGTATCTATTCTAAATACAACAATCTTTTTTTTTTTAAGTAATGGAACCAATCACCAATACCGTCTTTTTAAGATTTATCCAGTTTTACAAGAAGAAGAACAACAACAAGCAAATGATAGGCGAAAAACACAGCATGGGATTTCCTCATCACACGCTGACACTCCAAATAAGGATATTAACAGTTTAGCATACCGGGTCTGAATTATCTTCTTTTTTTTAAAAAGTGATGGAAATCTTAATTCCTTAAAGAACATCAAACCCAATTCTTCCTCTTCTCCTCCCTCTTCTTCTTCTTCTCTTTCTTCTTTTCTTCTTCTTTTCTTCTTCTTCTTCTTCTTCTTCATTTTCTACTCCTCCTCTCTTCTTACCTCCTCTCTCTTCCTCCTCCTCCTCCTCTCTTCCTCCTCTCCTCCCTCTACTTCTTCTTCTTCTTCTTCTTCTTCTTCTTTCTTCTTCTTCTTTTTCTTCTTCTTCTTCTTATTCTTCTTTTCTTCTTCTGTTCTTCCTTCTCTTACAATATGATGTATTTTTTTTTTCTGTTTTGACTTTGTACATCAGTAACTGGTTTCTGTCTTCGATAGTTTTACTTACTGAAGACGCCCAGCCTTGTACACTGGCATCTTCACATCACATTGTTCTCTGTTTGTGACCAGGATGGCTGGTGCTCTGAACATTTTCCATATAGGCACGCAAGCTCAGCTGAGACAGAGGATTGCAGAACGCCCGCCCTTCAGAGTTGGCGCAACAGACAGACCTATCCACGAGAGGATTAAGGAATACCATGTGGCCGGACGTCACATCTACTATGCCAAAACTCAAAATATGAATAAAGCGGAAACGAATTTTCTACAGGTATGCGCAGATCGAGGAGGCTGTACATTCAATGTACACAGAAAATCTAATCTGCCTCATGCACCCGGCCTCGTTTACGCCATTTTTTAGGGCAAATCACCAAAAGCAATTGCTGTGTACTAGCACCCATGTGGGAAAGTAGTCTTCTTTAAATGTCTGTCTGTCTGTCTGTCTGTCTGTCTGGCCTTCTTTCTTTCTCTCTTGCACACGGCACTATGTGTTGAGACCTGACATTTCTGAGGGGTCAGAAGCCATAGGAGCAAGCAAGTACTGGCCCCGAATCAGAGAATGGTGTGGCCGGCAGCCATGATGCTGTGTTTGTTTTTTGTGCTTTTCTTTTGCTCTGCTCTTCTCTCAAATCTAGTGCTCAGTTTCCACTATTCCATTGATGTACGCAGCTTCCTGCTTTCATACGTATGTTACTTGTCATGTTCATGTTCATGAGAGTACACTAGTAGGAATGATGAATCCAGCAGCACTGGGTGGGTTTGGGACATCAAGTAGGAACTCTTGCCTGCTTCTGTCCTTGATTCTGAGTATCATTGCTACATTCTTGAGCTAGTCATACATCTTCCTTCCTTCCTTCCTTAAGATCAGCAAAAGCTTGAGCAAGGACTCAGACTCAATATACTTTAGTGTTCGACAAGAGAACTTATACCAGAGATGGCACGCAACAAAAGTCTTTAATTTGGTTCATTCCACGATTAAACCATTCTGTAGTTGATTAACAAAAGTCTTTAATTTGGTTCACCCACAGTCTATAAATGATTAACAAAGTCTTTAATTCTCCTTCATCCCACGTCTATATGATTACAAAAGTTTTCAGTTTCGATCAACATAGGCGTTAGTCTTAAAAATAGACAACCGTTTTTATTAATATATAATAAAATAATTATTCAAACATAATTCAATTTAGAAGAAAAAAGTGTTAAAACTAGGAAGGAAACAAAGTTAGTGTTGTGTTTTGAAATAGAAATCACAACTTCAAAAAAGTCAATTAATAAAAAGGTTATTCCTGTTATGTCAATGTCCCCTGTATGTCAATATAATCATTTTCTTGCGTGTAAACACCTTCTAGTGTGTCGTGTCAATACCTTCTTAATGCATATGCATATGTTATTGTTTTTCTTGTTTGATTTGTATAGTTTACCATAGATTAGGTTTTTTATTCTATATCTGCATATACATTATCTTTTTTTCTCGCTTTTTTTTCTTTAGATAGAATGACATGAGGAAAAAAAGACAAATGAACTGCTTATTCAATGTACCATCTGAAAAATGAAAGTTTGACTTTGACATTGACACACAAGTTTACACACACGCACACGCACACACAACACACACACATCACACACAACACACACACACACACACACACAGGTTATACGCTTTGGCAGTGTATGGGTTTGGGCTGTTGGAAGGACAGGGTGCAGTTTTGAGATGAAAGAGGAGGGGGGGGAATGTTAGGTTTGAAAAAAAAAACAAAAAATGTCTTGAGTCTAGATTTAAAATGTTTCATGAGTAGGACTTTTGTCGAAGTGAGAGGGAAGGTCGTTCCAGATCGATGGACCAGAAACTAGAGAAAGCGCGATGATCAAACAGTGATTGGTGGAATCTGTCCAGAGTTGTATGCTAGGCGGTGCAAACGAATGTTCATTCCCTCTGTGCTTCTGCTGTATAATGGCTAAGCTTGTGATGTTAAAGGGGCATTAAGTATTCAACAGAAAATTCTACCTGTTCTTCAAAGTTGTATAAATGTGTGTGAGTGTGTGTGCGTGGTGCGCGTGTGTGTGTGTGTACGTGTGTGTGTGTACACGTGAGTGTGTATGTGTATGGTGTGCGTGGCGTGCGGGTTTCCTTCCTGTCTTGTGTTTGTGCATGCATGGAGTTAGAATTCGTATGTGTGCGTCCTGTGGAACAGCGTACAAACAGTCCTAGGAAGCGATGTTTAGCAAGTGAGGAAGGAAGGACGGAAGGAAGGCAGTAAGGGAAGGAAGGAAGGCAGTAGTAAGGAAGGAGGATGGAAAGAAGAAAGGAAGGAAGGAAAGACAGTGTGAAGGAAGGAAGGAAGAAGGAAGGGTAGGAAGGAAGGAGGGAAGGAAAGAAGGAAGGAGGAAGGAAATAAGAATAAGGAAGGGAAGGAAGAAAGGAAGGAAGGAAGGAAGGAAGGAAGAAGGAAGGAAGAAAGGAAGGAAAGAAGAAAGGAAGGAAAAGAAGAAAGAAGAAGGAAATAAAAATAAAAAAAAAAAAAAAACAAAAAAAATAAAAAAAAAAAAAAAAAAAAAAAAAAAAATAAAAAAAAAAAAAAAAAAAAAAAACAAAAAAAAAAAAAAAAAAAAAAAAAAAAGGAAGGAGGAAAGGAAGGGAAGGAAACAGAAGGATGGAAAGGAAGGAGGAAAGAAGGAAGGAAAGAGGAAGGCAGAGGAAGAAGAAAGGGAAGGAATGAGGAAAGTAGAAAGGAAGAAAGAAGAAAAGCAAGGAAGGAAGGAAGGAAGGAAGGAAGGAAGGAAGGAAGGACGGACGAGAAAGGAAGGAAGGAAGAAGGAAAAGAAAGGAAAGAAGGAAGGAAAGGAAGGAAGGAAGGAAGGAAGGAAAGAAGTAAGAGGCCGATCTGCCTGATGCAGGGTGTGAGTGCGGCCGAATCCTGTTGTAGAGACCACAGATGCAAGCCTTGTAAAGTTTGCACAAGAGGCGACAGCAACGTCTTGTTGGACGTACCCCAGTCTAACATCTGGGGGGGGTCACCCGACAACACGCACTCTGACTCCACTCACTCCGTTGGAAGCACCTTTAGATCGAAATGATGGTGACTCTCACAGAATCAGAAATGTTCAGCATCAGAATTTTTTTATTGCCATAAAAAGGTCACATTGGACTTATTTGACACAACGAAGATTAACTTAAAAACTATAAAGATAATGACTTTTTATTCTCACTGCTATAATCCTCTGAAGTCGGATGTTGGCTATCTATATTGCGAGGGTATTTTAAATATTAAAACAGTCATCAGGCAAACTTCTCATTCAGTGGGCAATTGCAATTTCACAGTGATTTCAGGTGGTAGGGGTGTGTGCATGTTCTGTGTGGACCCCAGAGTGTTAAGCGGGGAACGCAACAACACCAAAACAACAACAGCATAATGACAAGGATTGTTTTCTAACTGCATAATGACAAAGATTCAATGTGTGTCACAGCTATGAAGACATGGGTTGTTATTCTCAACAAGCTCTACAAAAACAATGATTGACATTCCACCCACGCCACTACACTAATCTCTACCATACCAGCACCACCCACACCACATACACTACATTACACTACACCACACCACACCACATCACAGTACACTTACCTCACACCACCCACCACACTACACCATACCACAATACACTACATACACTCTCTACACCACACCTCACCCCATCACACCACACCACACCACAATTTACACATACCACCCACTTCACACCCACATACACTACCGATACTACACTACACTACACTATACTACACTACCACTAACACTATACTACACTGTGCTACACTACACACATTTCCATACATACACTACTCTACACGCTGATTGCCCTCGCAATCTAACGCCCGGATTCGAATCCCGTTCAAGGGGATGTTTTTTCCTTGGAGTTAACATCCGTTGCAGACTCCAACTCTTCCCAAAATTCTTCGGATGAAACTATTAAGCGAGGGCCCCGTGTGCGAACGCACGCAGAAGATCTTGCGCATTAGGTTAAATCCTGTTTCTGCTTTTCGAAAAGAGTTAGGCCATTGAGTGCCGGTGGGAATGGAAGACAAATTGACAAAACCGCTTACAACGGGACTGCGATGTTAAAAATAAAAAGCACATTAGTAGTTCTCCATCATCCTCGAATTAAAAGAAGAAATAAAAGATATATATATTTATTATATATAATACACTCCACTTTCACTCTTACACTCCACTCCACTACCCCCACACCCCACCACACACATCACACTCCAACTCACTCCACTCCAACCACGACACTCCACTACACCACACCACATCTACACTCCACTCCATCAATCCAGACACTCACTACACCACACCACACCACATCACAACTCCATCCCTTCACTACTCTACACTCCAATCCAATCACTACATTACACGACACTACACTACTTTACATTTCACTCCACTGCACTCCTATCCTCTACTGTACACGACACTGACTGCACTGCACGTGCACCTCTCCACTCCACTTACTCACTCATCTACTCTGCTCCACGACATCTTAATGTACTCGCCACCTCCTCTTCTACGTCACACCACGCACTTACTCCACACCACTCCACTCTTCGCCACTGCCCATCCTCTCTACGCTACTCCACTCCATCCAGTCACTCCACTCCACTTACTCCAACTCCCCTTCACTTTACTCCACTCCCCTGCACTTCTACATCTCGACTCCACTCCACTCCATCCACTCCATGCTACGGCACTCCTCTTTCACTCTACTCCATCTACGTACACTCCACATACATAAACACTACACTGTACTTCGCCACTTCACGCACGGACGCCACGCCACGGCACGACTCTGCCACGTGCACGCCAACTCCACTCACTCCCAACTACACTGTACTGCACTCCACTCCACTCCTCTCCATCGCCTAGCAGCATCCTACACACTTGCCAGGTCCACGCCACACAAGCCACGCACGCCTCCACACGCAATGCTCAAAACTCCACGCCACACAATCTCCACCACTAACTCTCATCGTCTCCTCCACACTCTAAACGCAATGCCCTATCCACTCCACCACACTCAATCCACTCCTCCCACTCCATCCACTCCACTCTACTCCTCACTTCCACTCATCTCCACCACACTCAGTCCACTCCAATCACTCCACTCACACACTCAACTTCACTCCTACTCCACCCCACAACAACTCCACTCCACTCCCTACACTCAACTAACTCCACCACACTCCACTCCCCACACCCCACTCACCACACTCCACTCCACCACACCCACTCCACCACACCTCCGCTCCACTCCAAACATCCATCCACTCCACTCCGCACACCACACTCCACTCACCACACTCCACTCCACAACATCATTCCACACACTTCACTCCACCAACTCCACTTCCATCACATCCACTCCATACACTCACTCCACCACACTCCCACACTGCACCACACTCCACTCACACACTCCACACACTTCCACTCTTACATTACTCACCACGCTCCACTACATCCACACACTCCACCACACTCACTCACCCACTTCCACCACACTCCACTCAACCACACTCCACTCTACCCACTCCACCAACTCCCACTACACTCCACCACACTCCACCACACTCCACCACACTCCACCACCACTCACCACACTCCACCACACTCCACTCCACTCCACCACACTCCACCAACACTTCTACACCACTCCACCACACTCCACCACACCACACTTCCAACACACTCCACCACACCACACTCACCACTCACACCACACCACCACTCCACTACTCTCCACCACATGCCACCACACTCCTACACACTCACCACCACTCCACCACCCACACTCACCACACCACACTCCAACCCACATGTCTTAGAGATATATAGATAGCCAACTCACCACACCTCCACACAACACTCCACCACTCCACTCCACCACACTCCAACACCACACTTCCACAACACCCCACTCCACACACTCCACACACTCCACCACACTCCACCACACTCCATATCACTCCACCACATTCCACCACACTTCATACACCACTCACACACTCCACGCACACCAACCATCCACCTTATCCAACACACCACACTCCATACATCCACCACCACCACACTCACAACACTCCCCACACCACACTCCCACCAGACACTCCACTCTCATCCACACTCCACCTCCACTCAACCACAATCCACCTCACCACAATCCACTCCACCCACCTCCTTCACACTCTCCCACACTCCATCTCCACCACACTCCAACCACACTCCCCACCCACTCTCCACCACCTCCACCACACCTTACTCCACCACACTCCACCACATCCATCACACTCCACCAACACTCCCCACACTCCACCACCACACACTCCACACACTCCACCCACCACACTACCACCACACCACCACTATCACCACACTCCACTACACTCACCACACTCCACCACTCTCCACCACACTCCACTACACTCCACCACACTCCACCACACTCCACCACACTCCACCACACTCCACTCCACCACACTCCACCACACTCCACCACACTCCACTACACACCCTCGGTAGCGTAGCTTAGGTTCAGGCCCAGCCCCCTGAGTGTGCTCTGTTCCACAGCAGATCGCTTCCATCGCACCGCCCTCTCTATGGCGTGTCTGTCTGGCCTACTTGGCCTGTCTGGCCTGCTTGGCCTGTCTGGCCTGTGTGGTCTGGTTGGCCTGTCTGGCCTGTCTGGCCTACTTGGCCTGTCTGCTCTCTCAGGCCTGGCTGCTTCCTTCGTATGACCTGCACAAACACACACAAAACACACACACACAAAACACACAGGTAATCGCGCGCCCACCCCGCGGCCGCAGTCAGGTCCACAGTAAGCATGCATGTCATGTACTCATGCACGGCGCTACACCAACGCTGACATGCTTGGATGTGTGCAAAAACAGGTGTCGGCATAGTAAAATGGGAGGGAAAGTGGGAGACGGTTTAAAACGCAGAAGTGATTCTCCTGAATACTTATATGCGTATGGTTATAGACATACATATAAAATTATAGGCGCACGCGCGTACACACATATGTGTACGTCTCTCTCTCTCTTCTCTCTCTCTCTCTCTCTTCTCTCTCTCTCCTCTTCTCTCTCTCTCTCTCTCTCTCTTCTCTTCTCTCTTTCTTTTCTCGTTCTCTCTCTCTCTCTCTCTCTCTCTCTCTCTCTCTCTCTCTTAACTTCCTGTGGGTTTACTTTATTATCATATTGTGTATCCTTAAGGGCGGGGACCTGAATGTAAAAAACATCATTGGATGCTTATTTATTATTCCACGAAATAGTAAATTTGTCATTGTCATTCTCTGTTTCCCCCCCCTTCTCTTCTCACTCTCTCTTCTCTCTCTCTTCTTCTCTCCGCTCTCGCTCTCCGCTATCGCTCTCGCTCTCTCTCATATATATATGAGGATTTTTCCTCTGGAGTTCACATCAGTGCCAACTCCACTCTCCCCAAAAGTCCTTCGGATGAGACTATAAACCGAGGTCTATTGTGCGAACGCACGCAGAACATCTTGCGCACGCGTTAAAACCCGTTAGGCCATTGTGCCGGTGGGAACGGATGACAAAATTTACAAAGCTGCATACACACGGGGACTGGATGAAAAAAACACATGAGTGCTTATTCCAGTATCCTCGAAATAAAAGAATAAAATAAAAATAAATAAAATAAGATAAAGATACCACACACATACTGGAAATTCGGTTTAGAGGCGAAACGACCTTCTTCACTATAGGTCTCGTTCTAGACGTTAATTAATGGTTATGAGCAAGGTGCTATCGCCTTTCAGGCCCTCGTGGTGTGGGTGCAATATAAGCCTGTACTGTAGGTAGGTATGTTCAGCCATTGGGAATGACAGCATGAAATTCCGTCAAACAGTTACTTCTGGGGCAGGGACTTAATCATTGCTTCTCTCTCTCTCTCTCTCTTTCTGTCTCGTCTCAGTAGTCTCTGTCTCCTAGTCTCGAGGGACTGTGAGAGATAGAGGACGAGAGAATGATAACAACGCGCGCGCCACACACAGACAAACACCACTACACACACACACACCACTTATTATATTATATATATAATATATATATATATATATATATCTATATATATATTTATATATATTCTTTTATATCGAGGATATGAATAAGCCCTCATGTGCTCTTTAATCCAGTTCTCCGTGTGTATGCGGATTTGTGAATTTCTGTCATCTGTTCCCACCGGCACATCAGAGATAGTGTATGTATGTTGTGTGTGTGTGTGTGTGTGTGTGTGTGTGTGTGTGTGTGTGTAGTGTCTGTGTGTGTGTGTGTGTTTCTTCAGAATGACGTCTGTTAACTCTAAGTTGATGATTATAGTCGGAGAAATAGGGGTGGATGCTATGGTTTTGTTAGTAAGGGGTTTGCACGTTGCGGTAAATTACATATAATTATTTAGCATGCAAGAGGTGACGATAAACAAAACACCCGTTAAGAAAACTGCAGTGCCAAACCTAAGGGAAAACAACAAACAATAATTATACAACACTAAGCATGAGGGAGAGATAGTCTAGTGGTTAGAGCGTTGAGCTTGTCGTCTGACAGCACGGGTTCAAACCTCCACCAAGAAGACGCCAGTTAGTAGGAATTGTTTCCCCTGGAGTTAACGTCAATACCGACTTCACTCCCCCTCAACCAGAACATCTCGCGCATACGTTTAAAATCTGTTCACTTTTTTCGGAAGTGTAGGCCAGTGTGTGAGTTGGGAACGGCAGATGGACTTTACAAAAATGCATCACACGGGGGGACTAGGATGTAAACATGCACATGAGTGCTTTTTCCAATTACCTGGAGATAAAATAAAAGAATAAACTTCAATGTATTTTGGTGGACTATAACACCGAGGTCCAGTGTTCAAGCACACAGAGAACATCTTATGCAGATATTCAAACCTTGATTCACCTTTTGGAAGAGTAGGTGAGTTAGGGATGCTTTGTAAGAATAGATGATATAAGAAAAAGAAAAAGAGACAAGAAACAGCAACTCAGTCAGAACAAAACCCCCAGTTACACTGGCGTGTGTTTAGACATAGCCACGAGGGGACGCAATGCAGCTACCGTTATGGTGGGTGACGCAGCCCCGCCAACCCCACAGATCATAATCGAACGCTTTCTTTCTCGTTCACAATTTCAAATGTATTGGATACATCATACCACTTTCTCAGCCACGGCCAGGTTTTCTTACGTGAATTTAAATTCGGGTCAGCTCTGCCTATAAAGATCACGTCGCCATTACCTTTTCCATTTTCTGCCTCTGCATTGCGTAATTTTGCTTGACGATGAACGTGGATCTTTTTCTACAGAATTTTGCCAGGGACAGGTAAGTCTTTTCGGTATGGGTTCTTTTTTATATGCGTCGAATGCGGGGTTACACAGGGGACCTGAGTTTATCAAACTTACCGAAAGATTAGCACCCAGATCAACAGGCAAGGTGTAGTGGAGGGTGGGTGGTAGGGAGTGGGGATGGAGGGGGGGGGGGGGGGAGGGGCGACATTTCGGGCTCAAACGGGATCGGACCCTCACTTTCTCGCCTTCCTAGGCATAAGTGGGTTATTACTCTAGACAGATAAAAAAAAAAAGGACCAAGATTGTAAACGACCTGATATCGACACCGTAGCAACCATAAATATTACACCGCAAAGACTGACATGCTTGAGATAGTAGAATGGACCGTACGGCGACCCTTCAAAAGTTGAAAAAAAAACACACCTGAAATTTGAAACAACCTAAATCCTTACCAATAATATTAGATCAACCAGCGATTGGCTCTACAAAGACAACTGAAACATACAAACGTTACAAACAACCAACAAGAGCAACTCACGAGCCGATACTCCTATCAGACATGTAATGCCTTACGCTCTTAGGAACTCAAACATGTTTGGTGGAAAGTCGTCCTGGAACAGATTTGTAGTAAAATACGTGTGTCTAATGCTTGTTAGTTAGTTGGCTAGTTAGTTAGTTAGTTAGTTAACCACTTACTTACTCACTCACTCACTTACTTACTTAGTTAGGCCTACTATAAAATTAGTTGGTTAGTTATTTACGTAGCTAGTCAGTTTTAATTCACCGTTATTCAGTTAGTTATTAGTTAGTTAATGATCAGTAAATCAGTCGTCAGATTAACTAGTGGGTTGAGTTAGTTTAGTTAATTGGTTAGTTTCTCGGTTGTTGCTTAGATAGCCAGCTAGTTAGATAGTGTGGTTAGTTAGCAGAAGTGGTTTGTTCGGTTATGGCTGTTAGGAGGAGGTAGGGGTGGGAAGAGGGTGGTGGGGGGCGAGGGATGTGGAGGTGGTGGGTTCGTGGATGGATGAGGGTGTGGGGGTGGGGTGAGTGGTGTGGTGGGGGGAGAGGTGGGTGGAGGGGGGGCGGTTGGAGGGGGGAGATATGAATTGACGGGATGTATGGTGGTGACGAAGGGAGTGGAGAGGGTATGGGGGGGTGATGTGATGTGGAGTGGTGGGTTCTGACGGGCCGTCGGGGTGGAGTTGGGTCGGATGGGAATGGGAGCGTGGTGGGAGTGGTGAGAAAGTGTGGGTAGGGAGGTTGTAGTGTATGGTGGGTGGTTGAAATTCGTGGTTGAAGGGTTTTGGTTAGTTTGTAGGTATTCGTTGGTGGTTGTTGGTTGTTGGTAGTTCGTTTTTGGTTAGTTGGTCGTTTGGTTTGGTAGCTTGTTCTTTGTTTTTTGTTGTTTCTGTTGTATTTTTTTGTTGTTGGTTGTTATGGTATTGTTGATTGTTTCATTTTTTTGTACTATTTTTGATTGATATATTGTTTTCTTATTGTTTATTTGGTTGGTTTAGTTAGTTACCAGTTCAATCATTTTTTGTGTTTATTTAGCTAGCTACTTAGTTACTCGGTTCTTCCTTCGTACGTTCACTGGGCCCATTCTTCTGGTCGTTGGCTCGCCTCATAAGCAACAGGAGGTTATCTCTGGACGTGTAGATAACTGCACAAAGCCTGCAAGAGACAGAATGGAGCTTTGACTTTCCCTTGACCTGCCCTGTCCTGCCTTGTCTTTGCCTTGGCTTGTTTTGATTGCCCTTTGCCTTGCTTTGAACTTGCCTCTTGCTGTTTCTTTGCCTTGTATGCCTTTGACACCGGCTCTTGCGTTGCCTGGCCTGGCCTTGGCTTGCTTTGACTTTCTCCTTGCTTTGCTTTGATTTGCCTTGCCTTGCCTTGCTTTGATTTGCCTTGCCTTGCCTTGCCTTCCCTTGCCTTGCCCTGCCTTGCCTTGCCTTGCTTTGATTTGCCTTGCCTTGCTTTTCCTTGCCTTGCCTTCTCCTTGCCTGCCTTGCCTTGCTTTGATTTGCCTTAGCCTTGCTTTTCCTTGCCTTGCCTTGCCCTGCCTTGCCTTGCTTTGATTTGCCTTGCCTTGCTTTTCCTTGCCTTGCCTTGCCCTGCCTTGCCGTGCCTTGCCCTGCCTTGCCTGACTTTTCCTTTAACTCCTTAGCTGAGGACGGCTTGTGTACACTGCACTACATTTTTCAGGCGGTGGGTGTGTCGTGAGCATGTTGAACATGGCGGAGCCCACCCCTGCCCATGTAGCAGACTGCATTGTGGGTATTTTGTTTCATTCTCATGACCAATGGATATAGAAGGCCTTCTCATCTACGAAAGGCAAACGGGTTGTTTTTTTCAACATAGTCAAGTCATCTTATGGCTCTCGCTGGCTTCACGAGGAGGCCTAGATTTTTAGTAGTAGTAGTAGTAGTAGTAGTTGTAGTAGCTAGTAGAGACGTAGTAGTAGTAGTGGTAGTTGTAGTAGTAGTTTATTTCGAGGTTAATGGAATAAGCAATCCTGTGCCAGTCCCCGTGTGTATGCAGTTTTTTAGTAAATTATGTCATCCGTTTCCAGCCGGACACAATGGCCTACTCTTCACGAAAGTGTGAAGGGTTTTAAACGTCGGGCGTAAGATGTTCTGCGTGCGTGATCGCACTACGGGACTCGGTTTTTAGTATATCCGAAAGACTTTTGTGGAAAGTGGAGTCGGGAGCACTGATGTTAATCCAGAGTGAAAATCCTCTTGAACGGGGAAATTGAACCCCAGGGTCAGCAGATCACGAGCATCATCGCGCTAACCCTCCAGGCTATCACCATCCCCCCCTTATCTAATCTCAATACCCGCCCTATGTTGTAGACCCGTAGTGCCCATCGAAGATCTTTTTCAACTCAGCTGCTAGACGTAAAGGACTCTCTTGATGCTGAAGTCAACACCAAGGTTAGCTTAAAATTCAGATGAAAATTCTCTGGAAACAGACATTTCAGTTGAAGATTGGAACCCGTGATATCTTCAGTTTTATCGTCTTTCACATTTAGTGAAGTTTAGACAGTTTGGAACCCGTGCTCAGTTAGGGGAATGATTTTAACGGCTGCTGTTGCTAGCCCAGTCAAGGCGAGAGAAACATGTTTAATAACTTTAGCTGAAAAGGAGTCACAGTCCGTGAATTCCACTGCTGTCTCAGCAGTTTCACTCTTGCAAAGAACTCCCTTCACACATGTTTCTGAATAGAGATGTGGCTTTGCAGGTGCCACTAGTGCATACACACACACACACTCACACACACACTACGCGAACTATACGCTATGCTCGCTCACACACACTACACACACAACACACACCGCACGCACGCACGCACGCACACACACCCCCTCACCCCACACCACACACCCTTGTAACGGGTGGTGTATTCCCGGCAAGGGGATATTTTCTCTGGAGTTTGTTAAAATCCGTGCAGACTCACTTCCTCCCCCACCGTCCTCGGATGAGACTATTAAACCGAGTGGTTCCCGTGTGCAAAACGCACGCAGACATCTTGCACACGCGTTACATCTGTTCCGCTTTCGTAAGAGTAGGCCATTGTGTGCGGTGGGAGGTAACAGATGAAGACATTTATTAAGAAAAGGCTTACACACTAGGGCCTGGGATGTGAAAAAGCAATAAGTGCTTATTCCATTAATCCTCGATATAAAGACATAAAAAATTAAAAATTTAAAAAAATTCCCTTTTCTCACAAACGATGCAGCACAAAAACCACAGCAAGTGAAACATATGAGAAGTCGCACTAAAAGCGCCGACATGAAAGTCCATATCATTGCAGAATCATTCTCTTCTAAAGTGTTGCTTTAATGATTGACCCAGCGCAGTAACAGTCAAAACGAGCAAGCCGAACCGCTTGGCCACTGTCACTTGAAGGCTTACATCCCCAGGTATTATGCCACACACGCCTGTCATGGTAGGTATACATGAATATAATGAACGCCAACACGCCACAACACGAGTACACACGGAACAGACTTAACCTCTGTCCTCCTGTAAGGGTACACAGACACCAGGCTAAAAGTGGCCGAAATCATCTTTCTTTTCAAGTATAAAATAGTTGCTTAACCTTATTTTACTTATTTGTATTTTATTTATTCTTTTATATCGAGGATAATGGAATAAGCACTCATGTGCTTTTTTTTTTTTACATCCAGTCCCCAAGTTGTGTATGCCGGGTTTTGTAAAATTCTGTCTCTGTTTCCACCGCAACAATGGCCTATCTTCCGGAAAAGCGGACAGGGTTTTAACGTGTGCGCAAGATGTTCTGCATACGTTCGAAACACGGGGCTCTCGGTTTATAGGCCATCCGAAGGGACTTTGACATTCATACTTTTCTTCGTCATCGGAGCGCTCAGACACCCCAACTATTGCTCGCCGATAATGAATCCCCGGACAAAGGGGGTGGGGTTCTGGCCAGCACATCGACTTCGGCGTGGGGAGAGAAGTGAACATCGTTTAAGTGCTGTCTAGGAAAAACATGACGGAGAAGGACCAGAAGGTTGGTTGGTTCTGTGTAGCAGCGGATTGAATGGTCAAGCGCTCTGATTTGTAATTGCAAGATATAGCGCTATATATTCCATTATTTATGTTGTTGTTGTTGTTGTGTTGTTGTGTTGTTGTTGTTGTTTCTTCTTCTTCTATCTTTGCTTCTTCTTCCTTCTTTTTTCTTCTTCTTCTTCTTCTTCTTCTGCTTCTTCTTCTTCTCATTTATCTTCATCATCATCATAATCTATCATCTATCATCATCATCATCATTCCTTATTATGTATTAGAGTTTATTATTATTTTTTATTATTATTATTATTATTATTAAAGTAGACAAGGAGGGAGTAGTAACAGGAAGACAAGGAACAAGGCAGAAACAAAGAGAGGGATAGAAAAAAAAAAGGGGGAATTCTTTGCCCCAGAATGTCCATAAAGGTGGGGATGCTATTCATACTGATATGCCCACGTCATCCCCCACTTCAGAAAATTGCTAAATGCACATAGGAAGAGATCCTTATGTGAAGTTAAAGAATAAAGGTTGTAGAACTTCCACGTAAATAGATAAAATGGTTTAGAAATTGGAAACAGTTTTATTTTAGTTCTTGGGGGGGGAGGGAGCGGAGATGGGGGGGGGGGGGGGGGGGGGGGGTAGAGGGGGGGGGATGGTTTGGTTGCTGCATTTCGATTCTTTCAAGAAGTTTTCCTTGGATTAAATAGTAGACTCCACTTTAAAAAGGTTGGGTGAAACTTTTAAAAACCAGGCCCGTGTGTGAAGACGGGACATCTGCGACACGTTAAAACCCTGATCCCAAGGTTTTTCTTGGATTACCCCAGAAGGGGGTACCTCCGTAAGTGGAAAAGAAACCCAAAAACCCCGGGGGGCCCCGTTTTTACAGCTGGGAATCTTGTCGCCCAAAAAAAAAACCCAAAAAAAAAAACCCCAAAAAGAATACCCCCAAAATCTTAATTACAAAATTAAAAAAGTACAGAAACCAAAATCCCCCACCGCCGCCTACACACACCCCACTACCATAAAAAACCACCCAACCAAAACCCCATAAAAAAACCACACCAAAAACAAAACCCCAAAAAAACAACCCCCACAAAACCACCCCACCCCAACCAAACCCCCCCCCCACCCCTCACCACCAACCACCCAAAACAAAACCCCAAACACCACCACCACCACCACACAACACCACCACCACCACCCCAAACAACCCAACAACCAACACCCACCCCCCACCAACCAACCAACACCCCCCAAACCAGCACCACCACCCCCACACCCCCCCACCACCACCACCACACCACCCCCACAACCCCCAACACCCCACCCAAAACCATCACCACCCTACAACCCCACACCACCCCCACCACCCCCAGCCCACCCACCCCCCCCCAACCCCACCCCACCAGCCCCACCACCAACCACCCCACCAACAAAAAAACACCCCTCCCCCACCCCCCACCACCCCCCACCATACCTTCCAAACCCCAAAACACCCCACCCACCCCACCACCCCCAACCACCACCACCCACGCCACCACCACCAAAACAAACCCACCCCCCCCCCACCCCCCAACCACCACCACCCCCCACCCCCCACCTCCCCACCACCAAACCCCACCCCCACCCACCCCCACCCACCCACCAACAAAAAACCCCCCCCACCACCACCCCACCCCCCCCCCCCCTTCCACCACCCCAACAACCCCCAAAACACCCCCCAAAACCCCCCAAAACCCACCACACCACAACAACAAAAAACCCCCCCCCCCAACCCCCCCCCCTCCCCCCACCCCACCACCACCCCCCCAAACCAAAAAACCCCAAAAAAAAAAATACCACCCCCACCGGGGACGCAAGCTCAAAAAAAAACCCCCCCCCACCCCACCCCCCTCCCCCCTCCCCACCCCCCCCCCCCCCCCCCCCCCCCTCCCCCCCCCCCCCCCCCCCCCCCCCCCACCCCCCCTCCCCCCCCCCCCCCCCCCCCCCCCCATTCCCCCCCCCCCCCCCCCCCCCCCCCCCCCCCCCCCCCCTCCCCCCCCCCCCCCCCCCCCCCCCCCCCCCCCCCCCCCCCCCCCCCCCCCCCCCCCCCCCCCCCCCCCTGTCATGATGTATGAACCCTCTTGGCCGACAGATGTTGACAGCCAAGGCACACAACCCGGATTAATAATAAACTGGATTAAATGATGGGAAAACTATTCCCTTTCAATCCCCCATTTTTGTTTGATTGCCCAATTTTTTTTTTTTGGGCATGTATAAAAGAAGAGGTTTAGAATTCATAAGAAAAATGCCATTCAAGAAGTTTTATCGCTCTCAGCAATTCTAAGTCAGTTGTGAAGTATATATTCTTCACCTGAAGCATTCTTGTGTGTGTGTGTGTGTGTGTGTGTTGTGTGTGGTGTGTGGGGTGTGTGTTGTTTTTATAACTATGTGTGTGAGTGGTGTTTGGGAGATAACGGGGGAGAGAGAGAGAGAGAGAGAGAAGGAGAGAGAGGAAGGGAGGAGAGAGAGAGAGAAGGGGGTATGTAATAATAGGTATTTGGTATGAATGCGGGTGTGTCTAAATCACCATGAGTAATAGACATTAACAAAAAAAAAAAAAAAAAAAACAAAACTAAAAATAAAAAAAGCAAGCCCCGCACGCACGCCGGCGCGCGCACCCCACCCCCCCCCCCCCCCACCAAACAACATCCCACCCCACCACCATCCCTCAACAAATACAGCATGTTTTAATCAGAACTTTTTGTAAAAAGGGGGGGGGGGGTTGAAACAGCCCCCCAAAATCATCAGGGTGGGGAAAAAAGCAGTATGCCAAAGCAAAAACTAAAATTGTGTACCACATTCAAAAAAAAAGAAAATTATGCAGACATTAAAGGGAAAATAAGTCATAATGATTTCGGGGAACGATGGGTTTTTTTTATTTTAATTTTTTTTATCGTAAGGGGGGGCTGGGTGTAAAAAAACACGGGGCTTATTCATTTCCTCGAAATAAAAGAATTTGTATTGTCTTGTCCTCCTCTCTCACACACACACCAAAACACACCACACACACACAACACACACACACAAAACAACAAACCACAAACACAACAACACACACACACACACACACACAAAACACACACAACACACACAATGAGAACATCTTTCGAACACGTTAAAACCCGTTTAGTTTTTGGAAGAGTAGGCATTGTGTGCAGTGGGAACGGTTGACAAAATTTCAAAAGTGCTTATTTTTCCCTTATCCTCCCCAAAAGTCCCTTTGGATGAACTATAAACCCATCCCCCGGGGCGAAAGTACGCAGAACTCTTGCGACACTTAAATTTTCCCCCTTTTTCTAAGATAGACCATTGTGTCTCGGGGGGAAATGATGACAGAATTTACAAAACCCGGGATACACATGGAAATGTATGTAAAAAAGCACCAAAGGGTTTTTTTCATTTAAACCTCGATATAAAAATTAAAATAAAAAAAAAAATCCCCGAGACAAAGAAAAAAA
>CM054136.1:88578537-88672640 GCA_028751875.1 Rapana venosa | reverse complement strand
TCACTAATGTTAGGCCGCCATGGAGCCACCGACCAGAAGATCCCAGCACTGCTTCGGTCACTGTAGTGGTGTTCGACATACTCAGGACAGCACCTACTAAAAAACACTTTAAGCCCCCTACTGATAATATTGGAACCACACTGAGTGACACTCACACACTGGGGTGGCAGCCACCACAGTTTTTCCTCCAGTGACATTCTTTCTCAGGTGAACCTCGCACCCCTAGGCTCTGACAACTCACTCCCACAGGGTTCGGAGGAGAACGGAAAAGCCCAAACTGATGATCATCTGGAGACTGCAGCAACAGGGAACGGAAAGCCCAAACTGAGTCAATCTGGAGGCTGCAGCAACAGGTGAACGGAAAGCCCAAACTGAGGTCATCTGGAGGCTGCAGCAACAGGGAACGGAAGAGCCCAAACTGAGGTCATCTGGAGGCTGCAGCAACAGGGGAACGGAAAGCCCAAACTGAGGTCATCTGGAGGCTGCAGCAACAGGGGCCACCGAGCCACAGACAGCTTTCTCTCGGTGTGGTAGTCAATGTGATCAGAATGAAAATGGCGATGATGATGCTGTGCAAGTGCACTAGTTTGTAATTACTTGACGGGGCTATGCTCTTCGCTTTCTATCAAACTATATCCCGGCATCAACCGGACCTGGGAGATACAGGCACTTGCAGTTTGGTCCAGAAACTTGAGCACCACTCTCAAAAATGGCATCAGATCAAGGATGGTGGTCGACTTGTGTCGTCCACATTTTGCCAGTAAGTCCATAACAAACTCACTCAGGGTAGGAGCTTGATAGAGTCTGCAACAATACTAGGACTCTTGAAGTTGTAGCCTCCCCCCCCCCTCCCCCATCTTCCTGCAAGCAACCCCAATTCGGCAGTTGATATAGGCACCACTTTTGTCATTAATGTACCAAAAACAAAATGAAGTGCCATAGATGGAGCAAGCTGAAGTGCTGACAACAACGCCCTGTTCTTGTCTTGTGTTTGAGAGTCTGTCAGCACGGGGTGACGTTCTTTGTCAGCAGTAAAAAGACTGATAGTTGTTCACCAACGTTTCTCCAATCCATGTCGGTGGTTGGCCAAAGCCTGGGTCTCTACAGACAGGTTTTTTAAATTCTCTTCTGCAATGCTGGCCAGCTACCGTGCTGTTTTATTGTTCTGCCATCTCTCTGTTTCTGCTAAACTGGCAATGTTGGTTGTTGTTTTAGGAACTGTAGTTTGAAGACAGGGTTCTGTGATAGGAGAGTGAACAGCAGTTTTATTTTTATATAAGGGAAGTGCAATTTAACTTTTGATTACATTGCTATAATGTTGCATGGCTGTATTTAGGATTTGGGGTGGCTTTTTTATATACTGCTGTGTGTCATTTTGTGAATATTGTGGCCATTTAACACATGGAGTTTTATCAGATGCTGCTTTAATTTATTTAGAGACCTCCCCCCCCCCCCCTCTCTTCTCTCTTCTCCCTCTCACTCCTCTTCCTCTCTCTCTCTCCTCTCCTCTCCACTCCCCCCATCCCCCTTCCATATTTCCCACTCCCCCGCCATTTTTGGGTCATCCCACTATTGAACAAAGTTTATCGTTGACTAACAAAAGTCTTAACTTCGGGTTCTTCCCAAATTCAATATTCTGTAGTTGATTAACAAAAGTCTTTAATTCTGGTTCATTCCATGATTCAGCATTCTGTAGTTGATTAACAAAAGTCTTTAATTCTGGTTCATTCCACGATTAAACATTCTGTAGTTGATTAAACAAAAGTCTTTAATTCTGGTTCACCCCACAGTCTATAAATGATTAATAATAATAATAATAATAATGTATGGAATTTATATAGCGCTGAATCTTGTAAAGCAACAAAATCAAAGCGCTCAGATTTACTTTAAGTCACGGCAGGATTTCTCTCCGTGAAATTCGGGCTGCTCTCCCCGGGGAGAGCGGGAGAACGCGTCGCCACTTAGCGCTGCGCCACCCTTTCACCCTTTTTTTTTCTTTTTTTTTCTGCAGCTGTATTGTTTCCCTATCAGAGTGGCTTTTTTCTAAGAATTTTGCCAGGGACAACTCTCTTGTTGCCGTGGGGGTTTTTACGTGCGCTAAATAATTACGAGTAACACACGGGACCTCGGTTTATCGTCTCATCCGAAAGACTAGCGCCCAGACCACCACTCATGTCTAATGGATGGGGGAAAAATTTCCGTCCAAACGGGGTACGAACCGCCGCACACTTCAGACCCGGACTTTTTCGCTTCTAGACAGGCGCGTTACCTCTAGACCACCGATCCAGATCCAGATAGCATAAGCTCTGATAGATTCAACCAATCCACAAACCAAAAGTCTTTAATTCTCCTTCATCCCACAGTCCTATAAATGATTTACAAAAGTTTCAGTTTCGATCCAACCATAAGGCGTTAGTCTTAAAATAGACAAACCCGTTTTTATAATATATAAATAAAGTAATAATTCAAACATAATTCATTTTAGAAGAAAAAAGTGTTAAAACTAGGAAGAAACAAAGTAGTGTTGTGTTTTGAAATAGAAACACAACATCAAAAAAGTCAATTAATAAAAAGGTTATTCCTGTTATCATGTCAATGTCCCCTGTATGTCAATATAATCATTTTCTTGCGTGTAAACACCTTCTAGTGTGTCGTGTCAATACCTTCTTAATCTTCCTTTTTGTTAATATCCTATTGACTTTCATGTCATCACGCCTAGGTCAGTCTTCTTGCAGGAATAAACAGTATCTATTTTTATTTATATGCATATGCATATGTTATTGTTTTTCTTGTTTGATTTGTATAGTTTACCATAGATTAGGTTTTTTATTCTATATCTGCATATACATTATCTTTTTTTCTCGCTTTTTTTTCTTTAGATAGATGGCATGAGGAAAAAAAGCAAATGCACTGCTTATTCAATGTACCATCTGAAAATGAAAAAGTTTGACTTTTGACTTTTGTCACACAAGTATACACACACGCACAACTCACACACACACCACACACACAACCCACACACACCACACACACACACACACAAACACACACAGGTTTATACGCTTTGGCAGGTAATGGGATTTTGCGCTGTTTGGATATGGCAGGGGCTCGGATTGAGATGAAAGGAGGAGGGGGGTGGGGGGTGAGGTTTTAGGTTTGAATAAATGGTCTTGAGGCTTAGGATTAAATTTATCATGAGTAGGATTTTGTCGAAGAGATAGGGGAAGGTCGTTTCCCCGATCGTTGGACCAGAAATAGAGGGAAAAGAGCGATGATCAACTGTGGCTTGGTTGATCTGGTCCAGAGCTTATGCTAACTTGCAAACGAATGTTCATTCCACTTTGTTGGCTTCTGCTGTCTAAAGGCTAAGCTTGTTGATGTTAAAGAGCATTTAAATATTCAACAGAAAATCTTACCTTTTCTTCCAAAGTTTTAATAAATGAGTGTGAGTGTGTGTTCCGTGCGTGCGTGCAGTGTGTGTGTTACGTGTGTGTGTTACACGTTGAGTAAGTGTGTATGGTATGTTTATGTTGTGTGCGTTGCGGGTTTTGTTTTTCCTTCCTGTCTGTGGTTTGTGCTATGAGTTAGATTCGTTGTGTGCGTCCCTTTTTGAGTGACAGCGTTACAAACAGCAGTCCTAGGAAAGCGATGTTTAGCAACGTGAGGAAGGAAGGATGGAAGGAAGCAGTAAGGAAGGAAGGAAGGCAGTAGGAAGGAAGGAAGGAAAGAAGAAAAGGAAGGAAGGGAAGGAAGGAGGAGGAAGGAAGGGAAGGAGGAAAGAAGGAAAGAAGAAGGTTAAGGGAAAGAAGAAAGGGAAGGAAGGAAGGAAAGGAAAGAGGATAGGAAGGAAGGAAGAAGGAAGAAGCTGGAAGGAAGGGGACAGGCGAAGGAAGGAGGAAATAAGAAGGAAAGGAGGAAGGAAAACGGAAGAAGGAAGGAGGAAGGGGAAAGAAGAAAGGTAAGGAGGGAAAGAAGAAAAGAAGGCAAGGAAGGAGGGAAAGAAGGAAGGAAGGGAAGGGAAGAAAGAAGAAAAAGGATAGAAAGAAGGAAAGGAAAGAAGGAAGGAAGGAAAAGGAAGGAAGGAAGGGAAGGAAGGAAAGAAGAAGGAAGAAAGAAGGAAAAGAAAAACGAAGGAAGCGAAAGGAAATAGGAAGGAAGAGAGGAAGGAAGAAGGGAGGAAAGGCAGGAAGGGAAGACTAAAGAAGGAGAGAGGAAGGAATAGGAAGGAAAGGAAAGGATAGAAAGAAGAAAGAAGGAAGAAGAAAGAGGCGAACTGACCTGATTGCAGGTGTCATTGTGTGGAGTGCGGCCGCAATCCTGTTGTAGGCCCACAGTCTGCAGCCTGTAAAAGATGCACAAGAGGCGACAGCCATTCTTGTTGGAACGTTCCCAGTCTACACTCTGGGGGGGGGAGGTCACCGACAACACGCACTCGGACTCACTCATTTCCGGCTTCGGATAGCACCGTAACGAATCGACAATGATGGGTGACTCTACAGAATCAGGAAAAAGATTGTTCAGCATCAGTATTTTTTTATTGCCATAAAAGTCAATGGACTTATTGACACAACGAAATAAACTTATAAAAACTTTAAGAATAATGACTTTTTATTCTCACAGCTATAACTCCTCTGAAGTCGGAGTATGGCTATTCTATTATGGGCGAGGGTTAACTTTTTAAATTATAAAACAGTCAGCATGCAAACTTTCATTCCAGTGGTGCAATTGCATTTTCACAGTGATTCCAGGGTGGTTAGGGGTGAGTTGCAGGTTCTGGGTGGCCTCCAGAGTGTTAGCTGGGGAACGCACAAACAAACAACAAAACAACAACAGCTATAATGACAATGATTGTTATTCTAACTCGCTATTAATGGACAAGATTACAATGTGTGTACAGCTTATGAAGACCAATGGTTGTTATTCTCACAGCTACAACAAAAACAATGATTGACATTCAATCACTCCACTACACTACGCTTCTACCTACCACACCACACCACACCAACTTTTTTACGCCCGCTATGGCGTGTCTGTCTGCCTACTTGCTGCGGGCCCGCTTGGCCTGTCTGGCCTGTGTGGTCTTGGTTGCCTGTGGCCGTCGGCATCACTTGCCTTCTTCTCAGGCTGGCTGCTTCCTTCGTAACTGCCAAACCAAAAACACAACACACAAAACCACAGGTAATCGCGCGCCCACCCGCGGCCGCAGTCAGGCCACAAGATGCAATGATCATGCACGCGCGCATTCACACTGACATGCTTGCTGTGTGCAAAACAGTTCCGCATAGTACAAGGGAGGAAGGGAGAGGGTTTTTAAAACGCAGAATGATTCTCCTGAATACTATATGCCGTATGGTTATAGACATACATATAAATTATAGGCGCACGCGCTACACACAATGTACCTCTCCCTCTCTTCCCATCCTATCCTCACCCTCTCTCCTCTCCTTCCCCTCCCTCTCCACTCTCTCTTCTACTCTCTCACCCCTCTCTCTCTCCTCCTCACCCTTCCCATCCCCCTCTATCTCATGGTTATTATATCATATTGTGTACCTAAGGCGGGACTGAATTAAAAAACATGCATTATTTATTATCCTCAAATAATTTTCATTCTTTCTCCCCCCCCACCCCTCTCCGCTCGCTTCTCTCCTCTCTCTCCCCGCTTCGCATCGCTCGGTCGCTCTTTCATATTATAGGATTTTCCTCGATTCACTCTTCCAACTCCCCCCCCAAAAGTCCTTCGGATGGAAAACCGAGGGTTTTTGCGAACGCAAACATCTTGCCACGTGTTAAAACCGTGGCCATTGGGCGGTGGGAAGGATGACAAAATTACAAAGCTGCATACACACGGGGACTCGGATGAAAAAAACACATGGGCTTATCTACCTGAATAAAGAAAAATAAAATATAAATAAATATAAATAAAAAATACACAACAAAACCACGACCCTCTTCACTATAGGTACTCCCATAGACGGTAATTAATTGAGCAGTGCTATCGCCTCAGCCCTCTTTGGGCATACACCTATCGTAGTAGGTATTCACCATTGGAATGACACAAATCCTACAAACAATACTTCGGGCATCAATTCACTCTCCTCTCTCTTTCCCTCCCTGTGCTTCTTCTCTTGTGAGAGATGAGAGAATGAAACGCCACGTCCACACAAACACCACACCACACTCACAGCACTACACCACCCCACTATATATTATTTATCTATCATAATTATAATAATATAATATATATAAATATTATAATTCTTTATATCGAAAATGGATAGCCCTCATTTCTCTTTTACATCCCTGCTCCGTGTGTATCGGATTTGTGAATCTGTCATCTGTTCCCACGCACATCATAGAAGTGATTTGTTGTGTGGTGTGTGGGTGTGTGTGTGTGTGTGTGTGTGTGGTTTTTTTTGGGGGGTGTGTGCTGTGTTTGGTTTTCAAATAACGTCTGTTTAAACCCAAGTGAGATATAATCGGAGAAATAGGGGTTGGAATTCCTAAGGTTTTGTAGTAGGGGTTTCACTTGCGTAAATTTACAATAATTTTTATGCATGCCAATGAGGTGACGTAAACAAAAACACCGTTAGAAACGCGTGCCAACATAAAGGGAAAAACAATAATAACACCATAAGCATGAGGGAGAGATAGTCTAGTGGTTTGCGTTGAGCTTGCGTCTGACAGCACGGTTCAACCTCCACAGAAGACGCCATTAGAGGATGTTTCCCCGAGTTACCCCCCACCACACCACCCCACCACCCACCCCCTCCACAAATCCACTCCAAAAAAAACCCCCAAACCCCAAAACCCCCAACCACACCCAACCCAACTCCACCCACTCCCCCACACCACTCCCCCCACACTCCACCAACCACTCCACCCAACCCCACCTCCACACCCCCACCACACTCCACCCCCCACCCCACCAACTCCACCACTCACCAACCACACCCACCACAATCCCCCCATCCTACCCCACCCACCCACTACCAACTCCACCACAACCACCACCTCCACCCCCTCACACACTCCACCACATTCCCCCCACACCCCTACACACTCCCCCAATCCACCCACCCCACTAAACCCCCACCCCAACCACAAAATCCACCACACCCCCACTCCACCACCTCCACACCCCCCACATCACTACACTTCCCCCAACTTCCACAAACTCCACCACTCCACCAACATTTCCACACCACCCACACCTCACCCATCCCCCCACACCCACCCCACCCACTCCACACCACACCCCTCCCCCCACACCACACACCAAAACCTCCACACACTCCCACATCCACCCACCCCCCCACCAATCCACCACACCCAAAAATCCCCACTCCAAACCACCCCCCAAAACCACTCCACCACATTCCCCACACACTCCACACACTCCCACACTCCACCCAACACTCCACCCAAAAACTCCCCCCCCACCACACTCCCAACCCCCACTTCCCACCAACCTCCACTCCACCACATCCCCACACACACCCCACCCACCCCAAAACCCCCACCACACCCCCCACACTCCCCCACACTCACCCCAACCAACCCAAAAACCCCCACCCACCACCCCACCACACTCACCCCCCACCCCACCCACAACACCCCACCCACCCCACACACCCCCAACTCCCCCACCCCTCCACCCACTCCCCCACCCCCTTCCCCCACACCCCACCACCCACTCCACCCATCCCCCACACTCCTCCACTCCCCACACTCCCCCCCACACTCCAACACACACTCCCCCAACACTCCACCACACCCCCCCACCACCCACAACTCCCCCCACCTCCCACCTCCACACACTCCCCAACCCCACCCCCACTCCACTAAACCCCTCCACCACATCCACACCTCCCCAAATCCCCCACCCACTCCACCACCTCCCCACACTCCATACACACCCTCAAAATTTTCCCCACCCCTACCTTTTTCCACCAACCCCCCACCACCCCTCCACCCCATTCCGCTCCTCCCCCTCCCTTTTTTTTTCCCCCTTCCCCCTCCTCACCTGGTCTTTTAAATCCCAAAAACACACCCAAAAACACACAACACCAAAACACACAAATCCCCCCCCACCCCCCCCACAATCCACAATCTCACACACCATCACCCAACACAACCACATTTTACAAAAACATTTCCAATAAAAAAAATAAGGGAAACCCCAAAACTCCAATACTAATTTAAAACAACATAAAAAATTTTAACCACCCACAACAATTTACGCCTCCCCCCCTCCCCCCCCCTCCCCCCCCCCCCCCCCTCCCCCTCCCCCCCCTCCCCCTCCCCCCCCCTCCCCCCTTTTCCCCAACAACTTTTTTGGACCAACCCCAAAAAACACTAAAATCCCTCAAATAAACACACTCCCCCCCCCTCCCCCCTCCCCCCCTCCCCCCCCCCTCTCCAAAAAAATTTTTCTGGGGAACATCATCCAACTCCATCTCCCCAAAAAACCAAACTAAACCACAAATTTCCCAACCACCAACACTTCCCCCCCCAAACCTTAAAACCCTCCCACCCCTAATTCCCAAATTTTTAAAAGCTGCATACACACGGGGACTGGATGAAAAAAACACATGAGTGCTTATTCCAGTATCCTCGAAATAAAAGAATAAAATAAAAATAAATAAAATAAGATAAAGATACACACACATACTGGAAAACCAACGACCTTCTTCACTATAGGTACTCCGTATAGACGGTAATTAATGGTTATGAGCAAGGTGCTATCGCCTTTCAGGCCCTCGTGGTGTGGGTGCATTATAAGCCTGTACTGTAGGTAGGTATGTTCAGCCATTGGGAATGACAGCATGAAATCCGTACAAACAAGTTACTTCTGGGGCAGGGACTAATCATTGCTCTCTCTCTCTCTCTTTCTGTCTCGCTCTCTGTGTCTCTGTCTCTCTGTGTGTGAGAGAGAGAGAGAATGATAAACGCGCGCGCACACACACAAACACACACACACACACACACACACACTATATATTATATATATATATATATATATATATATATATATTATATATTATATATATATATATATTTATATATATATTTCTTTTATATCGAGGATAATGGAATAAGCCCTCATGTGCTCTTTTACATCCAGTCTCCGTGTGTATGCGGATTTGTGAATTCTGTCATCTGTTCCCACGGCACATCATAGATAGTGTTGTTGTGTGTGTGTGTGTGTTGTGTGTGTGTGTGTGTGTTGTGTGTGTGTGTGTGGTGTGTTGTTGTGTGTGTGTCTGTGTGTGTGTGTGTGTTCTTCAAGAATGACGTCTGTTAACTCTAAGTGATGATTATAAGTCGGAGAAATAGGGGTTGGAATGCCTAAGGGTTTTGTAGTAAGGGGTTGCACGTTGCGTAAATTTACATATAATTATTTATGCATGCAATGAGGTGACGATAAAACAAAACACCGTCTAAGAAACGCAGTGCCAAACATAAGGGAAAACAACAAACAATAATTATACAACACTAAGCATGAGGGAGAGATAGTCTAGTGGTTAGAGCGTTGAGCTTGTCGTCTGACAGCACGGGTTCAAACCTCCACCAAGAAGACGCCAGTTAGCAGGGATTGTTTCCCCTGGAGTTAACGTCAATACCGACTTCACTCCCCCTCAACCAGAACATCTCGCGCACACGTTAAAATCTGTTCCACTTTTCGGAAGTGTAGGCCATTGTGTGCAGGTGGGAACGGATGACATTTACAAAACTGCATACACACGGGGACAGGATGTAAACATGCACATGAGTGCTTTTTCCATTACCTGGAAGATAAAAAAAAGAATAAATCAAATGTACTTTGGATGAGACTATAAACCGAGGTCCAGTGTTCAAGCACACAGAGAACATCTTATGCAGATATTCAAACTTGATTCACCTTTTGGAAGAGTAGGTGTTAGGGTGCTAGTAAGAATAGATGATATAAGAAAAAGAAAAAGAGACAAAGAAACAGCAACAACAACAACAAAAACCCCAGATACACTGGCGTCGTGTTTAGACATAGGCCCCGAGGACGCAATGCAGCTACCGTAATGGTGGGTGACCGCAGCCCCGCCAACCCCACAGATCATAATCAACGCTTTCATCTCGTTCACAATTCAAACTGTATTGGATACATCATACCACTTTCAGCCACGGCAGGTTTTCTCTACGTGAATTAAATTCGGGCTGCTCTCCGTAGAAAGATCACGTCGCCATTACCGTTTCCATTTTCTGATCTGCGTGCGTATTTTGCTTGACGATGAACGCGACTTTTTCTACAGAATTTTGCCAGGGACAGGTAAGTCTTTTCGCTATGGGTTCTTTTTTTATATACGTCGAATGCGGGTTACACAGGGGCCCTGAGTTTATCAACTCACCCGAAAGATTAGCACCCAGATCACCAGGCAAGGTCTAGTGGAGGGGTGGGTGGTAGGGAGTGGGGGTGGAGGGGGGGTAGGGCATTTCGGGCACAAACAAACGGGATGGAACCCCTCACCTTCTCGTCTTCCATGCAGGTGTAGTATTACTTCTAGACAGATAAAAATAAATAGAAAATGGACCAGATTGTAAACGACCTGATATCGACACCTTTAGCAACCATGAATATTACACCAGAATGACCACTGCTTGTAGATTACCGATACTGCGACACTTCAAATCATGAAAAAAACCAAACAATATGAAAAAAAAAAATCTCAAAACAATATAAAATTACAACCAGCGTTTGTCTCTACTCAACAACGAACAACAACCGTTACAAACACAACAAGCAACTCACGACGCGAATTATGCTCTCTATCGACATGTAATGCCTTACGCTCTTAGGAACTCAAATGTTTGGTGGTTAAGTCGTCCTGGAACAGATTTGGTGTAAATACGATGTGTCTAATGTCTTGTAGTTAGTTGCAGTTAGTTGTAGTTAGAGTTAAACATTACTTACTAATCACTCCCTTACTTACTTAGTTAGGCCTACTATAAAATTAGTTGGTTAGTTATTTACGTAGCTAGTCAGTTAAACAGTTATTCAGTTAGTTATTAAGTTAGTTAATCAGTAAATCAGTCAGTAAGATAACTAGTGGGTGAGTTAGTTAGTTAATGGGTTAGTTTCTCGGTTAGTTGCTTAGCTAGCCAGCTAGTTAGCTAGGTGGTTAGTTAGCTAGTTAGTTTGTCGGTTACTTGGCTGGTTGGGTGGGGTGGGTGAATGGTTGGTTAGTTTGTTGGTTAGTTGGCTGGTTTGTTGGTTAGTTAGCTAGTTCGTTTGTTGGTTAGTTGGTTAGTAGGTTGGTTGGTTGGTTAGTTAGTTACCAAGTTCAATCATTTTTGTGTTTCTTTAGCTAGCTACTTAGTTACGTGGTTCATTCCTTCGTACGTTCACTGGCCCATTCTCTGTCGTGGGCTGCCTCATAAGCAACAAGTTTAATTGGTACCGTAGATAAACTTCACAAAAGCTGCAGACAATGGAGACTGACTTGTCGTTCATTGCCTGTGCTGCTTGCGTTGCTGGTTGTGCTTGCCTTGCTGCTTTGCTTTGCTTGGCTTGCTTGCTTTGCCTGCTTTTTGCCCTGCCTTGCTTTGCTGCCTGCCTGCTTGTTGCTTTGCTTAGCCTTGCTTGCTTATTGCCTTGACTTGCCTGCCTTTTTGCCCTGCCTTGCCTTGCCTTGCTTGCCCTGCTTGACTTGCCTTGCCTTGCTTTGCTTTGCCTTGCCTTGCTTACTTGCCCGCTTGCCTTGCCTTGGCTTGCTTGCCTGACTTGCCTTGCCTTGCATTTGATTGCCTTGCCCTGCTTGCCTTGGCCTTGCTTGCCTGCCTGCTTGCCTTGCCTTGCCTTGCCTTCTTTGCCCTCTTGCCTTGCCCTGCCCCTGCTTGCTTTGCCTTGCCCTTGCCTTGCTTGCCCTGCCTTGCCTTTGCCCTTAGCACGTTTGTGTCCTGCCCTTTTCGCTGTTGCCTGCATTTGCTTGACTGGCTGCCTACCTGCCTTGTCCTGCCTGCTATGCCCTGCCCTGCCTTGCCTTCTCACTCGCCTTGTTCCATGCGTCTCTGCCGCTGTGCTCTCAGCCTGCTTTTTGCCTAGTTGATTGCCTGTTTGTTGCCTGATTTTTTCTTTCGTTGAATGCTCCTGTGCAGCCTGAGGTAGCGATTTGTTGTTCCACACCTGGCACTTGACTGTTCTTGCTTGCACAGGCTGGCGGCTTTTGGGTGGGTCGTACTGTGTCCCGTAGGAGTCCTTTGAACGGATGCCGGTAGCTCACCCTGCCATGCTAGCCACTGCTATGCCTCCCGCCTTATTTCTTTCTCATCTGACACGGTTGTAGACAGGCACCATCTGAAGATCTTTCACGGTAGTGTAGTTTAACATGCAAGCACTTCTGCTTGACGCATGAGCTCCTGTCGTCGAAAGCTGATTTTGCGCTAGCACGTAAATATGTTGTTTTGAAAGTAGTATGGCATTAGTGTGCGGTGGGAAGTGATCATAATTGATAGTTATTCGAGGATAATGGAAAAGCATAGTCTATCCTTAGTCCAGTCCCCGGTGTGTATAGCAGGTTTGTAACATTCTGTCATCGTTTCCACGGCACACAATGGCCACTCTCGAAAGGAACTTTGTTTAACGTGTTGCGAAGATGTTCTAGCTGCGTTCGCACAGGGAAACCTCGGTTTATAGTCTCATCGAAAGACTTTTGGGGAAAGTGAGTCGCATGATGTTATGACGAGAAAAATCCTCTTGAACGAGAATTGACCCGGTCAGCAGTCACGAGACACATCACGCTAACCACCAGGCTATCCATCCCCCCTTATCTTATCTAAACTACGCACAGCTTGTAGACCTTAGGGCACCATCGAAGACTTCAACTCAGCGATACGTAAACCACAAGTCAACCACCTAAGACAAACCACAGGACAACACTAACAGACACATACATGGACCGTTGATTCTTCGTTTTAAGGTTATTCCATTTGTGAGTTAATTCAGTGCAGATCCTTGCTCCCAGTCCAGGGATGATGATATAACCTGTGGCGCCAGTCAGTGAGAGAACCATGCTGTACACATACTTTGCTGAAGGGTCACGTCCTTGAATTCACTGCTCGTCGCAGTTTACTCTTGAAAGAAATCCCTTCAACATGTTTCTGAATTGTGGCTTGAGTGACTAGTGACAACACACACAAACACCACCCAACACACGACTACGCGAATACGTAGCCGAAACACACTCAAACATCCATACGCACGCACCACACCACGCACAGCACAAACCACCCACAAACACAACAACATACAAACGGTTGTATTTCCCGCCAAGGGTATTTTCCGGAAGATAAAATCAGCAGCTCCACTCTCCAAAGTCTTCGGGAAGTCCTATAAACCGAGGCCCGTGTGCAACCAACAGCAGAAAACATCTTGCACACGCATAAATCCTGTTCCGCTTTTCGTAGAGTGCCATGGTGCCAGGTGGGAACAGATCAAATTCACAACGCCGCATACCACTAGGACTGGAGTTAAGAAAGCAATAAGGCTATTCCATTATCTGAGTATAAAGAATAAAAATAATAAAAAATCACGTTTCTCACAAAACGAACAAACACGAAAGGACAACCTTGGTCCCCTTAAGGCGTCCGATAAAGCCTAAAATGCCGAAATCATTTTTTTCAAAATGTTGTTGCTTTTTAATGAATTAACACGTAATAACTAAAAAACAAACCTTGGCCTATCAGAAGGTTACACCCCAGAATGAACACACTCTGTCATTATAACATAATATTGGCCAACCCATCAGAGAAAACAGCTTAACCTCTGTTTGTAAGGGTCACAGACACCTAAAAAAGTGGCCGAATCATCTTTTTTTTCAGAAAAGCCAACCCCTTAAATTGAAATTTTTTTATACAGAATAAAGCACTAGCTTTTTTTTTCACAGAGCAAAATTCCATTGTTCAGAAAAAGGCCTCTTGGAAAACGGGTTTAGTCGGTGCGCAGTGTCTGCAACGTCGAACACGGGCCTCGGTTTATAGTCTCATCGATGGACTTGGACATTCACCTTTCTTCTCATCGAGGTCAGACACCAACTATTGTGCCGTAATGAAGGCCCGGACAAGTCAGGCCGCCATGGGAAACTCGGCGTGGGAGAGAAGTGACATCGTTTAGTCTGTCTAAAAAAAACATGACAGGGGGGAATGGACCAAGGAAGGCGCTTGATTTGTGTTTAACAATTTAAAGCGCTATAAAATTTCCATTACAATTTTTAGGACGAAGGAAGATGTACGGAAATGACGGGAAACAAGGCAGGAAAAAGAAGGGATGAAAAAAAATGGGGTTTTTGCCCAGTGTTAAGGTTGGGTTGTATTATACTTATTCCGTTTCCCCCACTTCAAAATTGCTAATCACTTCCTTATTAGGTTGATAAGGTTTAACTTCCAGTTTTTGTTTAGAAATGGCACTTTATTTTATTCTTCGGGGGGAGAGGGGGGGGGGGGGATTCATACCTCAACTTCTTTCTCGTTCAGATTTTCCTGAATAGTATCCGATTATTCCCAAAAGTCCAGGAAAACAAAAACGAGGACGTGTTGGACGAGAAAGGAAACATCTTGCGCAAGGAAACTGCATACAGGGTGGGTAATTTCCCAGAAGAGAAGGAGACCTCTTAATGTGCAGTAAACCAAATCCCAGTGGTAGACTATTTAAAGTGATGAATTGAACCTTTCTGCCCCAGAAAAAACACAACACCCATAAGGAAATCTCAAATTACATAATTACAATTTTAAAAGTTAGAAACCCCCTTACAAAGGACATCAAATCACAATAAACAAAACCCCCCACACCCAGAAACAAACCAACGGCATACCAAAACCCCCCAAATCCAACCCAAATCCAACAAGACAACTACCCACCCACCACCACCACCAAAAATTTACCAACAAAACCAAACCTAAAACCCAAACAACCCACCTCCCCCTCACCAAACAACAACAACACTAAACACAATCCCAAACCCCAACCACCTACCAACACAAAAACAAAACCCCGGCACCACAAACCCACAACACAAAACCCCAGAAACACACACCCCAAACAAACACCAAAAACCCAAAAACCACATCACAACATACCCCACCCCAATAAACCAGCAACAACACACCCCCCCCCACAACCACCACACCACCACCTATCCCGCCCACCAGCACCCCAAACCCACCACAATCAACAAACCAAAAACATCCCCCAAACCCCAAACCCACCCTACCACACAAACAACACCAGAACAACAACCCACCACCATCACCAACACCACCACACACAACAACAACCACCACACACCACCACCAACATCCCATCAACACCACCACCACCACCCACCCCACCATCACCACCACCACACCACCACCACCCCCCCAACCACCCCATCACCACAACCCACATCAACAAAACCCCACAACCACCCACCACCACCACCCACCACACCACACCACCCCCACCACCCCACCACCACCACCCCAACAACAACAACAAAAACAACACTCCTCAACCAAAACCCCACCACCTACCAACAACAACACAACAAAAATACAACTTTCAAAACCACAGACATGGAAACCACAAGCATTACAGACAACAACCCCACCCCCCCCCCACCCCCCCCTCCCCCCCACCCCTCCCTCACCCCCCCCCTCACCCCCTACCCTCACCCTCCCCCACCCCTCCACCCCCACCCCACTGCACCTGGCAAACAAACGAACGGGTCAGCCACACCTGACGGTCATGGACAGATCTGCAGCTTCCCTCCACCCCCCCCCCTTCACCCATTCCCCCCCCCCCCCCCCCCCCCCCCCCCCCCCCCTTAACCCGACCCCCCCCCCCCCCCCCCCCCCCCCCTGTCATGTCATGTATGACATGCCTCTATGGCCGACAGATGTTGACAGCCAAGGCACACAACCTCGGATATATAATACATAAACTGAGATTAAATGCATGGAATACTATTCCCCTTTCAATCCACCATTTGTTGTTTGATTGCCCAATTCTTTTTTGACATGTATAAAAGAAGAGGTTTAGATATTCATAAGAAATATGCCACTAGTCAAGAAGTTTTATACGACTCTCAGCAATTCATAATGTCAGTTGCTGAAGTCATATATTCTTCACCTGTAAGACCATTACTCTGTGTGTGTGTTGTGTGTGTGTGTGTGTGTGTGTGGTGTGTGTGTGTGTGTGGGTTTTGTGTGTGTGTTTGGGGGGTGTGTGTGTGTGTTTATATAACATATGTGTGTGATCGTGTTGGGAGATAGAGAGAGGAAGAGAGAGAGGAGATGATAGAGAGAGGGGAGAGGAGGATGGGGTATGTAAATAATAGTACTTTGGTATGAATGGGGGTTTGTGTCTAATAAACCATGTAGTGAATAGACATTAAACAAAACAAAACAAACAAAAAAAATACTAACGTAACAAATAAAAGCAAGCACGCACGCACGCGGCGCGCGCGCGCACAACACACACACAACACACACACAAACACACACACACACAAAACAAACACATCCACCCCACCACATCCCATCAACAAATACAGCATGATATTAATCAGAATTTTTTGTAAAGGGGAGGAAGAAAAACCAATTTCATCATGATGGGGAAGAAAGCAGTTACTGCCAGAAGCAAACTACATAAAAATATGTTACCACATTCAAAAAGAAAAAAAATTATTGCATGACATTTAAGCAAAATAATGTCATAATGATTCTCGGAACAGATGGGTTTATTTTAAATTTTATTATCATATTATCGTAAGGGCGGGGACTGATGTAAAAAAAGCACATGGGTGCTTATTATTATCTCGAAAAAAGAATTTTTGTCATTGTCATTGTCTCTCTCTCTTTCCCACACACCACCACCACACCCCAACACACAACAAACACCACCACAACACACACCACACACACCACACCAACCACCAACACACTTTCAACAAACAACCCACAGGAAATTCTGCGACACGTTAAAACCCGTTAGCTTTTTGGATAAGAGTAGGCCATTGTGGCCAGTGGGAACGGATGACAAAATTTACAAAGTGCTTATTCCATTATCCTCCCAAAAGTCCTTCGGATGAGACTAAAAAACGATCCCGTGTGCGAACGACGCAGAACATCTTGCGCAACGTAAATCTTTCCTTTTTTTCGAAAGATAGACCATTGTTTTCCCGGGGGGAAAGTGCGAATTAAAAAACCGCATACCAGGAATGTATTAAAAAAGCACTCAAGTGCTTATTATTAACCTCGATAAAAATAAAAAAAAAAAACCTAATAAAAGAATAAAAAAAAAAAAATAAATTAAACTCTTCCCCTTCTCTTAAACCCACTCCCCTTCCCCCTTTTCCTTCCCCCCAACACCCCCCCAAACCCAAACCACACCACAACACCAACCCAAACCCAAAACAAACACACATAAAAGTTTGTTTGTGGTACTAAAACAAGGGGAACCTTTCAAAGGAAAATTACCACAAGAAATTCACTTGCCGAAGGGGAAAAGAGAAATCAACTTGGAGAAGTCTCAAAAACAACGCAGGCTGTTCAGATAGGGGAAAAGCTCCAAATATTAATATATGATCAAAAAAAATCTAAGAAGATATTTAAAAGACATTAAAAACAATAGCTTCAGGTCAACTGTTTATCAAAACTGATAAACAAGCGTCAAAACATATTTAAGACATATTTCTACTGACTATTACTATTAAAACCCGCACAGCCATGTTTTGGGGGAGCAATGTCGTCCATGAGGTGAGGAAAGCGTCGCAGAGCCCTTTTAACACATTCCATTGAAGGCAGGGTCCTATGGTTTTTGGTTTTTGGTTGTGTGTTGTTTTGTTGGGTTGTGTGTGGTTTTAGGGTGTCTTTGGGTGTGGTTTTTTGTAGTGGTGTGTGTGTTTGGGTGTGCTGTGTGTGGTGTGTTGTGTCTGTTAGGATTTTGGGGAGAGTGGTCTGCACTGATGTTAACTCAGGGGAAATTCCCCTTGAATGGGAATCGATCCGGCTCGTCAGATTTGCGAGCGAAGTTCAGACACTAGGCATCGTCCGTGGAGGATGAGGAGAGAGAGACAGAGGGGGGAGAGAGAGAAAGAGACAGAGCGTTAGCGTTTATCAAAAGGATCATCATGAAATTGGTGAACATGTTTCTTACAGAAAGAAAAGCCACACATACTTTGACAGAGTCCTTCGGATGAGACTATAAACCGAGGTCCCGTGTGCGAACGCACGCAGAACATCTTGCGCACACGTTAAATCCTGTTCCGCTTTTCGTAAGAGAAGGCCATTGTGTGCCGGGGGAACAAATGACAGAATTCACAAATCCGCATACACACGGGGACTGGGGTAAAAAAAAATAATTTTTAAAATTTTTTAAAAAAAATAAAAAATTTTAAAAAAAATGAAAAAAACAAAATGCTTTTTTAAAAATTTTTAAAATTTGGGGGGGAAAAAAAATTTATTTAAACAAAATTTTTTTAAATTTTATAAAAAATTTTTTTTAAAAAAATATTTTAAAAATTTTTTTAATTTTTAAATTTATTAAATTATTAAATTTTAAATATAATTTATTTTTTATAATTTTTTATTTAAAAAAATATGTTCTTGGGTGATTTGTTTTTTTAACTTTTTTTTTCATTTGTTTAGTTTTGGTTTGGGTTTTCCCCTTTTTTTTGTTTAAAAGTGTTGTTGTTTTTTTTTTTTTTTTGGGGGTTTTTTTGTTTTTTTTTTTAAAAATCTTTTTTCGGGTAGGGTAAATTCTTTTTTTAACCCCCTTTATCTTTTTTTTTAAAAAATTTCCCGTTCCCAGGCCCCAGGGTTTTCCCCGGGGGTTTAAAATTTTGGAGATGGGTTTTTCTGGTTCCCCCCGGATACTTTTGGGGGCGGGGAGATGGGAGTCTGCATAGAATCCCCGGGGTTTTGCGGGGGTGGGGGGGGGTTGGGTGTCTGTGGTTGTCTGTGTGTGTGTGTGTGTGTGGTGTGTGTGTGTGTGTGTGTGTGTTGGGTGTGTGTGTGTGTGTGTGTGTGTGTGTGTGTGTGTGTGTGTGTGTGGTGTGTGTGTGTGTGTGTGTGTGTGTGTGTGGTTTCATGTGAGTGTGTGTGTGACATCAAGTGCTGTCAACTTTTATGATGTGTGTTATATTTTAGATATATATGCTTAAAACATGTTTTGTAATCTTAAAATGCCACTCATAATTTCTCTATTGAGATAATAAAGTATTCTTGAGTCTTGAGTCTTGATATCTTTAGAATACTGACCAACAGTCGTCTACTGTAAAAGAAAATCTATCACATACTAAAACATGAAAGAGAGACAGAGAGAAAGAAAGAGAGAGACAGAGATAGAGACAGACAGATAGAGAGGCAGACAGATAGGTCTAACAGAGTAAGAACAGACAGAGTAGACAGAGCATTCATAAAACAAACAGAAACAACATAGAGAGACAGAGGACAGATACAAAGAGACAGAGACAGACAGACAGAGAGACAGAGAAGACAGACAGACAGATGAAGAGAGAGAGGAGAGGATGAGAGAGAGAGGAGGGAGAGAGAGAGAAGAGAGAGAGAGAGAGAGAGACGAGAAGACAGACAGACAGACAGACAGACAGAGCAGACAAAAGACAGACAGAATAGACAGATACAGACAGAGAGACGAGAAGTAGGAGAGATACAGAGAGGAGAGAGGAGCGAGAGAGAGAGGAGAGAGAGAGAGAGAGACAGACAGACAGACAGACAGAACAGATACAGACACAGGCACAGACAGAAAGAAAGACAGACAGACAGACAGACAAGAGGTATGACAGGCTCGGAACAAGACCCCGTATGACTGTTTAATGGACAATTCAGACCATAGACCTGCCACCCCCCCCCCCTCTCCCCTTCCTCCCTCTCCCCATCCATACTGAGATCAATGGACACAGCAGTGAGGTATGTCATGTAAAGGTTTCCTGAGTCGTACATCTTGCTCCGCACAGGTGCCTGTCTGACTAAGAGCGTTTGGAAGTGGCTTGAAGAACGATTGAGGGCTGTTGAGGACTATTGAGGAGTGTTGGGGACTATTGAAGACTGTTGAGGGGTGTTGAGGACTATTGAGGAGTGTTGAGGACTATTGAGGAGTGTTGAGGGCTGCTGATTTTGGGGATTGAGGGTGTTCTGATGACTATTTAGGGGTGTTGAGGACTATTGAGGACCGTTGATGACTATTGAGGAGTGTTGAGGACTATTGAGGAGTGTTGAGGACTGCTGGGGACTGTTGAGGACGGCGTTGGTCAGTTTGTTTTGTATTCTGCTAAACTACCGTTTATCCACAACTAATTATTGGTAAGAATACATGTCGGATCTGAAAAAAAAGATGGGTTGTTTTAATTAGGGCTTTCTTTTTTTTCTTTTTTTGAAGAAAGAAAACCTGAACTGTGAAAGGCCCTTCATTTTTAGATTTTTTTTCAAGAATTGTCATTTTTTAAATCCCCGAAGTCGGAATGCGGCTACCTTCGTGGGGGGTCAAAACGGTCGCATACACAAAACCTCACTATTGGTGAACCTCGGAGCTCTAGCCGAGGAGCTAAACAAAAGGAAAAAAATGTTGGCATTCTCACCTTTTTAAAATTTTTACGGTTTTGGAACGTAAGTTTTTTAAACAACAAAGTTCTGCTTGCTCCGTTAGTATTGTTGATGAGTGGTGGGCGATGAGGGCGACATCGTAAGCAATACTGGTTACAGTACGATGTCGACTTGTGTGTGTGTTTCGGGGTTATTTTTTATATTCCGAGCATCCTTGAGAATCTCTGCAAAATAAAACACAAAAAGATTCGACTGAGAATGTAAACATAAGATATTCCTGCCTAATCTGTTAACACACATGGAAAAATTCGCGTCTGCGTGTATGTGCGAATACACCACGCGCAGGGCTGGGCATGCGCGTCCCCCAACAAAACAAACACCCCGCATGCACGCACATACTAAATACATAAAACTACACACCATGCATACTACAACACTTATAAAATATACCACTTTTCACTAATAAAAAATAAAATAATAATAATAAAAATTTAAATTTTATAGAGCGCTATATTTTGGCAGAGAAAACCCAAAACTTTTGAAATAAAACTCATTCTTACACATTAAATAAAACCAATCAAAATTAAAAGTTAAAAAACAAGCCCAAAGTGCACGCCCCCACGCCCGCGGCGCGCCCCGCGCCAACACACCCATTTACACACACTCGGGGCACACCCCCTAGCAGGGCAATAGAATCTCGGCTGCTAAAGGGACGGGAAAAAGCTTTTGAGATGGGGAAAGGGAGGAAAATTTTAAAGGCTTAAAATAAAAAAGTTTTGAGACTGGTTTTTAAAAGTGCCCAAGGGAAAGGCTTTTGGCGAAGAGAGGAGAGAGGGGACATTAAAATAAAGGACCAGAAAAAGAAAAAAGAGCGAGGGCCGAGGGTTGGGAAAAGGGCTAAAATCTGGGTATTCTTTGCACAAGGTATCTGCCCCGAGCGGGGGGCCGAGAAGGAGTGTACAGGTGAAACATTCCCCCAGGGGTAGGAGGGTCGGGTTTTGGGGAGACATTTGTAACAGGGGGGACTAAACTTTTATTTTACTCTTTTGTGGCCCCGGGGCAAGCCGGGGGAAGATGCATCCCTACATACATACATCGCACAGTGAGTCATGCACACTTTAGAGTTTAGATTATTGGGTCCATCCATACATATTTCCTTAAAAACCCCGGGAGAAAAAATTTGGGGGAAAAGGGAAAAATGCTTTTTTTGCCTTGATTTTTGGTTTTTTACCCGCAGACAATGATAATAGTTTGGATGTTGCAAATATTGAAGGCCCAATGAATTCCAAACCGTGGGACATTTAAAAACTATACCCCTTTTTCACCTTTTTTTTGTGGGGCCTCATTTGCGGGCAGGCCACGAGCACCATCTTTTGAGGGGTTGTCTTTTGCCCCTTTTTTCTTTGTTTTCTCCTTTTTTAAGTGAGTGCTTCCCCGCGCCTTCCTCTTAGCCAAACAACCCCCGAAAAAAAAACAAAAAAAAACAACCCAAAAAAAAAAACCTAAAACCCCAAAAATTTGTGTTTTTGGGGGTCCTTTTCTTTTTTAGAAAAATGGGCCTTTTTTTAAAACTTTTTTTCTTTTTTGTTTGTTTTTTTTTTTCATAACTCAGCCTGTCTCTCTTACCTTAAACCCACTGTCAAGCCCGGCCCCACCCCCCTTTTAGGGGTTTTTTAGAATTTTTTAGTGGAGGAAGGAAGAATTTCCAGAAGGTTATGTCAACACAGGGGAAAGGGGTGGAAAAGAGAGGAAGTGCTCCAAACAATTTGGGCTGACTGGGAAGCATCTCAAATTTGTAAAACGCGGGTGTTTTAAAAGAAAACCAGTGAAGTTTTTTTTTTTAATCTGAGGTTCTATTTTTTAAAAAAGCGGCCCGTTTCCTTTTATATGGGCCCCTGTGGTTTGTAGGGCCCCACAAACAAAAGGGTGGTTTTTTTTATCTGTGAAGTTTTTTTTGCAATTGAGAGTTAAAAAGCATCGTTTTTTTTTTTTTTAAACCCTTCCCCCACATCCAAGTTTTTAGCCCGTGCAGGCACAGATACTTGTTTTTGCTGGAAGGAAACAGAAAAAGAGTTACAATTTTTCAGAAAAGGGGACAACAAGGGCTTGGGGTATTCCCCTTGTTGTGCATTGGGGAAAGCAAAAATTTATTTAAAGTCAAGCCCTAATTTCCCCAAAAAAGTGCTCCGCAGACCTATGAAATTTTTTCTTGCATGCACAGTAAGTGAGCGGGTTTTTAAAGGGAGGATTTCTGTTCCGTGGTTTGCACACGGGGGCCCTTTGGGTTTCCCAGTCTCACCCAAAGGAGGTTTTACATTCAGTTTTAATTTTTTTTTTTCCTAATTCAAAGTTCTTTTTGTTCTTTCTGCAACTCTGTTCATCTCACCGTAACAGAAAATACTTTGCGGGAAGTAAATATAACTGATAAACTATATGAAGTTAAAAAACTATTTAAGATATAGTAAAAAATATTAATGACACGTTTGGGTAGAGTAGCAGTGCTTAAATCACTAGTACTCTCAAAAGTTAGTATACTTATGGATTTTATTGCCAAATCCCCCCGGATGCTCAAGTTGCCCAGTTGCAAAAACTATGTTATGAATTTGTGTGGGACAAGAAAAACAGATAAGATAAAAAGGGCATATTCCGGTGCAAAGCATCAAAAAAGGCGGTAGAGGTATACCGAATATCAGAGTGTATAAACAATCACTGAGACTGCATGGATTAACAAAGTTTATACACAGAAACAAAAGTGAAGATTAATATTGCATTCACTGTGCCCTGATATAGATTATCTAGATTGGATGGGCCCAAAGCTGTTGTTAAATTTAAAACCAATGCATTTTGGAAAGATGTGTTTCACTCATATGAAACATTTTGCAGACAAGTGGATCTAAAGGATAAGCAACAGTTATTAGAAGAACCAATTTTTCACAATGAAAAATTCAAAGTGGGAGACCAATGCATATATCATGAAAAGTGGGCACAAAACAAATTACTTTTGGTTAAACACTTGCTGCAAGATAATGGTGGTTTCATAACTCATGAGAATTTATCAACAATTAGGTACTAACATTAATTTTTTTGCATTATATTAGCTTTTGTGCGATCGATCCAACAATATGCGAAAATGAAAAAATATAAAACTGGATGACAACTTTAGTAAGGAAAGGACCAATGCTCAGAGATTATGTCAAAAACTGGTAAAGGATCCCGTATTTATTATGATGAAATGATTAGCAAAATAGAAATTCTCGACATTAAATCTTTCATGAATTGGGAAAGACAGCTTAACATTCCAATAGACTGGCACGGAGTATTAAAACTGATAAATAAAATTACAGAAATTAAATTGAAATGGTTTCAAATAAAGATTTGTTATAGAATATTAGTCACGAACAAAATATTAAAGAAAATGAAAGTTACAGATAATGACAACTGCAATTTTTGTGGTAAGGAAAAGGTCATGATCACCATTATTTATGGGAGGGTTAGTATGTACAGAATTTCTGGAAAGAACTTGAAGTGACTATGAAACACAACTGCTAATATTGCCAGAGACTGGACCTTAATGTGGAAATAGTGCTTTTTGGCACTGATGCAATTAAAACTGATGAAGGGGTCGACTTAATAATACTGTTAGCAAAGTTCTATGTTTACAAATGTCGGATTGGTAAAACAAAACCTTATGTTGGTAATTTTCTAAATGAACTAAAATATAAATATGAAATGGAAAAGCTGGAGTTCTGCAAACAAATGAAGTTTACTAATTTTCAGAAAAAATGGTTCCAGTACATAAACTTAGTAGAAATTGAGTACCATTTCAAAATATTAGTAAAATTCTGTATTTAACTAAATTTTGTCTTGACAAGAAAATGAGATTGTTCTTTTGTACTTTGTGTACTAGTAGCCTTGTACGCATGTTAAAATGGAAATGATGTAATGTTGTCTGGATGAAAGTTAATTTGTTTTTTTTGAACTGATATGTGTGCCATCAAAAAGATTTTTAAAAAAAGAAATATTCTTTCAAATTCCTTTTAAACCCCCCCGGATAAAAAAAAAACCCCAAAACAAAAACAAATAAAAACAAAAAAAACACCAAACAAAAACAACTTTCAAAAAATTTTAGACAAAACTTAGTAGACGGGTACTATTTATAATTTTATAAAACCTTCTTTCCTTTGGGTTTTTTTTAACGGAAAGGGAAATGATTTTTTCTTGTGCTGAGCTGAGCAGTTCAAGGAAAGATGCGGGCCTAATGAGGGGGGTTGTTTGCTGTGTGGTGTCGTTAAAAAAGAAAATATGCTTTTTTCATCCCCCCCCCTTTCAAAAACCCACCCCCCCTTTCTCACCCCCTTTTTCCCCAAAAACCACCCCCCTTAAAAACACCCAGGCTTTTTCAATACCGGTTTTCCTACATTTTTTCTAATCTTTTCTTCCCTTTTCTTTCCCTTTTTCCCAAAACTTTTTCTTACCTCCGTGCCCTTTTTTCCTAACTGTGTTTCCTTTTCCTGCCACCCTCCTTTTTTCCCTTTTTTCCTCTCATCTGTCTGTTCTTCCCCATTGGTTAACTCTGTTTTCTTCATCATCTTTGTTTTCTTCATCATCTTTTTTCTTATATCTTGTTTTCTTCTAATCTTTGTTTTTCTCATCTTTGTTTTTCTTCATTTTTCCTTTTTTCATTCTCTGTTTTCTTCATCATCTTTGTTTTCTTCATCATCTGTTTTCTTCATCTCTTGTTTTCTTCATACTTTGTTTTCTTCATCATCTCTGTTTTCTTCATCATCTCTTTTTCTTCATCATCTTGTTTTCTTCATCATCTTTTTTCTTCATTTTTTTTTTCTTCCTCTTTTTTTCTTCCATCTTTCTTTTCTTTCCTCTTTTTCCTTTTTTCCTTTTGTTTGCCATTTGGGTTGATTGGCAAACGGGGTGGAGACGTAAAAACAATTTAATAAACACATCTTAACACAAACCCCCCTAACAAAACCTTCCTGGAAACCAGCATTTGTCGTGGTTTTTTTTTTTTTAATAAAGACTTTGACCTGACTTGACTTGGAATCCAACAATCGTGATCAGTGCCAGGCATAGGCGGGGTCAAAGGGAACGCCAGCAACAGCTCAGAAGCATCCTGAAACTAGGACCGGAGTGCTGCTGGCTTCTCTTGATGGTGTGAGAGATTCAGAGGGAGACACAGGACAGAAGGGGAGGGGGGGGGGGGAGGGATGGGATAGCCTGGTGGTTAGAGTGATGCGCATTACGCTCGTGATCTTTGACCCGGGTAATCTCGTTCAGGGGGATTTTCCCCTGGAGTTAAATTTAGTGCCGATACACCCCCCCCACAAAAATCTTCGGATGGACTATAAACCGAAGTCCCGTTTGCAAACGCACGCAGAACATCTTGTGCACACGTTAAAACCTGTTCCCCCTTTTTTTAAGAGTATGTCATTGTATGTCGGTGGGAACGGATGACAAAATGTACAAAACTGCAAACACACGGGGTCTGGATGTAAAAAAAAAAAAAAAGCACATGAGTGCTTATTCCATTATCTTGAAATAAAAGAATTTTAAAAAAAGAAAGAGAATAAGGCGCTTCATTTCATCTACTGGTTTAAAAGTTGCGTATTCAATGCACATACATTGCAAGCAAACATCAATAAAAGGCAAAGGTTTCCCATAACCTATGTGGTCGTAGGGGAGCGAGGCGTCAGAGACCTCACTTCTCTAGGGGCCAGCATATTGAGGGTGGCGCCCATCTCCTCTCCCTCACTGCTTCAACTTCCCTGACCTTAAAGAGGCAGGTACCCATTTCCAGCTGGGGGAACTGGGGGACTGTACTGAAGCCAAGGCGGGAAAACTGTCACCCATCCAAGTGGTAACCACGCTCGACGCTGCTTAACCTTGGCTTGGGGAAAAAGCGAGTGCTCTGACCACTGAGCTATCCCGTCCCCTTTGAACATCAATACAGCAGGGGAAAGCATCAAGCTACAGCTGATTCTCAGCCCCACGCCCCGTGGTATGTCAGCATTGTTGCTGATGCAGGCAGACACAGTGACCATTACATTTGCACATAACTATATGTTCTGTTCTGACATGCTGCTGTCCAGATCTTCCTGGACTATTTTGTGATTAATCGTCTGTGTTTATTTTTTCTTTTTGATGTGTTGTGTTTTATTTATCATCTGTATCTATTTTTATGATGTGTTGTGATTTATTATCTGTGTTTATTATTTTTATGATGTGCTGTGTTTTATTATCTGTGTTTATTTTTTTGTTGTGTTTTCTATCATCTGTGTTATTTTTTGCCATTTGTATTTATCACTGTTTCATTTTGTGTCCTTTGTGTTTTCACTGTGTTATTTTTGCTGTTTGTGTCTTCAGGTTTATTTTTTCTGCATTTGGGTCTCGTTGTTTATTTTCTGTTTGTATTGTATCTGGTTATTTTGTGTCTGTTTCAACGGGGGATTTCGGGCTTTTGGGCTCTCCCTCATCTCGGTGTGTGTTTGTGGTGTGTGTTGTCTGTGGTGTGTTCTTCTGTGTGTTTTTGCCTGCTATTTCTTCTTTCTTCTTCTTCTGTCTTCTTCTTCTTCTGTCTGTGTTTTGTCTGTGTGTCTTATGTTGTTGTTGTTTGTTTGCTGTGTGTTGTTGTCTTTGTGTTTTCTATTTGATTATTTTATTTTTCTGTTTTTTGATCTATCTGTGTGTCTTTTCCCATGTCTTCTTTCTTTTTTGCCCGTTTTCATTTTCTTCTTTTTTATTTCTGTCTAATGTTCTTCTATCTATCTTGCTATCATCTTCTCCCTATTATCTACTATTATCATCTATTTCTATCTATCTACTCCATCGACGGTCTGTGTGTGTATACGTTGTCTGTTATGTGTTGTGTTTGCACGGCATGCGTGTATACGCTTGTGCGGCGCCTGTGTGTGTCGTGTGTGTTGTTGCGGGTGTGTGTCATGCTGGTTGCTGCTCATGTAACGTGTTTCTGCTGCTGCGATGCGCCTGTGCTGTGCTCCGGCCGTCTGTCTGTCTTCGTGTACTGTCTTGTCTGTCCTCGCACAGCATGGGCGCCTGCTGCCTCGTGCCCGTCTGTCTGACATGTCTGTCTGTTGTCTGTCTGTCTGTGTGTCTGTCTGTCAGCTGCTTGATGTGCTGTCTGTTGTCTGTCTGTCTGTCTGTGTGTCTGTCCTCCGCCACAGCATGGGGGACGCCCTGCTGGCCTGTGCCCGGCCAGGTCCTGTCTGTCTGTCTGTCTGTCTGTTCTGTCTGTATGTCTGTGTGTTGTTTGGCTGTGGGTGTTTGTCTGTGTGTTCTGTCTGTTGTTTGTCTGTGTGTTTGTTTGTGTGTTTGTGTGTGTCGTTTGTGTGTCTGTGTGTCTGTTTGGTCTGTCTGTCTGTGTGTGTTGTGTGGTCTGTCTGTCTGTGTGTGTGTTTGTTTGTATTGTGTGTTGTGTGTGTTTGTCTGTGTGTTGTGTGTGTGTGTCTGTTGTTGTCTGTGTGTTGTTGTTTGTATGTTGTGTGTTGTCTGTGTTGTGTTTGTGTGTTTGTTGTCTGTGTGTGTGTTGTTTGTCTGTCTGTGTGTTTGTTGTGTTGTCTGTGTGTTGTGTTGTTGTCTGTCTGTGTGTCCTCCGCTACAGCATGGGACGCCTTGCTGGCCTGTGCCCGCCAGGTCCTGTGTGTCTGTCTGTGTGTCTGTGTGTGTGTTGTGTCTGTCTGTCTGTGTGTGTGTGTGTGTGTCTGTGTGTTTGTTCTGTGTTGTTGTGTGTCTGTGTGTTTGTTTGTCTGCTGTGTGTCTGTGTTGTCTGTGTGTTTGCAGTGTGTGTATTGTGTGTCTGTTGTTGTGTGTAATGCTGATTGTGCTGTATGTTGTATGTTGTAGTGTAGTATGTATGTGTATGTATGTATGTCGTTGTCTGTCTGTATGTATGTGATGTATGTTGTTGTATGTTTCTTTCTGTCTTTCTGTCTATCTGTCTGTGGCCTGTTTGTCTGTGTGTCTGTTTTCTTTGTCTGTCTGTCTGTCTGTTTGTCTGTCTGTGTGTCTGATTCTTGTCTGATTCTATGTCTGTCTGTCTGTTTCTCTCTGTCTGAATGTCTGTCTGTGTGTCTGTTTTTTCTGTCTGTCTGTATGTCTGCTGTGTTGTCTATCTGTCTGCGTGTCTGTTTTTGTTGTGTCTGTCTGTCTGTCTGTATGTCTGTTTGTATGTGTCTGTCTGTCTGATCTTGTTGTTGCTTCTGTTGCTCTGGCCTTGTCATGTTTGCTGTATTCTGTGTCTTTGTTTCTGTGTTCTGTCTGTCTGTCTGTTGTTCTGTCTGTCTCTGTGCTCTGTGTGTTGTTGTGTGTTTGTTTCTCTCTGTATCCCTGGTCTGTCCTTACCTCTTTCTCTGTTCGCTCTGTCAGTATGTTAAGTAGCGCGCGCGCGTGTGTGTTGTTGTGTGTTGTGTGTTGTTGTGTGTGTTTGTTGTTGTTGTGTTGTTGTGTGTGGTGTGTTGTTGGTGTGTGTGGTTGTGTGCGTGTGTGTGTTTAAATTTTTTTTTTCACATTTGAACTCTTTGATTTCGAGCATAATGAAATAAGCACTCGTGTCATTTTTTTAAAAAGCAATCCATGTGTGCATGCGTTTGTGTGTGTGGGGTGTGGTGTGTGTGTGTGTGGTGTGTGTGTGTGTGCTGTGGCGCGCGGTTTTGTGTGTGTGTGAGTGTGTGTGTGTGTACTTACGCACGCGCTCACGAGCGCGTAAGCTTGTTGATGTTATCGTAAACTCTCGGGGTTCATGTAAATTAAACATAAGAATCATCATTATCAGCATCATCGTCGTCGTCATCATCGACATCGTCACCATCGTCGTCGTCGTCATCGCTGTCGTCGTCATCATCATAATTCTAGTCATCGGCATTGTCGTCAATATTATCCTATTCATCATCGTACAAGTTTCCCCCGAGGGGTTGCCGGGGGCCTATCAGTATAAATAGCATCGCCACATTCTGGAAATTCTGTGCTAGAAATTCCCTCTTTTCTATCCCTCTCTTTGTTTCGCCCCGTTCCTTTTTTCTGCACCTTTCTTGTATTTTCTGCCTTCTGGGGCCCTTCTCCTGCCTTTTTTCCAGAAAACTTAAAAGGGAATATTCTTCTTGTGCCGAAATCGGTGCGTGGGCCCGAATTTGGCGCTTAACGGGAGCGTGAGCATTTTCGCTCATATGACAGACAAAAATAGTTGCGTCGAGCGTTCGGACAAGAAGAATCGTACAAGTTGTTGTCGTCATCAGCGTCCCCGTCCCCCCATCTCCCCTCCCATCTCATCACACCATACCCCATCACCACCATCACCATCTCATCATTAGTTTTTGCGTCGTTGTTTCGCTCATCATCATCATCCCCAACCCCCCTCATCACTCATACATATCATTTTGTCATCGTCATCTCACCTCACCACCTCACATCACCTTTCATAATCACATCATCATCATCACCATCACCATCACACATCAATATCATCTCATCTCGTCACATTGTATTTTTTTTATCTTTGTAGTAGTATTGGGGAGGGGGATGTAGTGGTGGGAGCACTCGTTTCCCCCCCAGCCAGTTAACAGTTTTTTTTCGAGCGGGGTTACATTTGAGGTCAGTTTGCCGCCTTGGTTCAGTACATTTCCCCCCAGTTCCCCCAACGTAAAGGGTACCTGCCCCTTTAGGGTCGGGGAAGGAAAAGCAGCGAGGGGAGGAGATGGGCGCCCCCTCAAAAAGTGGCCCTAGAGAGTGAGGTCCTTTGGGCCCCGTCCCTACCCTTTTGGTTTTGGTCATTTACCTTTTCCCTTTTGTAGTAGCAGCAGCAAGCAGCGCAGCAGCAGGAAAAGAGAGAGAGAAAAAGAGGAGGAGAGAGAGAGAGAGTAGTAGTAGTGGGAGTAGAGTGCATTCTCATCACTACCGAGAAAACGAGCGCAGTGATGTAACAAATAGGGGCCCTTGGCAAAGGGCTTCTGAGTTAAGAAAGCACGCCTCTGGTAAAACTATCAATGCTACACAGCTGTCTAGTCTACAGACGATATGCTGGAGAAAAAAAAGGAGAATAAATAAGCGAAGAAAAAGAACAAAGATTGAAAAGGTAAATAAATAAACAAAAAAAAGAAAGGAAAAACAAGTAAAAAGGGAAATAAGGTAAAGGTTCTTAAACATATGCGTCGTTTGGGGAGCGGATTCAGAGGCCTCATTTCTATTGGCCCGCATATTAGGGGCCCCATCTTCCTCTCTCTTCTCTCTTCTTCTCTCCTTTTCCCCCTCTCTCTCTCTCTCTCTCTCTTCTTTTCTTCCCCTTTTCTCTCTCTCTTCTTCTCTCTCTCTCAATGCTTTCCTTCCCCGACCCTAAAAGGCAGGGACCCATTTACCTGGGTGAATGGGGGGGGGGGGGGGGGGGTATGAACCAAAAGGGGACAAAAGCCATCTCCCCTTGGGAACCACGCTAAGGAAACAAATAAGCAACAAACCAAAAAAAAAACAAAAGAAAACAACGACAACAGACAGACAAGAAACAGGGGGGTGACCTTTGCACGTGTTTTTAGCAGACAAGACTCTGCCTGACAGGGGGCCCTCACGCGCGACCCACGGAAAAAAAAAGGGGGTAAAAAAAGCCCAGGAAGGGGGGGAAAGGTTTTTTTTTTTAAAAAAAGGGCAATTTTGGGTGGGGAAAAGGGTTTTGGGGAAAAAATAAATTAAAAATTTTCCCCCCCCCCCCCCTTTTTTTTCCCCCTTTAAAATTTTCATCTTAAACTTTTTTTTTTTTAAAAATTTTCCCCCCTTTTTTTTAAAAAGTTTATTCCCTGCCCAAAAAAGGGGGAAAATATAAAATTAACGGGGGAAATAACAGGGAAAAGGGGCCCCCATCCATTCCCTTCTGGAAACAAAAGAAAAACCCCTTTTTAAAATGAAAACAAAAACGGGAAAAAAACCCCCCTTTTCCCTTTCCTTTTTTTCCCTCTCCTTTTCCTCCCTCCCCCCTCCTAAAAGGGAACCCCCCTTTACCCTAAAGGCAACTTGCGGGGGGGTTGGGGGTGAGACCGGCGCTATCATTTACGTAACAAAGGGGCCCAGTTTGCGCGCCCGGGGGGAAGGGCCCCCCGGGAGCAACAGGCCACGAAAAAAGGGCCCAAAACCCCGGGGGAAAAAAATAATTGCTTCAAAAGGGGGGGGGGGGTGGGGGGGGGGGTTTAAAAAAAACCCGCTTGGACTGACGGCACGGAGGGGTTAAGGACCGATTTTGGGTTTTTTTCTCCTTGGAGGGAATAAATCGGCCCCTCCATTTTCCGTCTTCGGAGAGTTTCCCCTGGGGGAACCACAAAAAATTTCTTCCAACCCGAAAACCCCGCAAGATGGATTTCTTTGGAAAGGAATGGATGGGGGGGGGCCCCCCCCAGGGAAAAGGGTTTTGTTTAAACCAGTCGGGATGATAGGCAATTTGGGAATTTTTTTTGGGGGAGGATTCATGGATATTTAAGTGGGGTTTTGGTTGGGGCCCCTTTTTGGAAAGCGGGGCATTTTGGGGTCATTTTAAAATTGTCTTGAAGGGGGGTATTTTTTTTTTTAATGTAGAAAAAAAGGCCTTTTTAGTATTGAGTATGCAAAATGAGGGGTGTTGAGTATTAGTCAGTCGTTTTGATTGAGGCGTGTTGGTATTAAGTGGAAAAATGATAGTGAGTGTTGGTTTGGGGGGTTTTTTGGGGTGGGTTTGGTATTGATCAGTCGAAAAGTTATTGCAGGTTGGTTTTGGGGAATTGTTTAGATTAAGAGTTAAGAAGAAGTCAGAATTACAACCCCGGTTAAAACGGACCAAAACCCCGTCTTTTTTGGGGGTCGGGGTTTTTAAAAACATTGTAAAAAAATCAGTCTCCCGTTTTTTTTTTAAACTTCCAAAAAAATTCCTTGCCGGGTTGGGGGTGGGGTTAAACCAAAAAAAAAGGGAGGGTCCCGGGGTTTTAATTTCAAAACTTTTTTTTAATCCTCTATCCCCCTTCCAATTTTTTTAAATTCCCTTTTTGGGTTCAATGTTTTTTTCTTGATGATTACAGGGGGGGTTTTTATTTTTTGGGGTTAAATTTGGGTTGAAAAAAAAAACCTTTTTTCCCCCCCCTCCAATGTTTTCTTGCTAGTTTTGGGGGGCGAAAACCCGACCTTTTTTCCACCTTTAACCCAAAAAAAACCTACGGCAAAAGAAGTTTTTTGTTTTCTTTTAAATTTTTTAAAAAAAATTGGGGACAAAAAAGGGGGTGCCTTTGGGGGCCTCCCCGGGAAAGCACCCCGAATTTCCCAAAAATCTGCCTGACTTTAAAGTGTTAACAAACAATACAACACAAAACAACAAACACAATACAATACAACAAAACACAATAAAAAACCCAACAAAACAAAAAAAACAAACATTTAAAAAAAACAAACAAAATCCCAAACATACAAAACAACCCAAACAAACCCAAAACAACCCACAACACAAACAACAACACATACAACACACACAACACAACACACACAACACCCCCAAAACACACACACAACCACACAACAAACAACACACACAACACAAACCCCACACCCCAACAACACAAACACACACCCCACACCCAAACAACCCCCAACCCCACAAAAAACAAAACACCACAACACACACCACACCACACACACCCCACCCCCCCCCCACCACACCACCACAACACACCACACCACACCCACACCCCACCAACCACAACAACCACCCCCCACAAACCCCACCCACCCCCCCCCACACAAAACCCACCCCCCCCCCCCCACCCCCCCACAACACCCACCCCCCCACAACACCCCACCCCACCCCAACCCCACCCCCACCCCCCAACCCCACCCCACCCCAACAACAACACCACACACCTCACCCCACTACAGCATACTCCCAGATACCGGGGGCCAAGTTCCAATACCCCGAAGCCGGGCCCCCAAATCCGGGTGTTCCCTTTAAAACTTCGCCTTTAACATCATAGCCCGAGCGGCAAGTTTTCGCTGCCGGGTGGAGGTCGTCTAGTGGGGCCTTCAAAGTCCCCCTTTGCTGCCAACGTCTTTAGTTCGAGATAACCCCGTGAGTTAGTTAGGGGCTGTTGGGGGGTGGTGGGTGGGGTTTGGGGGGGGGGTATTGGTGGTGGGGTGGGGTTTGGGGGTGGTAGGGGTTTGGATGGTGGTTTGGTGGGGGTGGTAGTGGGGGGGGGGGTGGTTGGTGGTGTGGTGGTGGTGGGGGGGGTGGGGGGGGGTGGTGGTGGGGGGGTGGTGGGGGTGGTTTGGGGGGGTGGGGTTGGGGGGGTGGGGGGGGGGTGGGGGGGGTGGTGGTGAATTTGGGGGGGGGGGGGGAGGTGGGGTTGGGGGGGTGGTATTTTAATCAGGTTTATTGGGGGGGGGTTAAATTGGTTATTTTTTGTATATTGGGGGGTTTTGGGGATGGTTTGGTGGGAGGGGTTATTTTATTTGTTTCTCTCATCATAACCCCACTTCAAAAAACCATTGTCAACAACCACATAAAAAAAATTTTCCTTTTTCTTCCCTCTTTAAAAAAAAAACCACCACACCCCACAACAAAAACACACACACACACACACACCACAAAACAAACCCCCAACAACACAGACAGCCAGAACAACACAGCACAGCACAGCACATAAGGATTATGTTTTTAATTTTCTCAGGGTTTTAAAAAAAAAAATAGGGGGGCTGTGGAATACTGGGAAAAGAATTCCAAAATTTTTGGTCAGCCAAGAAATTTTTCTCGATAATTTAAAGTTCTCATTAAAAGCCCTTTTCTTTTTCTGGAAGAATAGACGTGTTGGGGATTGGCATGAAAAAGTAAAGTAAGATGAAATTGGAAGCAATGAAATGAAACAGCACAAAGCAAGCCAACTTACATAGGATTCGACTTTTTTACTGAGAGCCAGTGAAGCATTTAAAAATTGATGCCGCATCTGCGTGTTTTTGCACACAGGACCTGGATTTATAGTCTGATCGGGAAAAAACAACAACTTTCGGGGTAGTGGAATCGGCACTGGCATAAATTCCAGAGAAAAAAAAAATCTCTTGAACGGATGTCTCGGTGGTGGCTTGAACGCGGGCTCGAACCGGGGCCTTCAGCTTGTGATCACAACGCTCTAACCACCGGGCTATCCTGTTCAGAGCAGGAAGAATGCACTAGAAGCAAACAGACCCTGTTCCGTTTTACACAGTGACACATGTGAATGTCACTCTCTCGTTCTGTTTTACACAGTGACACATGTGAATGTCACTCTCTCGTTCCGTTTTACACAGTGACACATGTGAATGTGACTCTCTCGTTCCGTTTTACACAGTGACACATGTGAATGTCACTCTCTCGTTCCGTTTTACACAGTGACACATGTGAATGTCACTCTCTCGTTCCGTTTTACACAGTGACACATGTGAATGTCACTCTCTCGTTCCGTTTTACACAGTGACACATCTGAACGTTACTCTCTCTTGCACTTTGCTTGTCTTGTCTCTTCATCATGGTCTTCGGCACTAGTCTTTAATAACCGCCTGTGTGTGTGTGTGTGTGTGTGTGTGTGTGTGTGTGTGTGTGTGTGTGTGTGTGCGTTGTGTTGTGCGTGTCGTGTGTGTGTTGTGTGTGTGTGTGGTGGTGTCGTGTGTGCGTGCGTGCGTGCGTGCTTGCGTGCGTGAGTGAGTGCGTGCGTGTTTTTGTGGGTATGTGTGTGTGTGTGTGGATGTTGTGTGTGCGTGCGTATGTGTGTGCGCGTGTGTGTGTTGCGTGTGTGTGTGTGTGCGTGCGTGCGCGTGTGTGTGTGTAAGTGTGTGTGTGTAAGTGTGTGTGTATGTGTGTGCGTGTTGGGGGGGGGGGGGGTGAGTGGGTGTGGGTGTATGTGTGTGTTGCGTGCGTACGTGTGTGTGTGTGTATCTGTCTGTCTGTGTCTCTGTTTGTATTGTGTATGAGTGTGTGTGTGGTGTGTGTTTGTGTGCGTGAGTGTGTGTGTGTGAGAGGGTGTGTGTGGTGTGTAAGTGTGTGGTGGTGTGTGCGTGCGTGTGTGTAGGTGTGTTTGTGTGAGTAAGTGTATATAAAATATATATATATAATATATATATATATATATATATATATGTGTGTGTGTGTCTGTGTGTCTGTGTGTTTGTTTGTCTATCTCTCCGCCTCTCTGTCTGTCTGTTCATCTGTCTGTCTCTGAGTGCATGTGCATGTGTATGGCGTTATAGTACGCCCTATTTCATACGATCTGAAGCAATCCACTTTCATAATTTCTCAAATCTGAGATGTTTTCATGATGTAGTAAATCTGAAATATGTCTTATATTGACATAAACATGTACGTCCTACATGTTCATGAGAGTATATAACTACACATGTTCAACAGCATAAAGATTGATTGATGATCTTTATGTCCATAACAGGGTAACATATGGATTGACACACTATTTTTTTTCCATCCGGCCCTTACCCTGAGTAGGGATTATCATCCATATATATATATATATATATATATATATATATATATATATATATATATATATATTATTATGTATATATATGTATATATATGTATATATATAATATATATATGTATATATATATATATCCACATAGATACACACACCAGCTGTAAATGGGCACCTGCCCTCTTTGGTCTCAGCGAAGGTAAAGCAGCGAGGGAGAGGAGATGGGCGCCGCCCTCAATATGCTGGCCCCTGGAGAAGTGAGGTCTCTAACGCCTCGCTCCCCTACCTTATAGGTTATGGGACTCCTTTACTTTTTTTTTTATAGAGAAGTGAGGTCTCTGACGTCTCGACCCCCGACGACCGCATAGGCTAAACACACAGCTGTCAGTTCCCCCACTTTCATCTGCTCTCAGCTGCTGTCCATTCTATTCCTTCCCATCCCAGCCCTGTTGGGGCCAGCTGGTGCTAATCATAGCAGGAACTGACCACACTTGGACTTAGTGAAAGGAAAGGAGTGATAAGTTTAGCACTGGGCCCTGGACCCTTGACTGAGTTATGCTGGATTTGCACGCTGTGTATATAATTATGGGAACACCACCACCTTATATATGTAAAATACACAAAAAAAACTGTGGACAACAAACAGCTATGACAATAAGAAATGGTTTTTTTGGTGTTAAATGGCCACACGCCTCCAGTAAATCCACATCACTCACTTTCTCTATCGATTCCAGCTGGGATTGTTGCACACACCGCTCGGAAGGCAACAGATCTCCTTGTCATTTATCACGTCACAAAAGCCATGACGATTTGTTCCCCCTGTTTTAGTCAATGACATAGAGTTCTCTCCCGTCTTTTTTCTGTCGGTTATCCCCCCCCTCCCCTGTTCAACAGTCTGTTCTGTGTGTGCGGTTTCTTTTTTTTTTTTTTTTTAAAGGGAAAGACTTTGGATTGGGGAAAAAAACTCATAAATGTGTCGGCTTTTTTTTTTAAAGCTGTAACATTCAGAAAAGCGCGTGCTGTTGACATGAAGTATCGACTTTTTGCTGTTTCTGTTTGTCTGTCTGTCTGTCCGTTTGTATTTGTGTGTATGTATGCGCGCACGTGTGCTTTTGCACTTGTGTGTGTATGCGAGTGTGTGAGTGCGTGCGCGCGCGTGTGTGTGTGTGTGTGTGTGTGTGTGTGTGTGTGTGTGTGTGAGTGTGTCTGCCTGTGCTACAATCAGATACCAGGGGTTCGAGTATCAACAGAAATCATACGACATTTTATTTACAGAGGGTAGTAGATTAAGTACAACGGATTTTTGTTCATCCAGCTCTCAAAAAGAGAAAAATGAAAGTATAAACAGCAAAGCACGAGCAATATATCTGAAAGAAAAAGTGGAAAGGAAAAGAGTAACGAAAACGACAAGAAGAGAAAATACACCAAGAATAAACAAAGAGAGAGAACTCGAACTCGAACTCGAACTGAACACACCCAGAGAGAGAGAGAGAGAGAGAGAGAGAGGAGAGAAGAGAGAGAGAGAGGAGAGAGAGAGAGTAGAAGAGAGAGAGAGAGACAGACAGACAGACAGACAGACAGACAGACAGACAGACAGACAGACAGAGGTTAAAAAACACACCCAACAAACCCGAAAAAAATCAAAGAAACAAATCACCCAATAAAACTCTGTCCGTCTGTCTGTCTGTCTGTCTTTCTGTTTTCTTTCTTTCTGTTTTTCTTTCGTTTCCACCGTTTTCTTCTTTCCTTTCTGCCCTTCATTTTCTTCCTTCTATCATTTCAATTTGTATATTTTTTCCAGGCCAAAAGCTGTGTCAGTTATTGATGTCAGTTAATTACCAAGACCTACACTAAAATATTGTTATGTTGTAAAATGTGTTGAGATTGCCTTCAGCCATGACAAGCTCTTAACGTAACAACCTGCACTCTCTTTTAAAGGAGAAAAACCCCTCTGACGTCGGGGTATGGCTGCCTATATGGAAGGTACTTGGAAACAGTCATACACGGAAACTTCTCATCCGGTGTACTTCCTATCTCACAGTGATTCCCAGGTGAGATGAGTGAGTCAGAGAGCATGTTCTGGGTGACCTCCAGGGTGTAAAGCTGGGGAACGCACATCAACAACAACAGCAGCAGCAGCAGCAGCAGCAGCAGCAGCAGCAGCAGCAGCAACAACAACAACAACAACAACAACAACAGTTTGTATACAATTCTCTGTTCCTTCTTTTTCTGTGAACAGTTTTCCTTCCTTCCTTCCGTCCTTCTTTCCTTCCTTCCTTCCTTCTTCCGCTTCTGTCACCACTTCTTCCTCTTTTGTCCCAAACATGTGTAAAACGTGTGTGGGGTTAACCTTATGTGAACGAAGGCGGGAGCTGTATCCTCCATGGGCTCCAACGTCAACTGGGGAGACTCGGCGCACTCGACGCACAATGGCGTCACCATCAGCTGCCGCTTCGAGGTGGACCAGAACTACGCCATCTTCAACATCCCCGAGTGTGGCACCACCGTCCGCTTCCGTCCCTACAAGGAGTCCGACGAACCTGGAGCGCAAGTGCTCATGCCCGGTATCGCCATCATTTCGCCCAAGAGAGCTATTTTTGGATCCGATAGTCAGTGAGTGGATGAGTGACTTCCCTTTGGTGGGTAGGCGTGTGTGTGTGTGTGTGTGTGTGTGTGTGTGTGTGGTGTGGGTGTGTGGAGGAAGGGGTGTGGGGATGGGGAGGAAATGTTTGTGTGTGTATTTTGTGTGTGTTTTTGTCTTTGTGTGTGTGGTGGTGTTTGTGTGTTGTGTGGTGTGTGTGTGTAGGGTGGGAGGGGAGGAGGAGGAATGTGTGTGTGTGTTAGAGGAGAGGAATGGGTGTGTGGGGGATGAGGGGGGGGGGATGGAGTGGAGGGGGCAGCATATTTTTATTCTTTTATTTCGAGTATGATGGAATAAGCACTCAGGTGCTTTTATTTTACATCCAGTTCCTATATGTATGCAGTTTTGTGAATCTTGTCATCCGTTCCCACCGGCGCACAAGGGCCTACTGTTCCCAAAAGCGGAACGGGTTTTAACGTGTGTGCAAGATGTTCTGCGTGCAATCGCACACGGGATCTCTTTGGTAGGTAGGTAGGTGTGTGTAGGGGGGAAGGGGGGGAGTAGTGATAGGTATGAGTGGGGGAGGGAGGGGGAGGGTGTGCACGTATGTGTTGGGGGAGGGTGGGGAGGGTAAGGGGGGTTAGCATGCATTCCTGTGTACGTACACTAACGCAGAGATGTCTATTTTTGGTGGAAGTATATCCATTCGACAACGCTGTTTCCGAACATTTTTGTAAAATGAATTTTAACCATTATGTGTTTATGGTTCCTTGCATTAGTTGATGTGCACAATGCGCCATATGTGTGCCAAGCACATCAGCACACCGTGGACGTTGAGGAATGGGGCTGGAGTTTCTGATTTTGACTTGTAGTTTTGATTTTGTTATTGGAATAATACACACAAGTCATACCGGTAGTAGTAGTATTAGCACTACACATTTTTATATACCACTCTTAGGCAAGCCAGAATGTGTTGGCGTAAAGGTTCAGCGGCTGGCTCTGAGGTCTGCATAAGAGGACTGCCATCCTTTAAAAAATATCCTGACTGCATTGTGGATTTGCTTCGTACTATTGTGGGGGTTTTCGTACATAATTTTGCCAGGGGCCACTATGATTATTCTCGTAATTTGGTTTTTTTTAAAGATTAACTTTTAATCGCACTGAATGCATGCTGCATAAAGGACTGACATTGATCGTGTCATCCAAAGACTTGTACCAAGACCCCCACTCATGGTCCTGTACATGAGGGAATTGTGTGTATGTGTGTGTGTGTGTGTGTGTGTGTGTGTGTGTGTGGTGTGTGTGTGTGTGTGTGTGTTGTGTGTGTGTGTGTGTGTGTGTGTGTGTGTGTGTGTGTGTGTGTGTGTTGTGTGTGTGTGTATGTGTGTTCAAAAGAGGATTAAACCCACAACCTCTGGTTTCTAGACTTTTGTGATACCACTGGGCCACCGGTTCACTCGTAGTGGTTATGGTGATGGGAAGGGGGGCCAGAGGGGGTGGTGGTGGCGGTTGTCAGACAGGCAGATAAGCAGAATGAAAGGGTGGGAAGGAAGGATGGATAAAAGGATGGAAGACAGGAAGGAATAAGCAAACGAACAAAACGAAAAGATCGCCACTATTTTTAGCACACAGACACAACACAACACAACACACGCACGCACGCCCCCCACCCCCCACCCCCCCAACACACACATACTGTTAAATGATATCATTATTGTTTTGTTTTTATTTATAGTATTCTTTTATATCGAGGATAATGGAATAAACACTTATGTGCTTTTTTACATCCAGTCCCCGTGTGAATGCGGTTTTGTAGATTCTGTCATCTGTTCCCACCGGCACACAATTGCCTACTCTTACGGAAAGCGGAACAGTATTTAACGTGTGTGCAAGATGTTCTGCGTGCGTTCGCACACGGGGCCTCGGTTTATAGTCTCATCCGACAGATCAAGACAACTGGCAGTTGATCCGATGTGTGTGTTATGTGTGTGTGGTGTGTGTGTGTTGTGGTGGTGTTGTTGTGTGTGTGTTGTGTGTGTGTGTGTGTGTGTGGTGTGGTGTGTGTGTGTGTGTGTGTGGTGTGTGTGTGTGTGTGGTGTGGTGTGGCAGGACCCCAACTACCTGTGGTACCCCCGGTACCGACGTCTGTTCAGAGACGAGGGCTGGAAGCGGCTCAAAACACTACGCGGTAGTTCTGGTTTTGGGGGTAAGCCTGGGTTGATCGGCGGTAATGTTTGTTGTTTGGGTAGATGTACTGCGTTGATTGGGTAGATTGTTGCTCTTTGGGTAGTAGATGCTTTGTTTGTTCGGTAGACGGGTTCTAGCGTTTGTTTGGTAATAGGTTTCTTGGTTTGTTGGGTAGATGTTTGTTTGTTGGGTAGATCTTTGTTGCTTGAAGTTTGGTTTGTTGTAATCGTTTGGTTTGTTTAGGTAGATCTTGGTTGTTTTGGGAGAGCTTTGTTGTTGGCATGGGTTTTTTTTTTTTTGTTTAATCCTGTTGTTTGTTGTATGAAAATTGTTGTGGTATTGTAAAGGTGTGGTGTGCTGTTGTGTGGTGGGGTGTTCGCTTTTGCCTTTGTTAATGGTGTGGTGGTTTGGTATGTTATTTTGGGAAAAGATGTTGGATTTGTTGGTAGTGTTGTTAGGTTTGTGTGTTGTTTGGTAACGTGTGTTGGTGGGTGTCGTGTGGTGTGTAGTGTGGGGAGTTTGCAGGTAATCTCCGCTAAGTATTGTGTGTTGTCCGTCGTGTCCGACGTGACTGCTCCAAACAGCAGAGGTTGGAGCTGCTGTTTGGTTGGGCTAGACAATTTGATTTAGGGAGATGCTTGAAGTTTTCCCCACTTCGGTAGTGGGCATGACAGTCACGTTGGAGATGTTTGATGAGGGTAGCATCATTGGATTGTTTGGGTAAGATCTGTGGTTGTTTAGTAAACTGGTTTGGTTCTTGGGAAGCATGGTTTGCTCTTTGCTTTGGGACCAGCGTTTGGTTTGTTTCTGGTCATGATAAGCTGGCTGATGGCCGCTAGAAAGTTGATTCGATTCTTTAGTACATGCTTTGCCGTTCATGTTTCCTCCGTATCTGTTTGGTATGTTTGCTAGATCTTGTTTGTATGTGTACGATCATGTGTTTGCTTGGTATCTTTCGTTCATTGTGGTAGTGTGTGGTGTTGTGTGTAGATCGTGTGTGTGTGTGTGGGTAGTGTTTGGTGTGTGTTGGTAGTGTTGGTGTGTTGTGGTAGTATGTTGTTTAGGAGATATGTTGTCTTGGCACTAGAAATAGGTTTGTTCTGTGTGACGTATTGATCTGCTGTGGGTAATATCTGAATTCGTTTGTTTTGATTGGTGATTTCCTGAGAGTTTCATTTGTTGTACAGAATTGTGTCGATTGTCCAAGGAACGTCATTGGATTGTACAGAATCGTGTCGATTGTCGGAAGATTTTCGATTGTTTGGACGAATTGTGTCAGTCTTCGGAAACGATTTTTCATTGGTGTTGACGTTGGTTTTAGAGGAGGGATAGCTCAGTGTCGAGCATCGCTTTTCTACATAGTTAAAGCGCGAGCGTGTACCATTGGATGGGTTTTAAGTTTGGGGCTTGGCTTGTCAGTTTTCCCATTCACCAGCTGTGATGGGTACTGCGCCTTTTAGGGCAGGGAAGGTAAAGCGGAGGGAGAGGAGATGGGCGCCGCCCTGAATATCTGGCCCCTAGAAGTGAGTTCTGGCCTCCTCCCCTAGCTTAAGGATGGACAAAACTTAGCCTTTACAGAATTGTGGTCATATCTGAAGAATTTCTTGTTGTAGAAACGTCAGTATTGGAAGACTTTCATTGTTGTACAACAATGATCAGTCTTCTAGTCACTGTGTAGCCATTGTTGGTCATCCGTTTTCACAAGAATGACAGAGATGTGTGATCTTAACGTTCTGTGCCTGTAGTGGTGTGGGGTGCGGTGATATAGTGTGATGATGTGATGAATGATGTGTGTGGTGGTGTGTGTGGTGGTTTGGGGTGTGTGTGTGGGTGATGTGATGTGATGATGATGATGGGATGAATGATGATGATGATATGTGAGAGTGAGATGGTGATGTGATGATGATGTGCTGAGATGATGACAGGGCGTGTGTTGATGTGGTGTTATAGATGATTTATGGTGTACAGAATATGTGTATTGTGTTGATGATGTGATATTGATTGAGATGTGTATATGAGCGATTGTTGTACGACGTGCGCTTGATGATTGTCTTGTTGTGATGCAAGATGATGAGTGTGGTTGTTGAGTATGATGTGATAGATGTGATGGTTGGTGGTGGTGTGATGATGAGATGATGATGATGATGATGATGTGGATGGTGGTGGTGGTGGTGGTGGTGGTGTGGTGGTGGTTGGTGGTGATGGTGAGTGATTGATGATGATGATGGATGATGATGATATGATGATGAGATGATGATGATGATGATGATGATGATGATGATGATGATGATGAGATGAGAGACGTGGCGGCGGTGAATGATGGTGGTGTTGATGATGATGATGATGATGATGATGGTGATGATGGTGGTGATGATGATGATGATGATGATGAATGATGAGATGATGATGATGATGATGATGATGCGACGACGGGCGGCGGTGATGATGATGGTGGTGTTGATTGATGATGATGATGATGAGGGTGGTGGGGTGATGATGATGAGATGATGTGATGATGATGATGATGATGATGATGATGGTGGTGGTGGTGATGATGATGATGATGATGGCGACGATGGTGGTGATGATAGTGGTGATGATGGTGGTGGTGGTGATGATGATGAGGAGGAGGAGGAGGAGGAGGATTAACCAACCAACCAACTAACCAGCCAACCCACCAACCAGCCCCACAAACAACCCACTCAACCCAAAACACCAAATCCCTAACCAGCTCACATAAATAAATACCCCCCCCCTCCCTATCCAATCCCCCCACAGCCGAGACCAGACCAGACTGCTGCTGCCCAACTCTGCCGAGTGTAACCGCGTCATCCAGGCCTTCCACAAGTGCCCGGTGCAGCGGCGACCAGAGGCCATCCGTGTCTGCGGCCAGATCATGTCCAGCCGCAGGATCATCCGCTGCCTTCGCATGGACGTGCTGGAGACCTTCATCTTCTGCCTGGACGCCTTCTGCAGCCCCCCCAGCTCCTGCCCCCAGCTGCTCACCATGTTCCGCTGGCCATGCGCAAAGACGCCATCCGATGCAGGCCGCCCAGGAGTGTGCGGAGAAACGTCAACTGCACTTTTCTGTACTAGGGTCGGGGGGTCGAGGGTTTGTGACAGTGTAGGGGCGTGGGTGGGGTCTTGCTTTTGTTTGCTGGAAGGTTGGCCAGATCCTGGGTGGAATTACTACTCTTCCCTTTAATTGAATGTTGAAAAAGAAAAAAGAGATAAATTATTGTGTTGAAGATTTGTGATTAAAAATAAAGTCGGATTTTCTCTCTCTCTTTTTTTTAAAAATTGAAAATGAAAGAAAATATGTGTTTTTGATTACAAATACCGTTATTTTATTATCTCATACCAGAGAAGTTTATGTAGGTTGCGAGGTTAGAGATACTTATAGGATATGTTCTAGAGTTTGGTGGGACGTGAGATTAGCTGTGTGTCTTTAATGGTTCCGTTTTTGCGACTTAATAGAGATTTTACAGTTTGGTTTAAAGAACTTTTTAAAATGATAAATAATTACAAAAATACAAGTCTGTGACAGCAGAGGATGGAAAACAACATCAAACCACAGCTTCTTTCAGTCCCGCCCTTGCGGCAAACCAGCAGCGCTGTGTGCTTTGCCAACAGTGAGGCACCAAGCCTTCTCGCAAAGATATATCATGAAGCTTTGACACACCGTGTCCTCAAGTTCAGAAGATAAAGTTCAATACGAATAATTGTATATAACTTATTGAATAAAAGGAATTAAAAATCAAAGTACAATTTATTTTTCTTTTCCTTTTCCCCTCCAAAGATGATGGAAAAAAGATATATGAAAAAACACACACACACAACAATGAAAATCAATTATATGAGAAAGGATAAGAAAGGTTGAGGTACAGCTTAACTATGGCTAATAATTACATCACTTGTGGAACAATAACGGACAATATCTCGGGACAAACAGACGTTCAAGTTCAAGACAGATTGTCGTATGCTCACCAGTTTTTGGACACAGTTACGCTTCAGTCAACTAACATACCCGGGCAGTTTTCGCTGTCGTTACGTCTGCAAACAATATCAGGTAAGTGGAAGGCTGGCACAAACCGACCTGCCTCACACCACCCAACTCTCCCCTGTTCTTTCTAGATCAACTGCCTATATATTCCGACTAATATTTCATTATCCTAACAAGCTCAATGGCTTCAATCATTGTCTTCCCTTCTGACTCTAGTTCCTTATTCCTGACTCTTAGGTAATGAATCTTCTATCTTTTCCTCTATTTTCCGATCTCTTTAAGTTTCTCTATCCTGACTCTCATCTCAATTTCCTGTATCCCGTAAGCTGGCCCTTTGCACGCTTGCTGTGAAGTGTGCCAGTCGTGTCGAAGCCATGTGAAAGCAGGCACTCCTTTTCTAAACTAGAGCAGAGAAAACAAATACAATGAGGGGAGGGGTGGGTGCATTCAAAGGCACAGCAAACAGCATGATAGGTGTGGTTTGTTTATGTAATATACAAATGTCAGAAATTATCTATGCCTCTGGCAAACTTTCATCACATGATAGACATTGATGGCCTTTTCCCGATTTTCGCTGTAAGATTTGTGAGAGTAATATTCCAGACATAAATCATGGGTTTGGTAAACGTTCAGCACATAATGGATATTTTGATGAACTCTGCTGGGTTTGTCTTGCTGCACCACTTAAAACTTGTTAGAGAACAGGCGTTTATGATTGAGATTTCACGGGGGAAATCCTTGATGACTAAAATCTCCATAAGTGTAGGGCTTTCAAACATTTCTGCTTAGTTTCCAAACTTTTCCTAAAAAATCTCAAACTTCGACATGTAGTCCAAGATTTATAAGTATAAAAAAACCAACCTATTCTTGGTGGTTAGGAAGTCATTAAGTGTTTCGGTTTTTTGTTGATAGTAAAGATAAAGGTAAAGGTGTCCAATAACCTATGTGGTCGTGGAGGAGCGAGGCGTCAGAGACCTCAGCTTCTCCAGGGGCCAACATATTGAGGGCGGCGCTCATCTCCTCTCCCTCGCTGCTTTACCTTCCCTGTCCCTAAAGAGGGCAGGTACTCATTTACAGCTGGGTGAACTGGGGGACTTGACTGGAGCCGAGGCGCGCAAACCGTCACCGTTCCACTTGGTAACCACGCTGGATGCTGTTTAACATGGACTTGGGGAAAGCGAGTGTTCTGACCCCTGAGCTCTCCCGTCCCCTGGTGTTGATAGCACCACACTGAAAGCACTGGTTCTTCTCCCATCAACTCATGCTATTCAACCAGTGTCAGGCCCCGTTAGGACTTGGTTCTGTGACCGCCTGGGAACACCGGGTGCCACTGGCGACCTTTTCTTCTGGAGTATCGGTGCTCTGTTTCATTCATTCATTCATTTCTTCTTTTATAGCGAAGATAATGGAATAAGCACTCATGTGCCTTTATTTTACATCCAGCCCTCATGTGTATGTGGTTTTGTAAATTTTGTCATCTTTTCCCAGCGGTACACATTGGCCTATTCTTTCGAAAAGCGGAACAGGATTTAACGTGTGCGCAAGATGTTCCGTGTGTGTTCGCACACTGGGCCTCGGTTTATAGTCTCATCCGAAGGACTTTTTGGGGAGAATGGAGTCTGCACTGATATTAACTCCAGGGGAGAAATCCCCTTGAACAGGATTGGAACCCGGATTGACAGATTGCGAGCACAATGTTCTAACCCCTAGGCTATCCCGACCCCAGATATAGAGGTAACACGCCTGCTACAAAGCGAAAACTGCAGTTCGATCCCCGTTTGTGCAATACCCCCCACCCTAATCTGGGTGCTAGTCTTTCGAATGAAACGATAAACTATGGCCCTGTGTGCAACACACATTTAGCGAACGTAAAAAGAACCCATGGCGACAAGAGAGTTAGTTATCCCTGGCAAAATTTTGTTGACACAAAATCCATTCTGATATGGAAACAAATACACAGGAAAGGGAAAATAACAGAAATGGATGGTGCTGCTCTTGTGGCGACGCGCTCTTCCTGGGAAGGACAGCCCGAATTTCGCACAAAGAGATCCGCCGTGGCTTAAGGCAGTACAGAACTGATATTCAATTCAGTACACACAGGCTGACTGTTGACTCCTGCTTTGAAGTAAGGGTGGTGTAACATCTGCCAGGTGTGTTCCACACCATTCTATGGCTGCACGTCTCTCTGTACGCTGATGACAACACCAATTACACCCTTCCCCGCAGTCGGAATGCAGCCACCATAACGGTGGTGGCAAACAGTCTCATACGCAACAATCTCACCACCCGTGAACTAATGAGGAGCTCTAGCCTAGCAACGAACGTTAAACTATCATGGTGTTAACTTAAAAAAAATAATGTTCATCGTTATGCCGCGAAAAGAGGAGCAACAGTGAAACAGATCACTTGTAAGGAAATCTATAAAAGTGTGCTGCCACAGTAATGTGCATCAATTTGTTTTCTTATTCTACCCCTACGCCCACCCCCCGTGTACTCCCAGTCTCTCTCTCTCTCTCTCTCTCTCCTCTCTCTCTCTCCTCTCTCATCTCTCTCTCTCTTCTCGTCTCTCTCTCTCTCTCGATCTCCTCTCTCGCTCTCGCATGTCTTTCTCCGCTGTACACTGCTCTTCATGCTGCTGTTTTTGTGTTATGTTGTATACGCATATACATTTATTTGCTTGTCTTCATCTGCCCCCTCTCTATGGGCTAGGCCTACATAATTAACCATCCTGAAGTCTGAAGTTCTGAAGCTGTAAGTCCCTCTCTCTCTAATTCCTTATTCTTCGAAATAAAAAATAATAACAGAATAAATCCTCTCTCTTTCTCTCTCTCTCTCTCATTTCTCTCTCTATCTCGTCTCTCACGTTCTCTTCTCCTCATCTCGTTCATGCCTCTCTCTTTCTATTGCTCTCTATCTCTAATTCCTTAATCTCGAAATAAAGAATAAAAAACAAAATAAATCTACTCCCTCTCTTCACTCTCTCTCTACTCTCTCTCTCTCTCTCATCCTGCTCTCCGTTCCCATCTCATCTCTTCCGTCTCTCTCTCTCTCTTCTATTCCTTAATCATCGAAATAAAAGAATAAATAACAAATAACAATCCCCTATCTCTCTTCATCTCTTCTCTTCTCTCTCTCTCTGCGGTTCTCTCATCTGCTCTCTCTACATTTTCATCTTCTCTCTCTTCTCTCTCTACTCCCTCCTCTCTCATTCATATCCTCGAAATACAAGAATAAATAATTAGAATCCCTCTGGCCCCCCTCCCCCCCCCCCCCGTAATTCCATTATCCTCGAAATAAAGAGAATAATAGATAGATAAATCTCTACTTCTCTCTCCCCCCCCACTCTCTCTCTCTCTCGTTTTCTCTGCCTCCTCTCTTTCTCTCTCTCCTTCTCTTTCAGCCATCTCTCCATTGATCTCTCTCGCTCTCCTTCCTCTCTCTCCTCACTCCCTCTCTCTCTCTCTCCCTCTCTCTCGCGTCTCCTCTCTCTTCTCTTCTCCTCCCTCTCTCTCTCACCTCGTTCATCTCTCTCTCTCTTCTCTCTCTCCGCTCTCTCTCTCTCTCTCCTCTCTGTCTTATTCTCCTCTCGTCTTCTCGTCCTCTCTCCCTCTCTCTCTCTCCTCTCTCTCGCTTTTTTCATCCGCCAGGGTAACAAAATGTCTCCACAAGAAATTTCACAAGAAGAAAGTTCTCGACAAGACTATTCTCCGCTTACAAAATGCCTTCTTCTGACCTATTACCGTCTGTTTGTCGATTCAGCCAAGTAGTCAAATGATGACAGGTTTAGAAGAAAAAAAGTACAAAAACTGGTGACCCTACCACATAATGATCGTTATGACCTGACACGTTTTTCACAGCAAGGGCAGTTTTAGGCCACTGGTTGCGTCAGTTAAGATGATGTTTGAGATTGATTGTTATGAAACTGGGCCATTTGGCGTGACCTTGTGTGTGAATAGAACAGAGGCCAATTTTTATGTCTGTATGACTGTTAAAAACACGCGTTTTAACAATACCCAAGCCCTCATTGTGACCATCTGTGACGATGCTAAACTTGTCAATTTCTCATGTTGTCGCATCCTGCAGTGTAACATTTCAATTTGTAGTAACTTCATAGAATTGTCCGATTTTCAATCTGGTTGTTTGATTTTTAATTGACTAGCCATTTTTATTGCAGATCGATAACATGTCAAAAACTAAAAATTGACCTCTGGTGCAGTGCGATTGATTATGGAACATTCGAAGATCCTGATTCTTCATCCTGAAATGTCACGTAAGGATAAACAACCAGGTACTTTGACTATTTACACAGAGTCTTTGCATACTTGGTTTTATCCCGTGTGCGGAACTGGAGAGAGACAGGGACACACAGTGGGCTGGAGATTCCTCAATACATCATCTTCATCAGACCCGTGACCTGGGGGTGGGGAGAGACCATGATAGGAGAGAGCGGGGTAGAGTACGCTGCCACCTAGCGTCCTCGCTCTGGCAGTAGGTCGAGCATCATTGGCATTTCTGAGTTGTCGCATCATGACTTGTTGTGTCTCCCTGCCTGTCTGATTAGAGAGTTCCTGCAGACTGTTATGAGGGCAGAGTTGTGTGAGGAGGGTGCGGAGGGGAATCCGTTAGTTTTTGACGATTGACGATGGAGAGTGGGGTCTGGGACTGAGCCTGTATGTGACGTAAACGAGACCGTGTGTAAATAAATGCACACGAAGAACGGAAGGTACTCAGGGGAAGTGAGAGGGGTGTGAGGGAGAGAGATGGTGCCACTCTGAGGAGGACTGAAGTTGGAGAAAAAAGGGGTGGTGTGTGGGCACTTGTTGTGGACTGCGATTCCGTACGCATAAATCGGCTGAGTGATCCAGAGTGCTGTATCAATAATAGTTGAAATAGGGATTTGATAGATGGTAGAGGAGTCTCTGTAAGCGTGCGGTTGAGAGAGTAGCTGGTTCAATCGCTCTGTTGGAGCTTCCCCATCCATGAGACCAGGAGTGGTGGTCTGGGTATGTCCATCTTGATTGAGAGATAAACCGAGTCACGTGTGTATACATGTTGCACCGTGAAGACCCAAAGACTTGTCCCGGCAAATTCTGAAAGAAGAGCACGAGCGAAGAGAGATAGCCAGCTTGAGAAGGGAGAAAAATACAGTGCAGAGAGAAGACAAATACAAAGGTGCGCGCTCTGTGGTGACGTCTACTCGTGGAGAGCGCCGTTCACGCAGAGAAATCTTGTGTCTTAGTGTTATAATTTATGCAGAGGATGAGAGATGTTATGCAGTGTACGCTAGCTCTGTACAATTGCTGTTGCCTTTCACGAGGCCATCGTGTCGCAGTTCGACATGGGGATGCAGTCAGATAACAGCACTGGACGCGCCCTGGCACTGAACAAACTGTGTTGTCTGTGCATGTCTGTTAGACAACAGAGGAGAGAGACAGACAGACAAACTAGACAGAGCAGACAGCACGGGACAGTGTCCTGGCACTGAGCAAACTGTGATGTCTGTGCATGTCTGTTAGAGAGAGAGAAGTGAAGAAGAGAGAAGGAGAGTAAGGGGAGAGAGAAGGAGGAGTGTAGAGGAAGTTGTATGTGTGTGAGATGTGAGAAGGAGAAAAGAGAGAGAGGAGAGAAAGAAGAAGGGAGAGGGAGTGAGAGAAGGAAGATAGAGAGGAGAGAGAGTGAGAGGAGTGAGAGAAGAAGTGAAAGAAGAGAGAGAGAGAGAGAGAGAGAGAGAGGGAGAGGATGGCATTTGTCAACACTTATAGTATTTAAGAAGAAAATGTGTCTTTGAGTTCGTGTGTCGAGTTTAGGTCACTGTTGTTTTCAGAGATTTACAAAGTGATCAAGGGACTGATGTAAGGAAGGACACATGAGTGCTGTATGTCACAACGAATGTAAGAGAAGATAAAAGTTTAATAGAAGATTGTCATATGAGGAGGACATCTTGTGTGCCAGTTGAGGCTGACAAGTATTAGCAGGCACGTTGGCTGAGAGAGCAGTGCAGAAAAGAAAGATCGAGAAAGAAAGATGTCATTGCATTGCAAAGTTAGTTTTAAAGAAGAGATCAGTGATCGGAAAAGCAAGGCCGTAGAGGAGTTGTTTTTGAGAAGGTAGAGAGCGAGAAGGAGGTGAGATTGGATATTAGCTCTGATGTTATCTTGAATATCTGCTTTCTCAGAGTGGGTCACCTTGCATCAGCCAGTCGCTGGTAAATTTAAAGTGTCACACCAGATGGCTGAAATATTAAGCGGACGGTGTCCTCATTTGAGATGGATGTTTATAAAATTCATATGACGGACATTCTTGCCTGTCCTTGGTGCGTGTACTCCTTCCTCGTTATTCTTAAAATTCTAACTTTTTCTCTTCCTTCTTCCCTTTCTTTCCCCTTCCTTCTCGCGGGCTTTTTTCTTTTTTCCTTTTTTTAATTTTGTTGATTTTGTATTTTCTTCGTTTCTCTCGATTCTTCTTTCCTATTTCTTCTTTTTTAAAACTTCTTTTCCTGCCTTTTTTTTTCTTCTTCTTCCTTCTCTTTTTTCCTTCCTTCTTCTTCTTTTTTCTTCTTCTTCTCTTCTTCTTCTTCTTCCTTCTTCTTCTTCCTTCTCTTCTCTTTCTTTTTCCCTTTTCTTCTCTTCTTCATTTTCTTGCTTTACGAGGGAACTGTATGCTTTAATCAGTCATGTCAAGACTTAGTTTAGCCTCTTTCTGATTCCGGGGTAAATTTGATGTTTCTGTGTGTCGAGTTTATGTTTCTGTTGTCGTTGATGTTTTCTGTGCCCTTTGATTTGTCTGTGTTGTCACTTTTGTCTTGTTGTACTTTAATTTTTTTGGTTGTTGTTGTTGTGTGTGTTGCCACTTGATGTTGTCTGTGTTGTCACTTGGGGTTGTCTGTGTTTCTTTGAATTTGTTCTGTGTTGCCACTTGATGTTGGTTTGTTTTCCACTTGATGTTGTCGTGTGCACTTTGATGTTTGTTGCCCGTTTGATTTTCGGTTGTTTTAATGTTGTCTGTGTTGTCCACTTTGATGTTGTCTGTGTTGTCCACTTTGATGTTGTCTGTGTTGTCCACTTTGATGTTGTCTGTGTTGTCCACTTTGATGTTGTCTGTGTTGTCCACTTTGATGTTGTCTGTGTTGTCCACTTTGATGTTGTCCAGCTAGAGAGTACAGCAAGGTGGACACCACCAACAGACACGGCATTCCACAAACAGAATACGAGTTTTTTATTTTTCTGTGACCAAAAAGTGATGTTCAGGTTGTGCTTGTTTCTAGTTGAAGTTTAAAAAAGAATAAAAATTTGCATCAGGAATTATCAGCACAAAAATGAAAGTCAGTTAAACAAAATTTAATTGTATTACTTGGAATTTCTTTAAAATACCCACTCTCTCTCTCTCTCAAATGCACATGCATACCAGCGCGTACAATAAATATTAAAAAACAACACTCGCACAAACAATTTATTGTGGCTTGAAACACAAAATTCAAGCGGATTTCGATATAAAAAGTGTGCATATTTACAATATGTGGCTTAATGATAAATACATAAAGTGATGCAGATTTGTTGTACATGAAAAAAGTAAAGAGAGTTACAAGCATAACACATAATACTCGTGATAAAGATGTTTAAAATAGCAGAAACAATTTCTCAAAAACGAAAACAGCTATAGATCGAAGTTCTCAAGGACATACAATTTTCATCGTTGTGGTTTTTTTTAATCCCCTTTATCTGTTTGCACTGTCATCAATAGTCACTATCATCAACACCATCGTCGTCACCAGCATCATCAACAATATTATCATCTTCCTCGTCACGATCGTACTCATCATTATTGTAATCCTTAACATTATCATTGCTGTTGTCGTTGTCACTTTCATCATCGTCGTCACCACTACCACAATTACCACCACCACCACCACCTCCTCCTCCTTCATCATGATCATGATCATGATCATAAGCAGCAGCAGCAGAATTATCATCATCATCATCATCATCATCATCATCATCATCATCATCATCATCATCATCATCAAAAAGAAATAGTATTCGATATCATCGTCATAAACATCAACGATAACAACAACAGCAACATCATCATCGTCGTCGTCGTCGTCATAAGGATAAACAACAACAACACCCAGTAGCCATCACTGTTACCATAAAGCACAACAAAGTAAGGAGGAAGGTGGCAGGACGGTTAAGACGTTCGTCTGCCAACAAGTGACCGTCAGATTCTGGGTTCCATTCCCAGCCTCGCCCTTTCTTCCCAGTTTGACAACAACAAAAACCCAAACTATGTCAAAATCCTTCGGATGAGACTATAAACCGAGGCCCCGTGTGTAAACGAACGTTGAACATCTTGCGCACGCTTTAAAAACCCATTCTGCTTTTCGGAAGAGTAGGCCATTGCATGCCGTTAAGAACGGATGACAAAGAAACCCCCCAGCGTGTACACACATGTCGTGTTTAGACACAATCCCCGAAGTCGGAATGCGGCTACCTATTTGGTAGGGGGAAGAAAACGGTCGCATACACCTGAATTTTACCATTAGTAAACCTCGGAGCTGTAGCCGAGGAATGAACGAACAAATATAAAAGAAAAGACAAGACAAGACAAGACAAGACAAGACAAGACAAGACAAGACAAGACAAGACAAGACAAGACAAGACAAGACAAGAAAAGAACAGCACCTTCGCTGGTACAAAACAAAAGCAGCAAGCTGACACCACACTGTCAAACCAAAGTCGCTGTTTCTCCTCACAATCATACACAGACAACTAAAGCAACAAGACCAGCCGACCTAAAATAGCCGGATAACAAGCCAACCAGCCAACCATCCAGCCATTCAGCCAGCCTACCAACCAGTCAACCAGCCAGCCAACCAACCAACAAACCAATCAACCAACGGTAGCACCCAACCAACTAGCTTGCCAACGACCGAACAAAGGAACCAACGAACCAACCAACCAACAAACAAACAAGCAACCAAAATCACCTACCCCCTTATAAAACCCAAGCAGTTTCAACCATTAAATAATTATCAAAAGGAAACATGTTTACACACATTCAAGATACACATCTTCTACTGTAAACAATAACAACAACAATACAACAACAACAACAACAATAACAGCAACTGCAACAACAATAACACCCCCTTCCTCCTACCCCGAAGAAACAGACATTTTATCCAAAATTCATTGTGTTCAACTTTTCACTTTACACCCCCTCCACCCCTACCCTACCCCTACATTGTGTTCAACTTTTCACTTTACACCCCCTCCACCCCTACCCTACCCCTACCCCCACAATAAAACAGTAAATAGGGGTATAAATTCTCATGAACCGGCAAAGACTAACAGCAACGGAAGCGGAAGTGCCAAAAAAACGGAAGAAGGAAGCGGAAGTGGTGTGGCTGTGTTGGTGACGACCATGATGTCAGTGACGCGGATCATGGAGATCTTGTACTCCGACACCCGAGGCAAGATGGAGTGCTGAAGAATTCTGCCACCTGGACAGCAAAACAAACAAACAGACAAACAAACAAACAAGCAGACAAACAAACAGAGAAACAAGAAAACCAAACTGTAGTGATCGTGCATACAAGGTTGCAAGCGAGCAAGGTTCAAAGTAGCAAGCAACCAACAATGTCATCCAATGTTTTGAGTGTTGTGGTTGTGGATGTTGTTGTTGTTGTTGTTGTGTTGGTTTCGTTAGGCGTTCTCTAGCTCAACACCTGGGGGTCATCCTGAATATACACTCTTTCTCACTCATCACACCTTAGGATCTCTGTGAGACTTTTAGTATTCAAAAAAATTTGTAATGTTTTATTCTATTTATGTCGAGGATAATGGAATAAGCACGCATGTGCTTTTTTAAAAAATCTAGTCCCCGTGTGTATGCAGTTTTGTATTAATATTGTCATCCGTTCCCTGGATGTGATAGTTTTCCCGTATCGCTGTTTTCAAATAGTTTGCCATATAGGCAGCCTTACTGCAGCTTCAGATGATCTTTTTTCTCTCCTATGATGGTCATCTCCAGATACTTTTGTGCATGCGAATCCTGGACATTGAATGCAGATCTACAAAGGAGGATCCAGGCTTTGGAGATGAGATGCATCAGAAGACTCCTTGGCATTTCATACACAGATCGCATTACCAACGAAGAAGTCCGACAAACCATCACCCAACAAGTAAAACAGTACGAAGACCTGCTGACCACAGTCAAGAAAAGGAAGCTCAGATGGTATGGACATGTGTCAAGATCAGATGGGCTGTCCAAGACCACGCTGCAAGGAACAGTGCAGGGCAAGAGAAGGCGAGGCAGGCCAAAGAAGAAATGGGTAGACATCACTGAATGGACAGGGAAGAGCTTCTCCACAACCCAGGCACTTGCCCACAACTGCCGCAAATGGAGCCAACTGGTGCAACGTTCGTCACTGCAGTGCCCCCACGACCCTGGAGGGGGTTATGGGAGCAGATGAGATGAGATGAGATGATGGAGAATAGGGTTGCTATACTAAAAGCTTGTGACGGTTGGTGACAATCTCAACATGACGCTCCAAAGCATGACAAACTTCCATTTCACTCCTTGTTGCTTTGCATATATCAATAATTGACCGTTTGGGGGGAGGGGGGGGGGGGGTCTGGGACAATTATTTTGTCTCATGACTTCCCCGAAGTCGTAGTATGGCTACCTTCGTGGTGGGCAAAACGGTCGCATACACAGAATCTTACCATTGGTAAACCTTGGTTCGAAGCTCTAGGCGAGGAACGAAAAGAACAATCTATTGACTGAACCTGTAGCTGTCGGTATCAACCAACGTTTACACATGCCAGGACAGATCTTACTGATGTCAGTACTACCCAATGCTTACACAAGTGAGGACATCAGTGTTTTACACACGTCAGGGCACTATTGTTTACACATGTCAGGACAGAACTTACTGCTTTCAGTATCACCCACTATTCACACATGTCAGGACACCAGTTTTACACAATCATGTCAAGACACCAATGTTTACAGGACAGAACTTACTGCTGTCAATGTCTCCGAAGGCGTACAGCTGATGCCAATCATTGAACAGATCGAGGTCAGAGTTGGCCAGTCGTTCTTTGTACTGCACACACCAGTCAGCGAGGAAGGGAGGAATGAAGAAAGGAAGGAAAGAAGGAAGGAAGGAAGGAAGAAGGAAGGAAGGAAGGGAGGAAGAAAGGAGAGAAGGAAGGAAGGAAAGAAGGATGGAAGGAATGATGATTGAGGTTGTTTTTTTTTAATTTCGAGGATAATGGAATAGGCACTCTTGAGTGAGTGAGAGAGTGGGTGAGTGAGTGAGTGAGTGAGTGAGTAAGACTGTCAACACATCAGTCAGGGAAGGTAGTCAGCGAATCACTCCACACCACACCACACCACACCACTCCACTCCACACCACACCACACCACTCCACACCACACCACACCACATCACACCACACCACACCACACCACACCACATCACACCACACCACACCACACCACACCACTCCACACCACTCCACTCCACACCACACCACACCACTCCACTCCACACCACACCACACCACTCCACTCCACACCACACCACATCACACCACACCACACCACACCACTCCACTCCACACCACACCACTCCACACCACTGCACACCACTGCTGCACACCACTGTGCTGCGCTGCGCTGCACTGCACTGCACTGCAGTACCTTGAGCGGTCGTCTGACCCTGCAGTAGATGTGCTGATTGTGGAGTGCGGCCGTCAGTAGCTCCAAGCGATTGGCCTTCTGCTGGGGCCGCGTGTGTTTCACTGTGTTGCCTAGCGACATGGACACCACTTCCGCTGACAACTTCCGCTTCTGCTTGCAGCCGATGACGTCATCATCTCCTCCCTGGATCACGACAGAGGTACAGACAGACACACACACACACACACACACACACACACACACACACAACACATACACATACACATATACACACGCATGCGTGCACACACACACACACACACACACACACACACACACACACACACACACACACACACACACACACACACACGATTTCCCATTGAAGGATGAAAGAGAAAGCTGCAGAGGGAGGAGAAAACAGGAAAGTTGAACAATACAAATGAATCTGGGCAATAATTGTTTAAAAGGCTGTTTTACATTCCTTTCATTCCACATTGTTTACAGCTCTACTGACCCCGAAAGCCACACCAGGGCTGTCAGTCACCTCCATCAGTTTCAGTGGCTCCAGTAACTTTCATTTCAAATTAAAAACCAACACCTAAAACCTTCAAATATCTAACACTGTCTTTCTGGGAAAAAAAATTAAATGACACAATACCTAAATCATTTCATTCCTTAAGGCTGATAAACCAGGCTGTGCTGAGGACGCCAGCCATTCCGCTTAATTTATCATCACCAGATTTTTTAAAAAGCGTAAACAAAATACAAACCTTTTAAACTACAAAAAATATATACATTCAAAAGCCACACGGGCAAATAACACTGCAGAATGGACATCCTGTGCCCATCCCAGTGTTTAAACATCACTACCTGGCTGCCACAACAAAAGAACACAAGCAAAATGTCATATAATGAAAACAGAAATGTTTTCGGAAAGATTTGCTAGAAAAAAGGCAGGAGAATGAACAGGGAAGACAGAAAATAAGCAAGAGAGATGATAGAAAGGTCAGGAGAAAGACAGAAACTTTGAGAGCAAAATTGGAAAGTGGAAATTTCTTGCACAGAATTTCCAGAAGGTGGGGATGCTATTTATACTGAAAGAACCCCCGGCATCCCCACGGGGGAAAAGATACAGCACGCACCAAAAAAAATTTTTTAAACAACCTCAAAACGAAAAGAGCAAAAACAACAGTAAAAGAAAAGAACAGCAAAGAAAACAATAACAACAACAACTACTACTACCACTACTACTACTGCTGCTGCTCTGCTGCTGCTGCTGCTGCTGCTGCTGCTGCTGCTGCTGCTACTACTACTGCAGCAAAAACAACAACAACAACTACTACTACTACTACTGCTGCTGCTGCTGCTGCTGATGATGCTGCTGCTGCTGCTGCTGCTGATCCTCCTCCTCCTCCTCCTACTACTACTACTACTACTTCTCCGACTACTACTACTTACTACTACTACTACTACTGCTGCTGCTGCTGCTGCTGCTGCTGCTGCTGCTGCTGCTGCTGCTGCTGCTGCTGCTGTTGCTGCTGCTACTGCCGCCGCTGCTGCTGCTACTTCTACTACTACTTCTTCTACTTTTGCTCCCACCACTACCACTACAACTTCTACAAATGACGAAAGCCTCTAAAAAACACGCTCGAACTACTATCACCACCACCACCACCACCACCACTATCACCACAACCACAACCACCACCATCACCCCACCCCCCCCCCCCCCCCCCCCGCCAACACCACCAGCACCACCGCTAACTGCCACAGTGCAGGCAGGCAGGCAGGCAGGCAGGCAGGCAGGCAGGCAGGCACCATGAACTGGTCGGAAGAGAAGCCCACGGCCACCCAGCCAGGCCCCTTAGCGCTGATCTCCATGTCGGCCAGCCTGCCATCCACCACGCCGTAACTCAGCATGTAGTCACACGTCAGGTGTCCACACCCGGGCCACCCGTACCTGCAACCAGCAGCAGCAGCAGGGGGAGGAGGATGGTGAAGAGGAGGAGGAGGAAGAGGAGGAGGAGGATGGTGAGGAGGAGGGGGAGGAGGAGGATGAGAAGGAGGAGGATGGTGAGGAGGAGGGGGAGGAGGAGGATGAGGAGGAGGAGGATGGTGAGGAGGAGGAGGAGGATGGTGAGGAGGAGGAGGAGAGGAGGAGGAGGGATGGTGAGGAGGAGGAGAGGATGGTGAGGAGGAGGAGGATGGTGAAGGAGGAGGAGGAGGAGGAGGAGGTGAGGAGGATGAGGAGGAGGATGGTGAGGAGGAGGGTGAGGATGGTGAGGAGGAGGATGGTGAGGAGGAGGAGGAGGAGGATGGTGAGGGGAGGAGAGGAAGAGGTGTGAGGAGGAGGAGGAGGAGGAGAAGGATGGTGAGGAGGAGGAGGAGGATGAGGAGGAGGAGGAGGAGGATGGTGAGGATGGTGAGGAGGAGGATGGTGAGGAGGAGAGGAGGAGGAGGATGGTGAGGAGGAGGAGGAGGAGGAGGATGGGAGGTGGGGAGGAGGATGTGAGGAGGAGGAGGAGAAGGAGGAGGATGGTGAGGAGGAGGAGGAGGAGGATGGTGAGGAGGAGGAGGAGGAGGATGGTGAGGAGAGGAGGAGGATGGTGAGGAGGAGGAGGATGGTGAGGAAGGAGGAGGAGGATGGTGAGGAGGATGGTGAGGAGGGAGAGGAGGAGGAGGATGGAGGAGGAGGAGGAGGGAGGAGGAGGGGGAGGAGGAGGAGGAGGAGGGAGGAGGGGAGGAAGGAGGAGGAGTGGTGAGGGAGGATGGTGAGGAGGAGGAGGAGGATGGTGAGGAGGAGGAGGAGATGGAGGAGGAGGAGAGGAGGAGGATGTAGAGGAGGAGGAGAGGATGGTGAGAGGGAGGGGATGGTGAGGAGGAGAATGGTGAGGAGGAGGAGGAGAGGAGAGAGGAGGAGAAGAGGAGGGAGGAGGAGGAGGAGGAGGAGGAGGAGGAGAGGAGGAAGGAGGAGAGGAGGAGGAGAGGATGGGAGGAGGAGGAGGAGGATGTGAGGAGGATGAGGGGAGGAGATGGGGAGGAGGAGGAGGAGGAGGAGAGGAGGAGAGGATGGTGAGGAGGAGGATGGTGAGGAGGAGGAGGAAGGATGGTGAGGAGGAGGAAAGGTGGATGGGAGGAGGAGGAGGAGGAGTGGGGAGGATGAGATGAGGAGGAGGAGGATGGGAAGGAGGAGAGGTGGGAGGAGGATGGTAGGAGGAAGGAGGAGGATGGTGAGGAGGAGGTGAGGAGGAGGAGGGGGAGGATGGTGAGGAGGAGGAGGAGGATGGTGAGGAGGAGGAGGAAGGGGAGAGGTGAGGAGGAGGAGGTGGGAAAGGGAGAAAAGATGGGAGGAGGAGGAGGAGAAGGAAGGGGGAAAAAGGAGGAGGAGGAGGAGAGGAGGAAGGAGGAGGAGAGGAGGAGTAGGAGGGGGGAAGGGAGGAGAGGAGGAGAGATGAGGAGGGAGAGGGGAGGAGAGGGGGAGGAGGAGGAGGGGGGAAGGGGGAAAAGGAGTAAGGGGGGGAGAGGATGGTGGGAGGAGGGGAAGGAGGAGAAGGAGGAGGAGGAGGATGAGGAGAGGAGAAGGGGGGGGAGGGAAAGGAGGAGGAGAAGGAGAAGGGGGGGAAAGGATGGCGGAGGAGGAGGGAGGAAAATGAGGGGGGGAGGAGGAGGAATGTGGGGAAGGGGAGGAGGATGGTGAGGAGGAGAAGGAGGGAGGAGAGGAGGGGAGGAGAGGGAGGAGAGGAGAAAGGGGAGGAGGAGGAGGGTAGGGGGAGGAGGAGGAGGGGGGAGAGGGGAGGGGGGAAAGGAGGAGGAGGGGGGGAAAGGGGAGGGGAGGATGGTGAGGAGGTGGAAGAGGAGGAGGTGGGAAGAGGAGGAGGAGGAGGGGAAGGGAGGAGGAAGGAGTGGGGGGGGGGGAGGAAAAGGGGGGAGGGGAGGAGGGGAGGAAGGATGGGGAGGAAAAGGGAAGGGGGCGGAGGGGAGGGGAGCAGGAGGAGGAGGAGGAGGAGGAAGAGGGGGGAAGGAGGAGAAGGGGAGGAGGAGATGGATGGAAGATGATGGTGAGTGAATGTTTGGATGATGATTGATGATGATGAGATGAGGGATGATGAGTGATGATGATTGGTGTGATGGATGATGATGGATGATGGATGATGATAATGGTGATGATGATAATAAAAATAATAGTAATAATAACAACAATGATGATGATAGAGGATGATGATGATGATGATGGATGATGATGATGATGATGATGATGATGATATAACAATAATGATAATAATAATATTAATGATGATTGATGATGATGATTGATGAGGAGGAGGAGGAGGATACATGGAATTTATACAGCGCTATATCTTGCCAATAAAACACCAAACAAACAAACCAAAGCGCTTTTCATTCATCCTACTCTTTCACTTGCAGCGAGTTACAATTAATAGGGTTTTTAAAAAATTCAAATATACAGAGAGAGAGAGAGAGAGGGAGAGAGAGAGAGAGAGAGAGAGAGAGAGAGAGAGAGAAGAGAGAGAGAGAGAGAAATGAGATGAAACAGGAGGTCAGAATCTTAGGTTTGCTATAGATATATCTTGAGGCCGGATTTAAAAGCGTCATAAGTAGGCTTTTGGCGAAGGGAGGGAGGGAGGTCAAATTCCAGATCGATACACCCGCTCAGATTGATTTGTCCATCAATCAAAAGATCATTAAGTACATGAATACATACCTACGCGAGCAAATTAAAAACAAGAAATTGTCTGCGCAGAAAGACCAGCTTTTATGGATAAATATATTATGTTTTTGAATAAGAAAAAACCTACACCCGTGGAGAGAGCTGGGGCCTGTCTGTGTAAATAGCATCCCTACCTTCTGGAAATTTTGTTCTAGGAATTCCGTCTTTTCTGTCCCTCTCTTTGTTTCTGCCTTGTTCCTTTTCTTCCTGTCACCCCCTCCTCGTCTATTTTCTGCCGTCTTGGTCCATTTCCCTGCCTATTCTTCCCAGAAAGACTTAAGATATAACAGTGCTCTCCCACACCCAAGTCGGATGTGCTGGGCCTGACTTGTCAGGCGCCTAACGGCAGCACAACGCATTTTTGCTCATATGACAGACAACAATAGTTGCTGTCTGGGAGTTCGAGGAAGAAGAAGATTTTTTTTCTAAAAATGATGAACAAATCAATAACAAGGTATTTTCCTGCGCAAGTGGGAGAGCTGTGGAGACAGAGAGATACATGTATTGATTTTAAGAAAGATAGACAAATAAGTAATGAGTTGTCTGACTAATGCCCATATTTCATATTACATGACTCCTTCTCAAACACATTTAATTGTCGTAGCCGCGAGAACAGTTAATAGCCTGTATTTTAGAATGGAATTAAATGCATTCGTTACACAATTGTGTACAAATGTCAGGTTCATAGGTGAGGGGAAACGTCTTCTCCTATACTCACATACTCATTATTTGAGTACCGATTGTAAAAACCTGTTTATACCACTTTTTCTGAGAAATAGTCTCTGGTAAATGTGTTTTAAAATTCAAACTATGCCTTTGCATGTTAAATATTTTTTGCACTGCCCACTGAAACATTTGTTGCAGTTACTTTATTGTTGTTTCACGTTAACACTATGTTTGACTTCAAATTTTACTATGTTTCAATGTCTTTTTGTATGGCATGAAAACAAATCAACACTATGCTACCTTCTCAGTTTTTTCTCCGTCCCTTCCCCTCTCTGACCTTTTAATTCACTACCATTAGTCCACTTCCTCTAACTTATCACTTGAGATGTGATCATAAAATAAAATTAGTTTTAAAATAAATGGAATTTATATAGCGCTTATTTGTGCAACAACAAATCCAGACGTTAAATTGAAGACAAACAACAACAACACAAAACTCACTTACTCTATCCTCTCTCATACACACCACACACCACACAACGCAAACACACACACACACAAACACACCACACACACAACACACACACTCACACACACACAACACACACACACACTCACACTGAGAAACTCGTACTCACACGCACGCATGTACGCGTGCAGGAACTGCTCATTACACACACACAGAAGGTACATTCGTTCACACTTGCACACATGCACGAATGATAATACACACACAATAACGCGCGCGCCACACACACACAGGGAAAGATACACATACTCACACGCTTGCATGCACGATGAGTGATTGCACACACGCACCACACTATACATACACATCACACAGCATGGCGCAAGCACACTATGCTCACACTCAATTCCATCTAGTACCAGTGGATTCCAATTCCAAACAGATCGACAGAGAAGAGAGAGATTGATTGATTGATTGACTTACTGATTGATTGAATTATTGATTGTATGATATCTTTTTTACAAGGGTTTTTCAAAAGTATTTGACTTTTTTTTTTTATCTGGCCCATGCCTTTGAGAAGGGACTATCCTTAATATCCCTACAATAATTTATAAGTAAACTAGAGGAGAAAGAGAGAGAGAGAGAGTTGAGAGGAGAGAGAGGAGAGAGAGAGTGATGAGGAGTGAGAGAGAGTGAGAGAGAGAGAGTGAGAGTGAGAGAGAGAGGGAGGAGAGAGAGAGGACTTGTGAATGATTACTGATGGATTAGGGCGACCAATAGTTTTTTTTTGTAGATATAACAGATATAGTAAGAATATTACTTTTCACCCCCATAAGTATAATATACTTTTCATTTTGTACCCCCTCGTCTAATATCACTAAGAATGTGAACAGACGTAAAATTGCAGTCAACAACAATGCTTTTCACCCTGCATTGCCTCTTATTGGGTATCATTATCATGATCAGGCAAAACAATCAATTTTATAACTAAGTTTTAAAAACCTGACAAATTATATTTAAAAAAAGAAAGAAAGAAAAAAAGGGGAAGAGAGTATGAGAGAGGCCAAACAGAGGCATCGAAATAAAAAACTGATTAGATAGATAGATAGTAGATAGATAGATAGATAGATAGTAGATAGGATGGATACGAAAGACAGAGGAGAGAGATAGAGAGAGAGAGGTAGATAGACAGACAGAGAAGACAGACAGTCAGTAGACAGGATATAAGATAGATAGGTCGATAGATAGTAGACCAGATAGATAGATGTTCTGTTAGATAGATAATTGATAGATTAGATTAGATAGATAACAGACGGTACAGACAGAACAGACAGAAAGACTATACAGACAAAGAGAAACAATGACATGAGAGAAAGAATACAAAAGACAGGCAGGGTCAGAAACAGAGTCAGGCCAGAGACAGGACAGGACAGATAACAAATAGGCAGAGAGAAGTGTGCATGGAGCTGACTTTGCTTATTGAATTACTCGGCCACACACAATTACAAGACACTATTTTTGGTTTCGATGTTTTCTTCATACGTAGATACTCTATATATTGACCTATAAGATAATTATACAGATTTTTTAAATGTGTGACTACCCGTACGTACAGCAAACAGCCAGTACAGAATTTGCACAGCATTAACAAATATGCGACAGGGGGAAAGCCTGAAGTGTGGATTGTACTGTTCGTGAGGAGTTCTTTGATAACCAATGCTTTGTATGAAATGCTTAAAACGTTTGAAACAGTATTTGAAACGATCTGTTTTATTTAACGCACACACACACCACACACACAAACACTCACACACACACACAAACACAACCACAACCACACAAACTCACACACCACACACACACACACACACACTCACACACTCACACACACTCACTCACTCACACACAGTCACTCTCTCACTCACCACTCAATTTAATAAGAATTAAATTACAAGGATAGTTTCCGATACAGCTGATATATATACATATTATGATATGTTTGAACTGCATGATTATGAGTAATGTGGGGAGTGACTTTTGATCTTGTTGTCTTTGTTTATTTTTGAAGTGGGTACCTATGTGTTTAGGGATGACTTTCAAAATTGGCCAGGACAGACCGGACAGACGATCGATCGGTCGAATGATCGAAAAGACAGACTGATCGATCGATTCGATCGATTAGACAGACAGACAGACCGATCGACAGACAGACAGACAATGAAAATGACAATGACAAATGTAAATTTCTTTGATTCGAGGTTAATGAATAAGCACTTATGTGCTTTTTTACATCCAGTCCCGCCCGTTAGGGTTACATATTATATAATAATTAACCCAATAATTATACAGTCTCACAATAATAAACAAGGGGAAATAACCCTTTTCAAAAACAGCTCCCCCACAACAACCCCCCCCCCCACCCCAAAGCAAGCAAATAAAAAGTAAATCCTAAAAATCCCACCCTACCCCCACCCCCCAAAAAAACCCTAACCAAAACAAACAAACAAAAGAGACGGAAAAACCAAACCAACAAAAGATGATAAAAAAGAGAAAACAGACAAACAACTACATCAAGAACAAGAACAACAAACACAAGCCAAGATTAGAACACAACCAACTTAATAAGCTCATAAAGTTAAACCGCTACACATTGTCAAATAGGTACATATTGTCACACTTAATTATAAAGATAATTGGAAAATAGGGGCACTCATTTTAAAATTAGTACTGAGGCAAGTCAATAAAGTATTGAAATATATAAATATGAATCCTTTAATTCAGGATATTACTTATAACTATATGCATGACGATCAAAGGTTGAGAGAGAGAGACGAGACAGAGAGACAGAGAGTGGTGTGTGTTGTGTGTATTTCAGAGATAATATCTAATAGATAATTCTCCCAAAACAGTTATGCGATCATCTACACTCATTTTGAGATTATACTCGTTTCAAATTATATGTCATGTTATGAAATAAATGTAATACCACATACATCCCACACATTAAAAAATCAGAAACAAAACAAGAAGAAATTTAAAATCTTATACAGTCCGTTTGAGGGTGAGAATATGGGTGGTGATGAGTGTGTGTGTGTATGTGGGTGTGTGGGGGGGGGGGGGGGGGTGTGGGGGTGTCTCAGGGATAATATACATATGTAAATTACTACTTAGCACACGATCTATACAAAACACTTTTAATTTTATCATGCAAATTGATGCCATGGTAATTAAATAAGTGCAAGACCCATATACTCACTTATAAAGGGGGGGAAAGGCCAATAACTCATAAAAAGAACATCTACACATTGTAAGTAATAGAAACCAATTTCTTTTTCCCAGTTAATGATAAGTACTCATGTGCTTTTTTACATCCGTTCCCCGCCATTGGGGTCGGTCACATTTAAAAATTGCATCAGTACTATCTTTCAAAGCAGAAGAAGCAAAGGGAAAAAACTTTTTTAAAGAAAAGATGAGAAGAGGCAAAAGACAAAAATATCCCAGAAAACACCGCACCTCCCCCCCTAAAAAAAAGAAGCAAACAAAAATCACAAAAAAAGACAGCAACACAACAAAAAAGCAGACAAAAACACCCTCTCAAACTAAACAAACAAAATACAAGAAAAAAACAACAAACAAACAAATGGAAAAAAATAACCCCAAAAAAACCAAAAAAAAACCAAAAAAACCAACCAACATAAAAAACCCCGCAAGAACAACCTAACAAAAAAAACAATGTAAAAAAACCGCACCGTCCCCCTTTCACACACACACTCACACAACACACAACCACACACACACACACACACACACACACACACACACACAATCACACACACAAACACACAAATCAAAAAAACAAACGAGCGTAAAACCCAAATCAATTCAACACAAACAAAAGAACAATGTACAACTACAGCATAAAACATCAGAGAGATAGACGAGAGAGAGAGAGAGTGAGGTTGAGAGAGACGAGAGAAGAGAGTGATGACGAGAGTGAGAGAGAGAGAGAGAGTGAGAAGGGAGGAGGGAGAGAGAGGCGAGTAAGCCAAACTTATAGATCATAAAAATGAACACCTTCACATTGTAGATAATTCACGTAGTTGTTACACGAAGTATTAAAATAAGAGTTCACTGGGGCTCAAGTTACAAGTCAACAAGTCGAAATAATATTTGAAAATCGAAAGTATGAATATGCCATTTATTTGAATAACAATAAATATAGAAGGTGAGAGAGAGAGAGAGAGAGAGAGAGGAGAGGAGTGAGAGATGAGAGAATAATTTATTGCTTGGGTCTAAGGCCACATTACAGAGTGAGAGAGAGAGAGGATGAGAGAGAGTGAGTGTGTGGGTGTGTGTTGTGTGTGTGTGAGTGTGTGTGTGTGTGTGTGAGGGTGTGTGTGTGTGTGTGTTTCTGAGATGTTTCTAAATATATTAATTCTTAAACAGTACACGATCACCATCGACACTTATTTTGACTTCCCATACAAAATTAATTTACTGATAAAATAAAAAAAATATATAAAAATAATTAAATAAAAAAAACAAACCTCAATTACCCAATACTCTCACACAATAAAAACAAGGAAGAAAATAAAGAGAAAAAAGAACCAACCAAGCCATATCTATAATGGTCACAGTGAGTAGAGAGAGAGTCGAGAGAGATGAGTAAGAGAGTGAGAGGAGAGAGAGAGTGATGAGGAAGAGAGAGAAAGAGAGAGAGAGTTGAGAGAGTGAGTTTCAGTGATAACTCTAAATATAAATTCTCTAAACAGTGCACGATTCACCGTCAACCCAATTATTGATTATACCTCATGCAGATTATTGTCAAGATAAGGAAATAAACTCTGACAGGCAGGCATGACAGACAGTCAGACAGATAGATAGATAGATGGATAGATAGAATAGATAGGATAGATAGATTGATAGATGGATTAGATAGATAACAGGACAGACAGAAGACAGACAGACAAAACATTGACAGAAGAGACAGACAGTGACAGGCAGGGTAGGGACAGATAACAGAAGACAGATAGATAGATAGGTCAATAGACAATACAGATGTTAGAGAGATAGATAGATAGATTGATAGACAGACAGACAGATATATCGATAGATAGTCGATAGTATAGATAGCTAGATAGATGATTGAATAGCTTGATACATACATAGATAGATAGGATAGTTACAGACAGACTGGGACAGACAGACAGACAGAAACAGAAACATTGACAGGAGAGATCAGACAAAACAGAGGACAGACTGGACGAAACAGAGACAGAGAAGAAGAGACAGACACACAGGACAGACAAACAAGCAGGCAGGACTGAAGTGTGCATAGAGCTGTTGCATATTGAATTACTCGGCCACTCAATGTTTACGAAGAACACTATTTTTGGTTTCGATGTTTTCCCCGGGAAGAGAAGATACGTGTTTGTTTTCCTGTTCAGATTACTCCTTTTCGCTTCTGGCTGCGATGAATGAAGACCGTGAGGTAGCCGAAAGAAGGTCAGTAATCTAAAAAACTGGATAGTTATTGGACTAAAACAGCTTAGACATCATAGATTAATTGCAGCAAATAGTGGGGGAGAAAAAATGTGAAGGTAACCACTTTCGCAACTTCTCCATCATTTTTTGAAAATGATTTTCTAGGATTCGATTTAAAAGGAGTCATACATACGTAGATACATAATATATTGGACGTAATAAGATACTTATAAGGATTTTTATAATGGTGTATACGAAATGTACCAGCAATCAGCCAGTTATGATTTGCCACAGCAATAACAAATAGGAAAGTACTGTTGTGAGGAGTTATGTTGATAACCAATGATTTGAATGAATTGATAAAATGTTTGAAAACTGTAATTGAAAAGTATGTTTATTTACACACACACTCACACACACACACTCACACACACACACACACACACACACACACACCACACACACACACACACACACACCACCAACACACACACACACATACTCACACACACACTCACAACACACACACACACACACTACTACTCACACACCACACTCACTCATTCACTCACACACTCAAACACCCATCATACAACACACACTCAAACACTCATGAAGATAAGTGTTTGATATAAATATTAATAAGAAATTACAATACAATTATAGTTTCGCATACAGTGATATCTCTACAATATTATGATATGTTGAACATGCATGATATGAATAATGTGGGTAGTGACTTTGATCTTGTTGTCTATTGATATTTTTGAGTGGGTACCTATGTGGTTAAGGGATGACCTCAAATTGGACAGACAGACAGACCAAAAGACCTGATCAATCGGTTGATTGATCGAAAGACAGATGATGATCGGTCTATCGCAAGACAAACCCTCTCCATACTCACTTCTCCCTCCCTCCTTCTCACTAACTAATCACTAACTCCTCAACACTCACTCACTCACTCACTCACTCAATCACTTCTCACTCACTCACTCACTCACTCACTCACTTATAATTAACTTACTAACTCATTACCCTCCTCCTTCACCCTACTACTCACTACTTCACTACTCACTACTCCTATACTCATCATCACTCACTTACCTCAATCCCCCTCTCACCTCTTCTCTAACTCACTCCCTCACTCAATACTCACTCATCAATCACTAACTAACTCACTCACTCACTCACACTCACTCATCACTCACTCACTAACTCACCTCATAACTCATCACTCACTCACCTCACACACACACCTCCCTCACTCACCTCACTCACTCAAACCCAAACACCCACCACCCACCCAAACCACCACACACCACCCCCACCACCCACACCACTCCCTTCCCCTCACACACTACCCCCCCACACCACCCCCCCCCCCCCCCCCCCCCCCTTTTTACCATCCCCCCACCACTCTCCCCTCTTTACTACACCCCTCTCCCTCTCCCTCCCTCTCCCCCTACCCTCCTCCCCCCCCCCCCCCTTCCTATCTCCACATTCGTATCACTCATCTTGTCATCATATCTGAACTATACCTCCCCCCGGCCCCCCCCCCACCCCAATTACGCACACCGACACTATTTTTGGTTTCGATGTTTTCTATACGTAGATACATAAATATAATGACCTAATAAGATATTATACAGATTTTTAAATGGTGACTAACCGAAACGTACAGCAACAGCCAGTACAGATTGGCACAGCAAATAACAAATAGCCGACAGGGGGAAATGCCTGAAGTGAGGATTGTTACTGTTGTGAGGAGTTCTATTGTTAACCATGTTTTGATATGAAATGCTAAACGTTGAAACTGTAATGAATACCGATCTGTTTATTTTCACACACCACACACACACACTCACACACACACATCACACACACACACACACCCACACACACACACACACACACAACAACACACACTCCACCACAACATCACTCACTCACACACAGTCACTCACTCACTCACACACTCAATATAAAAGAATTACATTTTCAATTATTGTTTCGCATACAGCTGATATCTCTATCATATTATGATATGTTGAACATTGCTTGAATATGAATAATGTGGGTAGTGACTTTGATCTTGTTGTCTATTGATATTTATGAAGTGGGTACCTATGTGTTAGGGGGATGACCTCAAAATTGGGACAGACAGAAGACCGGACAGACGATCATTCGGTTTGGATTGATCGAAAAGACAGACTGATTGATCGGTCGATCGATAGACAGACAGACAGACCGATCGGCAGACAGACAGACAGGCAGATAGATAGATAGATAGATAGAATAGATAGATAGATAGATAGATAGATAGATAGATAGATAGATAGATAGATAGATAGGTAGGTCGATAGGTAGGTCGATAGATAGGTCGATAGACAGACGGATAGCTAGCTAGATAGCTAGATAGCTAGATAGCTAGACAGCTAGCTAGATAGATAGATAGATAGGTCGATAGACAAACAGAGATAGAGAGAGAGATAGATAGATCGATAGATAGATAGATAGATCGATAGATAGATAGACAGATAGATAGATAGATAGATAGATAGGTAGATTGTTAGATAGATAGATAGATAGATAGATAGATAGATAGATAGATTGTTAGACAGATAGACAGATAGATAGATGATAGTAGATTCGTTAGATAGATGATTACAGACAGACAGACAGACAGACAGACAGACAGACAGATTAGAGAGAAAATAAACAATGACAGAGAGAAAGACAAATAGAGACAGAAGGGAAGGAACAGAGACAGAGACAGACAGAGACGACAGAACAGACATACAAACATGCAGAGAGAAGTGTGCACGCCAGCTTGTTGCTATTGAATTACTCGGCCACACAATTACCGAGACACTATTTTTGGGTTTCGATGTTTTCTACATACGTAGATACATTAAATATATTGACCTAATAACGATACTTTATACAGATTTTTTAAAATGGTGACACCGTAACGTACCAGCAAACTGCCTGTACGATTTTGCCAGCAATAACAAATAGCCGACAGGGTGAAAAGCCTTGAAGTGTGGATGTACTGTTCGTGAAGGAGTTCTATTTGATAACCAATGCTTTGAATGAAATGCTAAACGTTGAAACTGTTAATTGAAACCGATCTGTTTATTTCCACACACTCACACACACACACCATCACACACACAACTCACACACACACACCACACACCACCACACTTCAACTCACTCACACACAGTCACTCACTCACTCACACACTCAATATAATAAGATTTACATTACATTAAAGGTTCGCATACAATGATATCTCTACATAATATGTTATGTGGAACATGCTATGAATAAGAATAAGTGGGTAGTGAATTTGATCTTGTTTTCTATTGATATTTTTGAAGTGGGTACCTATGGTTTAGGGATGACCTCCAAATTGGACAGACTGGACAGACCGATCAGCCGAATCAATCGGTTGATTGATTCGCAAAGACAGACTGATCGATTCGGTCGATCGATAGACAGACTGACAGAACGATCACAAACAGACAGACAGGCAGATAGATTAGAAAGAAAGATTTAGTATAGATAGTTAGATAGTTAGATAGATAGATAGGTCGATATGAGGTCGATAGATAGGTCGATAGACAGACGGATAGCTAGCTAGATAGCTAGCTAGCTAGCTAGCTAGATAGATAGGTCGATAGACAAACAGAGATAGAGAGAGAGATAGATTAGATTGATAGACAGACAGTCAGTTATATAGATAGATAGATCGATAGATAGATTAGATAAGATCGATAGATAGATAGAAAGATAGATAGATTGTTAGATGTTAGAAAGAAAATGATAGATATTAGATAGCATGATTGATAGATAGATAGATAGAATTTTTAGATAGATAGATAGTTAGATTGTTAGATTAGATAGATAGATAGATAGATAGATTGATAGATAGATAGATAGATAGATAGATAGATAGATAGATACAGACAGACAGACAGACAGACAGATAGAGAGAAACAATGACAGAGAGAAAGACAAATAGAGACAGACAGGGACAGAAACAGAGACAGAGACAGACAGAGACAGACAGACAGACAAACAAACAGGCAGAGAGAAGTGTGCACGGAGCTGTTGCATATTGAATTACTCGGCCACACAATTACGAAGACACTAATTTTGGTTTCGATGTTTTCTACATACGTAGATACATAAATATATTGACCTAATAAGATACTTATACAGATTTTTAAAATGGTGACTACCGAAACGTACCAGCAAACAGCCAGTACAGAGTTGCACAGCAATAACAAATAGCCGTCAGGGGAAAAGCCTGAAGTGAGGATGTACTGTTGTGAGGAGTTCTATTGATAACCAATGATTTGAATGAAATGCTAAACGTTGAAACTGTAATTGAAACCCATTGTTTTTTTACACACACACACACACACAAAACACACACACACACACACACACACACACACACACACAACACACACACACACACACACACACACACACACACTCACTCACTCACTCACTCACACACAGTTACTCACTCACTCACACACTCAATATAATAAGAATTACATTACAGTTATAGTTTTGCATACAGCTGATATCTCTACATATTATGATATGTTGCACATGCATGAATATGAATAATGTGGGTAGTGACTTTGATCTTGTTGTCTATTGATATTTTTGAAGTGGGTACCTATGTGTTTAGGGATGACTTCAAATTGGACAGACAGACCGATAGACCGATCGATCGGTCGATTGATCGAAAGACAGACTGATCGATCGATCGATCGATAGACCGACAGACAGACCGATCGACAGACAGACAGACAATGACAATGACAATGACAATGACAAATTCTTTTATTCGAGGATAATGAATAAGCACATATGTGCTTTTTTACATCCAGTCCCCGCCCGTTAGGGATACATCTTTATAATAATAACCCAATACTTATACAGTCTCCAAATAAAAACAAGGGGAAATAACCCTTTTCAAAACAGCTCCCCCCCCCAACATCCCCCCCCCCAAAGCAAGCAAATAAAAGAAAAATCCTAAAAATACCCCCCCCTACCCCCACCCCCAAAAAACCCTAACCAAACAAAACAAACAAAAGAGAAGGAAAAACCAAACCACAAAAGATGATAAAAAAAGAGAAAAACAGACACACAACAACAACAAGAACAAGAACAACAACAAAGCCAAGAAAATAACACAACCAACTTAATAAGTCATAAAGATAAACATCTACACATTGTCAAATGGTACATACTTGTTACACATAATTATAAGATATAGAAATAGGGCACTCATTAAAACTTAAGTACAGAGGCAAGTCCAATAAAGTATTGAAAATATAAAAATATGAATCCTTCATCAGGATGTACTATAACTATAAGCAAGACGATAAAAGGTGAGAGAGAGAGACAGAGACAGAGAGACAGAGAGTGTGTGTGTGTGTTGTATTTCAGAGATAATATCCAATATATAATTCCCAAAACAGTATGCGATCCCATCAACACTCATTTTAGATTATACTCGTTTCAAATTATATGTCATGATAATGAAATAAATTTAATATCCATACATCCACACAATAAAAACAAGAAACAAAACAAGAAGAAATTTAAAATTATACAGTCGTTGAGGGAGAGAATATGGGTGAGTGAGTGAGTGAGTGTGTGTCTGTATGTGTGTGTGGGGGGTGGGGGGGTGGGGGGGGGGTGTCTCAGGGATAATACTAAATATGTAATACTCACATAGCACACGATCAATACAAACACTTTTTAATTATACTCATGCAAATTGAATGCCATGGTAATAAAATAATTGCAATACCCATACACTCACTTAATAAAGAGGGGGAAAGGCCAATAACTCATAAAAAGAACATCTACACATTGTAAGTAATAGAAACAAATTCTTTTTTCCAGGATAATGAATAAGTACTCATGTGCTTTTTTACATCCAGTCCCCGCCCATGGGGTCACATTTAAAAATGCACTCAGTACTCATACTTTCAAGCAGAAGAAGCAAAGGGAAAAAACTTTTTTTAAAGAAAAAGAGAGAAGAAGAGCAAAAGACAAAACATATCCCAGAAACACCCCCCTCTCCCCCCCCCAAAAAAAGCAAGCAAACAAACCAACAAAAAAAGACAGCAACAACAACAAAAAAGCAGACAAAAACACCCTCCCAAACAAACAAACAAAAAACAAGAAAAAAACCAACAACAAACAAATGAAAAAAAAAGAAAAAAAAGAAGAAAAAACAAAAAAAACCCCAACCAACATAAAAAAACCCTAAAAAAAATAACAACAAAAAGACAATTAAAAAAACCAGCACCGTTCCCCTTCACACACACACACACACCACACACACACACACACACACACACACACACACACACACACACACACACACACCAAAACAAAAACAAACAAGCGAAAAACCCAAACAAATCAACAACAAAGAACAAAGTAACAACTACAGCAATAACAACAAGAGAGAGAGAGAGAGAGAGAGAGAGAGAGAGAGAGGAGAGAGAGAGAGAGGGAGAGAGAGAGAGAGAGAGAGAGAGTAAGCCAAACTTATAGATCATAAAATTGAACACCTTCACATTGTAGAATAATACACATAGTTGTTACACGAAGATATTAAAATAAGAGATTCACTGGAGCTCAAGTACAGTCAACAAGTCCGAAATAATATTGAAAATCGAAAGTATGAATATGCCATTTATTAGAATACACAATAACAATAGAAGGAAAAAGAAAAGGGGGGAAGGGGAGAGAAAAAGGGGGGGAAAGAGAGAGAGAGGGAAAGGGAAGGGAAAATTTAAATAATTGCTATGGGTCTAAGGCCACAACCAGAGAGGAGAGAGAGAGAGGGGGAGAAGAGAAGAGAGAAAAGAGTGTGTGTGGTGTGTGTGTGTGTGTTGGTGTGTGTTGTGTGTGTTTTGTGGTGTGTTGTGTTGTGTTTCGATTTAAAAATAATTCTCAAAACAAACGATCCCATCGAACTATTTTGCTCCCATACAAAAAATTTTATGAAAAAATAAAATAAAATATAAAATAATTAAATAAAAAAAAAATCAATACCCTTACTCAAAACAATAAAAAAAAGGGAAAGAAAAAAAAGAGAAAAAAAACAACCAGAAAATTTTAAAAGGTCACAGTGAGAGAGAGAGAGAGAGAGAGGAGAGGGGAGGGGAGAGAGAGGAGAGGGGGAGGGGGGGGGGGGGGGGGGGGGGAGAGAGAGAGAGAAAAAACTTAAACCTAAACTCAACTTGAAAGTTTTAATGACTTCGGCCGGCCAAAATCAAACAAAAAAAAAAGAGGGGGGTGGTGGGGTGGGGTGACACCATATCAAGTAACGCTGACGGTACAGAACAAAATAGTTGGTACAATAACGCTTTTTATAAAAGACCCAGTTGTCACTCCATATCTCTCATAATGGCTTTTATAATAAAATAACAAGATAACAATAATATCATCTCGCGCACACGCGCGCGCACACGCCAACACACCACAACACCCGAACGCACGCCCCCACCATGGCTTTAAACCCACCCAAAAAAAACATTAGAATCACTCGCGCACACACCGCACGCACACACCCACCATCAACCCTCACACACACACCACACACACACAAAAACACAAACACATGCAGCCCCACATATATAATCTTTGACATAGACCGATCCCTTACTGGGTATCAATTAAAAAATTTGGCATTTCCTTCATATCCGTGGCCTTAAATGAAAACCCTTTTTCTTTCCTTTTTTTTTTTTTTTAAATGAACGCCATCAAAAAAAGGCTTTAAAAAATAAGCACTTTCAAACACAAAACACCAAGATATCTTCCCAATATTAAAAAAAAAACCCTTTCATGTTGAAAAAAAATTACAAACAAAAAATGCTTTTTTCTTAGGTTAATTGAAGGGAAATATCCCGGACAGTATATCATTTCATTATCTTGTACCTGTACAATCGGTGGATGGGGGTTTAAGAAGCCCTTGGGAAATTTTGCCCCGAAATGGGAAATGTAAACAAAAAAAAAGAAAATGCGCTCATTTTCTTTTGCGCCGAAAAAGGACAAGCTTTCTTCTGCATTAAACTACTGAAACGGTGGCTTTTGCTTTAAAATGGGAGGGCATTAAATTTTTAATTGCGATATAGCAATAAAACAAACGTAAAACATTGCAAATATATTTTCTTTTCGGAGATTATTTTAAAGGCCCGATAACTTCTCCTTTTACGACTCTTTTGTGCCTGCCATTCTTGAAGAAAAAGTCAAAAAGTCTTTTTTTAAAAATTTCAAAAACTTTTTAAACCCATCCCCCTACTCCTTGTGAAACCCAAAAAAAATTAAACCCTGTCTCACATAAAATTTCTCTTTTTTTGGACACCCGAAATATTTTCCTTTTCTGTCCTTTCAAACAGCTTTTGGTATGCTTTATATGGAAAATCTTCAGTACTCAATGCATAATTAAACCCAAATTTTTAAAAAGAGAAAAAAGAATTCACAAAGGGGGTACGTCCAAATCGCCATAAACCTTCTTTTGGGGTTTTGATGGACACCTGACCCTTTTTGCAGCCTCATTGGACTTTTTCAAACTGATCAAATTTTGATCCCCCCCATATTTGATGAATAGAGCAAGATAGGCTGCATTTTGGCATAAAAAATCTTAAAAAAGTATTTGCAGTATTTCTTTATATTTTTGGAAAGCTCTGTTTATTGTACAATTGCTTTTTTAACCTTATTACTAAGTGCTTAGTTCCTCTCTCAACTAATCTTGTTTAAATGAAACCTAAAATAACAGTAATATTGATCCCTCTACTTTTTCATTGAAATACCATTGTTATGTCGACCTAAATATCCTCCCTTTCGAAAACCATTACTTTTTTTTTTGTCGTGTTTACTTTAGTTTCTTTTTTATTAAAACATTGTTAATATATTAACTGATTTTGCAGACCCCCTCAGTTGTTGAAATAAGACTCATCGTCGCAAAAGTAGGATAAAAAATTCCCTTTTTGACCTGGAAAAAGTTGGATACCATTTTTTTCCCAAGATTAGTGTTAGTACTGTTTAAAAAGAGAAAATTTGGGGGACGAAAAACCCTTGTCTGCCCCCAACTGGGCTTTAAAGGGAATTCTGTCAGTTCACGATTTACACCACACAGAAAGCAATGAAGAGTACATAGACTTCAAAGATGCAAAAACTTTCCTTTTACACCCGGGTTTTTCATAAATTTAAAAGTTTATCATGAGGGACAGATCGAATGTTTTTTTGAAATTACAAAGAAACGTATAATTCTTCCTTTCTTTAGCATACTTTTTTGCAAAATTGCATATAATTATATTTTGATAAAATCGTGGGAAATACGGAAACCTGCTACTCCAAAATCATTTCATTATTTTCCAACCCAGCTGTAAAACCCTTGCATTTAACAGTGGGAAACACTTTGATATTAAAACCGTAAAGATCCCCCCCTCTGTAATTGTCTTTTTTTTTTCAGGATTTCCTTTTTTATATATTGGTAGTTAAGCTTAAAAGCCCTTCCAGGGAATTCACCTGAGTAAAGAAGCAAATAAAAATTTTCAACCCCTAAACTTTTAAACCCCCATTTTTTAAAAATTTCCCCGAACCCCATCCCCCCATTGCTTTTTATTTCGAATTGCAAACCCTCTTTTGATTTTTTTTTCAAAAATGACCAAAAAATTTTAAATTTTTTCAAAGGGTTCTGTTTTCCTTCTTTTGTTTTATTGCTTTTTAAATATTTCCCTTTTCCAAAAACCACCTTTTATTCTTCCCCAAAAAAGCAAAAATTTTTTAAATTTTTTTCGTTTTCTTTTCCGGACTTTTTTTTTTTTTTTTTTTTTTTTTTTTTTTTTTTTTTTTTTTTTTTTAATTTTTTTTTTTTTTTTCAAATTTTTTTAAAATGGTCTTGTGCATGGTATTTTTAGAACAAGTGCCTGCCTCTTTTAAGCTTTTAAAAATTTTTCCCAGACATTTTTCATATTGTTTTCCCAAAAGCTTTGGGGGCGACTGAAAAGTTTCTCTGAATGTCTTTGCTATTTAGTGTATTTACAAATTCATTTTCTGGGCTTCATCCCAACTACTTCTGGCAGATAGTTTTTGGGCGATTTCTGTTTAGTGTTTTTCTGTACTGCTGCATTAGTTTCCATCTCCCTACAACTGGCAGAGGGGCAGATTTTGTTTTTTAACCCGCAAAGATAGAATTCTGACGGAAACCCTTTAAAACCCCGAATGCAATGAAATGTCTATCAACTCGAAACCCGAAGGTTTCTATAAATGTATAGCTATCATCAAAGCCGGGTCACAGAGACCCTTTAATATGACACGTCAAAACAGTTTTCAGACCGATCACTGATTACCAAAAACATTTGTGGCATATCGTTAAATTCTGGGGAAAATTTTCCCCAGGATAATGATGTAAATTCTGAAAATTATCATAATCTATCTAAAATGTAATTGTTTTGCAAACTGTTCGTGCTTGAATCGCCCAAATTTGTAAACCAAAAATCATCATATGATTTGAAAATTAATTACATTGCTCCAAAAATTTTTTAAAAACCAAAATATCTTGTTGTTTTCCAAAAAATTTAAAACATAAGGGGGAATTACAAAAAAAAAAAGTGTCATTAAAGGGCCCAAATAAATTCTTGGTAGTTTATAACCACTGTTTTTTTGACTCAAATTTAATTTTTCAACAATAAATAAAATTTTTTTTAAAACCCTGACAATTACCCCACCGAGTCTCCCCGTGGAAAATTTTTGGTTTAGATGTAAAAATAGAAAAAACATGAAAAATGGAAGACTCAAATTCAATCCAATAAAAGTTTTTTGTTAAACAAATAAAGTCAATTCAAAAAAATTTAAAACTCTTTATTTTTTAGTTTGGGCAAAAGTATGCCCTATAGTTAAGAAAACGTTTTCAACTTTTGTACATTATGATTGGGTGTTGCCCTCCCAGAGGTGCTAGGGTTGGATTTAAATGATTACGTCACAAACTGTGGCCTGGCCCCAAACCCCATTTGCCAAGGAGGAACACGCCCTTTTTAAATTGCACTACATGGGCTTGGGGGCTTTTTCTTTTGACTAAACGAAAAAAGTTTTTTGCTGAAAGTCAGTGATACGGGCGACTACTAACCTTTCTGGTATTTTTCTACCTCTTGTCTAGGGAATTGGAGTTGTGTCTCGTCGTGGCCGTCCCTGTTTGTGGGCCAGTGGTCTTTCCGTCTTCGGTTAGTTTGGGGTTTGTGTTTTTGTTCTTGTGTCGTTAGTGGGGTCCTTGCTGATAGGGATGATCTCCGTAGGCATAGTCCCCACTAAGTCCGGGACTAGTATGGTCCATCATTCGTAATGTCTGTACTTTTTGTTTGGTTTTTGGTCTGAATCGCAACTATTTTTATCATTGATTCTTACAAAGGGTTTTTTTTTTCAACCTCCCCTGTGTTATTTTCAGGAAAAATGTCTTCGTCAGTCCCCCCATCAGTCCTTTTTGCTGTTCATGTTCCCGGATTGTGTTCATCCCTTCTCTTCAGACAGTAATACTGTTTCATTTGTTAAAAGGGGTGTCTTCTTCGTTGTTTTATGAATTTGAATCCTCTTGTCACTGTCTTTTTCATTGCCCTCTGCCCCATCAAGATTGTCCGTCATGTCTCAGGTTTGTCTATGCGTCCTTTGTCCTGTCCCGTCGTTCATATGCACATCTTACTAGAAAAAGATGTGTCCCCCCAGGTCTTTTGTTTCTTCGGCTTGTCCCCCTTTATGGTCATGGGTCACATTCTATACTGTGTCTGCATGTCTTCCCGTTTTGCTGTTTACGAGGGGACCCAATTTGCACTTTGACCCGGAGGTATGGAGATTTCTGTCCCATCTTTACAAAGACAATTCTTTTGCGGGGGGTCATTCCCTTTGTTTCGTGCTTCAATGTAGGGGGTAGTCCTGGGTGATGGATAACCTTCCCCCTTCTTTTTTGCTTGGGCAGGGGTTTTTTTTTTTTTTTTTTTTTTTTTTGCACCCCTTTTCACGTTGTCCCCTCCTGCCACTGTAGTGGAACTAGCAGGCGACCTCTGTTTATGCCTGGACCCTGAGTGGCTAGGTGACACGCCCTTTTGGGGTTGCCCCAACAACTGGGGATTGCATGCCTAAATCTTCCTGGTGGGGTGAAAAAAACTGCCTTTTGTGTCTTCCCTTTTCATACTTGCCGGTTTTAAAGAAACTGCATTTTTTTCATGCTTGGTTTTTTGCCCCCCTCGGACCCGGGCCCGTGTTCTTCTTGGGTTGAGGTGTTTGTGAAGTGTTTCTTCCCTCATGAAAACGTGGGGAAAGGCTGCTTATCTCTGACATGCAGTTACCATGGGGATAGAAAGGCAATTTGTCCCTGACCCCAAGCCTTACAGTTTTCTACTTTACATTGGTCAGGTACTTTGAGCCACCCCCTTAGGTATCTCGAAGCTCCCCCTCCCAAAAAGGCCCCTTTTCTGACCATCTGAGAAGTGGACGTGATGGCCGGGTTTTTCCTTCCAAAGCGGGTTTCCAAATTCATATCTCTCGATATGTCTCTTGTTGCCAGTTCATGTAGGGCATGATATTTGGGGAATATCAAAAACTACTTTGCAGTAGTATTTAGTTTCTCATCAGTTCTTGCACATTTTTTGAATTAATTTCATGCTTGGTACTTGTTCTTGGATTCCCCTTGTTCTTACAGCTTCAAGTCTTAAGAATGAGCTCTCGTCCTCCTTATTTCTTGAAGTCTTTTTTCTTTGTATGATGTACTCCTTCAATGTTGAATTTCTTCAAAGAAGCTTTTAGATTCGGGTTCCCGGTTTTGAATTTTTTTATCAAAACTACTTTTTTTGCATTTGTGTGCATGAGGATTCCTGTTTTAAACTGTGTAAAACCCAGTCCGCATTTGCATTAAACTTCTGGGGGTGGAAAAAATTCATCTAGACTTTTTTTTCCACTTACAACACCTGTATAAATAACTTTTGGTCTCCCCTTTCTATTTCCCACTGGTTGGTTTTTTCCCCTTAAATACTGTGCCCAAATGAACATGAAAAATGTGTGTGGAGCAAAAGAGAAGGGAAAAAAATTTTGAAAAGATTTTTACAGGGTGTTCCTGGTTTTAACAGGGCCCGCTCTGTTGACATCGAAATGCACGTGAAAAACAATATGGTGCATGATAAGGGTGTAATTTTGGGGAGATTTGATTTTATTACCAAATTTGAGCCCTTTTTTAATAAGTAATTTCTGAAATGTTAATTTCTTCTTAATCATGACCTTTTATTCAATCCCCCCTGCTAAAAAATTAACTAATACTGCCAAAATCCCACATTTGAAAAGAACAAGTCTGGTTTTTTCCCCATTTCAGAGGAGCAATCTGAACCTCCCCCTTTGAAAAATTCCGGACAGCCCCCCCCCCCCCCCCCGAGAGAGAGAGAGAGAGAGAGAGAGAGAGAGAGAGAGAGGTTTCTGATAACTTAAAATATAAACTCAAAACAGGCACGATCACCGTCAACCCCAATTTTGATTATACCTGCAGATTATATGTCAAGATAATAAAAAACTAGACAGGCGACAGACAGACAGACAACAGACAGACAGTAGATAGATAGTAGATAGATAGATAATAAAAACAGAGATGAGAGATAGATAGATAGATTGATAGAAGACAGACGATATATAGTAGAAGTTTTGATAATAGATAATAGATTGATTGATAGTTTGATAAAATAAATAGCCAAAGGGGAAAAGCCTGAAGGGGGATGTACTGTTGTGAGGGTTTATTGATAAAAAATGTTTTGAATGAAATGCTAAAACTTTGAAACTGTTTTTTAAAACCCGTTGTTTATTTAATACACCCCTAACAAAAACCACACATCACACTCACTCACACCCCTCACTCACTCATTTTCCCACAACTAAACACACACCTAACACACACCCAAACACCCCTGAGATAATGTTTATATAAAATATAAAAAGAATACATTACAATTATAGTTTGTACGTGAATCTCTACATTTATGATATGTTGAACATGCAGAATATAAAATGGGGGGTAGTGACTTTGTCTTGTTGTCTTTGTATTTTTGAAGGGTCCCATGTGTTTAGGGTGCCTCAAATTGACAGACAAAACAGACAAAAAGACAACAGACCACAGATAAATTTTTTTTCAATTTTTTCTTTTACGAGGAAAATGGAGAGAGAGAAGAGAAGAGAGAGGAAGAAGAGAGAGAGAGAGAGAAGAGAGAGAAAAAGAAAGAGGAGAGAGAGAAGGAGAGAGGAGAGAGAAGAGAGAGAGAGAGAGAGAGAAGAGAGAACTCGAACTCAAACTCAAAAGGGTTTTTTCAAAAAAGGGCCTTTGGCCCCATACAAAAGGGGGTTCCGAACTGTTAGTTTTTTGGTTTAAACAAAAAACCAACACCCACCCACACACAACCCCACACAACAACACAGACCAAAGTTATGTTTAACACAAAGTCAGCTCAAAAATATCATTGGAAACATTATTCTCTTATTCGAAGGCTTAACAAATTAAAGGAGCTGCGCAAACCCGGGAGATTGTCCCAGGGTAAACGAGTCTAAAAAAATTTGGGTTTCTACTATATTTAACGGGGTTAGTTTGCCTAAAAACCCAAATACGGCAGCACAAGACAAAAGTGTACTTCATCCTCCGGACTTGCTACATAGGGCAAACCCCTGAGGGAAATATCATGTTTCTGTATCGAATTTATTAACATTTATATCTATACACCAAGTCTAAACTAGCCCTTATTCTTTAAAATGTAACCATATCAATTTTTTAGAAAAGGTTTTACATATCGAATTAAAATTGTCTGTACTTTTAAAATCTTTAACTTTTTTTGTTTTGATTACTCCATTGCTGCCATGGGAGTCAATCAATCTTTCCCTAAAAGCTTAATAAACTCTTAAAATTTCCGACCCCTTGTTTGACCAAACAAATCCAAACCGAGTTCAACAACGGGTATATTTGTGTTGCCCTTTTTTTTTTTCCCCTTTGACACTAGATCATAAAGCATTTTGTGGGTTTTAAAAGGTATGCTCCATTCAATGCAAATCTTAATCCTATCTAAGCACTTACAGCACTAAAAAGGAGAGGGTATTATTATTTCACATAAAAAATCATAGGTGTAGTCTACTAACCTAAAAATTTTTAAAGCAAAGAGTCCGATTCACAATGGTTACAGTGCATCCCCCCTTTTTCTGCACCTATACCAGGGGGTTTTTTTTTGTGCATCAATATTTAAGAAAAAATCAAAAGAGTTTTATTCAATTTTTCGTATTTTTTTTCAACACAAAAAAAAAGTTCTTTTCCCTCGTTCCCAATCTTTACATCAGTTGTGAAACAAAGCTTGTAAAAACAGATTTAAATTTTTTATACATTAATCACGGGCATGATTTTTCCCATGTACAACCATTTTTTTTGAGCGCAAATACCACCTTTTTTGAATAAAACGATATTACTCTTCTCAGTTTAACCCTTAAAATCCGTCTGTAGCCTTTTAAGCTTTTTTAACTCTTTTGAAAACCCTCGACGTTTCAGATGCAGGATAACTCATCAGCAAGAGAAAATAAAAAATCTGAAATTTTGGGAAAGGCACATTTACTTTATTGATGATGTCTCTGGCTAACCATGATAAAAAAGAAAACAATAAGGGCTACATACATCACCCGTTTAACCCCGTCGTACAGTATTTTATGTCGTCACTTTATTTCCCAATCTATTCTGTTTCTGACATTCTGATACATGGCTCCAAACCGTTAGTTTCCCCTTACCCCATTTTTTAGGAGAATGGGCCAAAAACAAGTTCCTTTTAACGAATCAATGCTTTTAAAAGTCAAAAAGCACTAGAGCTTAGGGTTATGAGCAAACGTTTCTGACAAACGCAAGCAAGTAAACATATGATCTATAGTGGAGTATCCCTTTAAAACCGCTTGGTGCTACCAATATTATTCTAAAACCCCCTTCTTGTAACCTTGTTAATAATATCTTATCCCTTCTACTTTGTCAGAAGAGAAATTCCCGGTATTATTGGGTTTATAACATCACCCTTTTTAGAAATGTGTTTATGATTAAACCCCAGTTTTTGGAAAAAAGCCCCATCATAAAAAATTTTGTGAATGTTTTAGAAGGAAAGAAAATTTTTTCCCACCCCCAATTTTAGAATTCACCAATGATTTGATCAGGACCGCTGTTTTCTCACTCTTTAATTTTCTAAGTGCCCCAAATATTTTTTTTTAGATAAGGGCATAAAAAATCGTCCTCAGTTCCATCACTGTCAACATCAAAACCCGGAGCGGGCTAATGAGCTTTCTCCAACGGGGTTTTTTAAAATGTTAAAACCCATCTGTCAACTGTAAAATTTTCTTTGGCTGATTTTTTTCAAAATGACCCCTTCTTAACACTTTTCCAAACTGGATTTGAGAAGAGTAGATAATCTATCTGCAAGAAGGTCTTATTATATTTTTTCTTTTTTCTTCAAGCATCATTTATTTTCCCCTTCTTGTGACACAGTACCTTTTTTTTCCCCTCATTTCTTAAGTTTTTTCGAAAGCTTCAGAATTTTTTCTGCCCTTATTTCATATTTTTACATTCTTATAAACCAAGTATCATTTGATGGACTTTATTGTATTACCTGTTTCTTCATCACAGCACGGGCTTTTTAAAAATTTTAAACAAACAAAAGTTTCTTTAAATTTCTATCAATCTCTAAAAGCTTTAAATAAAAATTTCACAAGTTAAAACCTGGAGATTTTTTTTAAAACTAGAGTTTTTTTCACCCCCAAAAAATTTTTTCCATAACAATGGCTTAACATTTTCCACACCTGTTTTATATACTGGATTAATTAAAATTCAACAGAAGGTGATGGGAATCAAAACGCTCGGCAACAAAAAAACGACATGAGTCAAAACAGAAAACAAATATCTGACACAAAAAAATAATCATTAAACTCACCCTCCTCAGAAAATGTTGTTGGTCCTTTTTGGTCCCTTTACAAGCCTTTTTAGAATCTGAAAAACCTAAGGAGTGCACTATTAATATAATTTACCAAATTTTGATAACACAATTCAAATACGATTGTGCGAGAGACAACTTTATTTTGGAAATCGAACAAAAGTCATTTTTAATGGACAAGAAAAGTTTGAGGCCCGCTTTTTTAAGCCCACATAGTATTTATCTACTTACCATTTCACCACAAAATTTTCCCAAAAATTCTTCCAACATAGAAATTCCATTACTTGTAAACATGTTAAAAAAAAAGGCAAAAACCTTCAGGTGGGTATACACACAGCAACAAAACATTTTTTTCTGTACACAACAGGATTTGTACGGAAAAGTGAAATTGGGATGTGGAACATCTAAACAATTCACAAAGCATTTAACTATGCCTTTTAAAAAAAATAAACCACTAGAACCCCTCCTTGAGGAAACTTTAATTGTGATTAAAAAGGGCCCTTTATAGCCAGAAAAAAACTCGCTGGACATTTCCCCAAAAATGTTCTGTAGAATAAAAATCAAAACACGCACATAAGAAAAAAAAATCTCATCAACAGTTTGACAAAAAATTAGTTCCAAGACAAAAAAAAAAATTTTTATTTTTTATCTGTATCCACTTTCAATTGATCCACACCTAAGATGACATTTTAAAAAATTCTTTGACAAACAAAACAGCTTTTAAATGCTTTCAACCATTAAAAAAGGTCTTTAAGGGGAAGACGCTACAACACACTGGTCACGGTGTTAGACTAGGCCAAAGTCCCCTGTCTTTGTTACCCCTTCACAGGGGGATGTGTCACGCCTCCCCCATACAACTCACTACTTGGCTAAGCCCTATTACATGAGGTTAACGGGGGCTGAGTGCCGGGTGTCTTTTTAAATTTTCCCCCCCCTTAAATTGAGACTAGGGCGGATGATTGTAGGGCCGGCCAAAAACTTTTTCCCCTTCTTTAAGATCATTAAGGGTCCCCTTTGTCTTTAAGATCAATGTAAAAGCATTCCACTTTTTTTTCCCTCTCCCCTAGCACTCTTCAAGTTGGGGTCAGATTGTGCCTAAATCTTAACTTTTGGAAAAATCGCGTCTAAAAAATCCTTAAACCTTTAAAAACGATTTTTTAGCCTTCAATTTCAAGCTTTCTTGAAAAAACAACACCTGGCAATAAGGGGAATTTGGGGTTTAAAATTTACCTGTGACACTATAAAAACTTAACATTGCTCATCCTTTTTTTTGGGGAAGAAGATTTTTCACGAACTTTTTCACAATCGCCCAGTTCATTACTTTTTTTTTTACCCTAATAATGAATTTTTTCCGTCTTGAGGCCTTTCTTGACGTCGCATTCTTTTCTATTTTTTTTCACTTGTCCATCATTTTCTTATTTGTTTGTTTAAACTCTAAATTTCGCCCAAAAGATTGTTCATGTCTTGCAATTTCACACATTTCCTCTTTAAAGGGCTAACCCATTTTTGAAACTTTTGTATTTGATCCTAAGTTTTTTGTTGTCTTTAGCAAGTTTCCCTTTCTCCATCTTGGCCCTCATCGGGGAAAATTTTTTCCTCAGGAGCTATGTAGGAGGGGACTCCTGTCTATTTTTGGGGTTGTAGTGTGCGGGGCCATTCTGACTTACTTTTTTTTTCCGTGCAGTTTTTCCCTGTGATATTGTCGCCCACCACACCCTTCATGGTTTCCCTCAGCTTCCGCCTTGCCCAGCGATTTAGGGGGAGGCCCGGGGTTTGTCTCCCTCCCCCCCTGAAGCAAAACCCCCCCAAAATAGATAGTGAGGGTCGTCCAAACAAGACCCCCGTCCCCCCATTTTTTAGGGTCGATGGAGGTCGAGGCCGATTTAAATTTCTCCCCCTTTTTGGACATAAAGCGGGCGAATACTCCCGAAAAATGCCCCACAGACAGCCTGTACAACTGCAGCGATATCCCCATCCTCCTTTCTAACTGTATGCTAACAATGAAAGCTAAGGCCACTTTAAAATAGTACTTTTCCAAAAAAAATACTAAGAAATTTCCCTGTCTTCACCTTCGCTTAGTGATCGCCCCCGAAGGAGGAAGAGAGACAGAGAGAGAGAAAGAGACAGAGAACAGAAAAGGGAAGAGAGTAAAAAAAGGACAGAAACGGAACAATCAGATAAGCAAAAAACGAAGACAGATACTGAAAATAAATGACATAAAAACATTCTAATACTTTTTCGGTTTTGAAGATTTTTCAGAACGGGAAAAATTCTGTTTTCTTCTATTCAGATTACCTCGGGGGCGCAACAGACACCCCCAAAATAAAAAGAGGGACGCAAATTTCATAGACGTATTTTGGGTTTCAAGGGTTGTGTAGTTTTTCGTGCGTGGTGGGTGTAAAGCCCTGAAGTTGAAGTCCTCTCTCCCCTCTCTCTTCTCTCTCTCTTTCTCTCCCCCTTCTTCTTTCTTTCTCTTCTTCCTCCTTCCCTCTCCTTTCCTCTCTCTCTTTTCCTCTCCTCTTCTCTCCCCCTCTCTTTTCCCCCTCTCTCTCTCAATTGCGTCATAACAAAAATGTTTTAATTAGTATTCACTTATGATGATACATTTCACAAAGTTTTTTATTTTTTTTTGTTGGTTGATAAAAAAAATCGGAAAAATTAGTCGCGTAGATAATGGGGTTTGAGTAGACTCAAAGGAAATCTTTCGAATCTTTAGAAACTTATTTCCCAAACTTCATAACTGGACACTTAAAAAAAAAGTGTTTTTATTCCTATTGGGCTTACAAAAAGGGCATTGCTTTCTTTATTTGAAACTACATAGCGATGTAATTTTTGTTTATGGTAGAACATTGAATCGTACTTGAGTAACTGCAAAACCCAAAACAATAGTATCCATTTCACTGATATATTTTCTCTTTTAAAAACGCTTAAAGTTTTAAACAATATATCATTACGACCCCGAGGTGCCCTCCCTTCCTGGGCAAAACCCCTTACAAGGCCCCGTTTAAAAGGGACTAAAAACATTTTTTGCCCTACTCTTGGTTAAAACCCAATGAAAAAATAATAAAAATAATAATAATAATATATGAATTTATATAGCGGAATCTGTAAAAAACAAACAAATCAAGGCTTGACCAAACATTAAGGATGCAATCTCCCCAAACATAATGAAAAACAATTTTAAATCCTGGCCCACGTACCACGCCCCACACCCGCACGCCACCACCACACACCACCCACACAACACAACACACCCCCAGGGCAACACTTAAAAGGTGAAAGATGCTGTTGAAAATTAGGGGAAAATAAGTGGGGGGGAAAATCTAGGTAGGAAAAAAGTGTTTTTGAGGCTGGATTTGAAAGGGATCAAATAAAGGGTTTTTTGGGGAAATGAAAGAGGGAGGGTTTTCCCGGTGGATTGGGCCAAAACAAAAAGAGCGACGGCCCAAAAGTGGTTTGTTTTAATTGGGGGTTTGAAACACAAAGTATCTGCGGGTGAACGAAGGGGAAAGGGGTGGAGTGACAGGGAAAAACATTTCAAGATAAAGGGTGAGATTTGTGGAACATTTTAAAAAAGGGGGATTGATTTTTTCCCAGTCTTTTTTGGGGACAGGGAACCAGTGAAGAGATTGCAGAAAAGGGGTGATTTTTAGATTTTTTCTTTCTAGGACCAGTCGAGCTGAGAGTTTTTTATGCGTTTAAAAAGAGTGATAGATGATGCTGGTAGGGCCCGCCAAAAGAGAATACAGAGTTAAACGGAAAAGAATGAGAGATGTACCCCGCTTGGGAATTGCTCAGGGAAAATACTTTGGGGAACCCCTTATGCGCCCAAGTAGTACAAGACGGCAGTTGGGTGATGAATTTTTTTCCCTGAAGGTGGTTGTCAAAAACTACCCTAAAAAACTTACAGAGTTGGACAAAGGAACTGCGTATTGCCCGAATTCTATTTAATTTTTGCGATAGAGGAAAGTTTTTTGGTCCCATGAGCATGGCTTCGGTTTTTTCGGCTTAGTTGTAACTTGTTCTGAGTCACCCCTTTTTAAGCTGAAGGTGTAGGACATATTTGCGGGGGGAAGGCAAGTTTTTAACAATATCGCTGCACTGAAACTGGTATTCGGGATAGAAATATGATCAATATGGTGGGGTTATATTGTGAGAGTGGAGCCGTGTGAAGGGAAAGAGAAAACAGGGCCCAGGACTGCCCTTTTCGGGGCCCCCATTCCCTTTTGAAGGTTTTGATTGAATTTTTTTTTACAATAACTTTTTGGAACCCTCTTGGGGGTTAAAGTAAACCAGGTGAGGCTGTGCCGTTTAAAACCAAACGTATTTGGAGGCGGAAAGAAAATTGAGGATCTATGGTTCAAAAGTAGATAGGTCAAAAAGAGTGGGAGGGAGATTTTTCCCGCTCAGAAGCAAGTAGAAGTGTTCTAAAAAGGGGGACTAGGGTTTCGGTGTGTGGTTGGGGGGAAGGCAACTGAAAAATGGGGAAAAATCATTGGAATGAAGGGGACTGTTTACTGTTTGAGAACAACTTTTTTGTACTTTGAGACAAAGGTAATTTGAGACAGCCTATAAATTTTTCAAATTTGGGCGAGGTCGTGCTTTTTTTAGTAAGTGTGACTATTTCGTTTTTAAAAGTGAAGGAAAATTTCCTGACTGAAGAAATTTATATTTTTGGATAATAGCACAAGTTGTGGGAAGGGTTGTGGAAAACAGGGGCAATATGGGGTCAAGGCCATGTTTTATATCATTTCCTTTAAATTGCTATTTTTTTTCATTTGTGGATGGAAGGAAAAGAGAGGGGTGCCAAATGAACTGGGATCAGGAGGCGCAGGGGAATTGAGTTGATCCCGTCTGGAGCGTTTGTTTCAACTTTGTTGAAAAAAAGGCAGAAAAATTTAATGGAAGTTAGACAGGCGTGGGGGTTAGGCAGAGGAGTTGATTTTGCAGATCCCCAAAGGAGATTTGAATGAGGAAAAAAAAGATTTTAGGATGTAGCACAAGAAATTTGGGAAGAGTAGTATTTTGTCTTTGCGAATGGATTAAGCGTTTACTTTGTTTTTTTGTTTTTTGGAAAAACTGTTTGTTGATATTTACCCGTTTTGCAAATATTTCCCCGAATTTTTTGGGCCCCGCATGTTTCCCTTTTTTTCTAACCCTAACAAATATTAAGGTTTTTGTGCAATCTCCAGAATCCATGTTTAAAATTAATTTAAAACCCGAAACTTACACATGCAACATAGTTTTACATCAATGGGGACCCGCCCAGATCCCAAACCATTTATTGGGGTTTGGAGGAACCAAGAATCTTTTAAAGCGATTAGATCACTTTTTTAATGTTCTATATTTAAAACCCCCCAAATTTTACTGAATTAAAATATTGATGGGTTTTGGTTCGAAAAATTTTTTAAAAATTGTTTTATGAATTTCCTTGCAATTTGAAAACTTTGTTAAAACGTGAATGTTTTTTGCCTTTGAGCCAAAAATTTATGTTCCTCTCTTTGCCCTTTTTAGTCGTAAAAAATTTAAAACCCCAAAAAACAATAACTGTTAACTACCTCTAACCCTTTTTTTACAAAAGAACCCTTTTTTACGTTTTCCTAAGTATCCCCCCTTTTGAATACCATAATCTTGGTTTTTTCTAGTTTACACTTAATTTATATTTTTACAAGTTTTAAGACCTTTAAATTTTTTTGTAAACCCGTCTGTAGTTGAAATTAATGCAAAAATCATCAGCAAATAATGGTAAAAAAATTCAAAAACATTGGAAACATTTTTAGCATCATGCTTTCCTTTTTTTTATTCATAAGTTTGAAAATGATTGATAAACATAAAACAACGTGGGGCTGCACACATCCCCGCCCTTTCTCCCCTGGGGTTTTAAAAAATAATTTTTAATTCAAATTTTTCGTAACATGCTGATAACATAACATAGCCCCAATGTACAAAAAATTTACCCTTACCCTTGATCTTTATTAAAAGCAATAACCTGTTTTGTTCAACTTGTCAAAGGGCCTTTTTAAAATCACAAAAGCAACATACAAAATTTTTTTCCCTTTTTTTTTTGTCATATAGTTGAATAGCGACGTACAAAGTAAATATTGTTCAACTGTTGAATATGTTTTTACGAAAACCTGCCTGGAATTTGAAATAAAATTATTTCTTTCTAACCAGTTTTATAATCGGGGATTCAATAGGTTGAAACATTTAGATACTATACTTAGAAAAAGACACCCCATAGTTAAACAACATATCAGGATCTCCTTTCTTAATAGAGGGAAAAAGTAGGCTTTAGCCATTTTTGGGGATATGCCTTGGCAAAAATTACATTTAAAAAACTTTCCAAAAAACATTTACTTTTGAAAAACCATTTTTTGAGAGAAGAAGAGAGAAAAAGAAGAGAGAGAGTATAAAAAAGGAAGAAAAGGAGACATATCAGATAACAGAAGACAACAGACAGACACTCAAAAACAAATGACGATAACACATTCTAGATACAAATTTTTGTTTTGAAGATTTTTCTCAAACGGAAAAATTTCCCCTTTCTTTCTACTTCAGTTTTTTCGGGCGCAAACGACCCAAATGAAATACACAGCAATTTATAGACCACTTTTATTCATTGTGTGTGAGCGTGCGTGGTGGTGCGTGCGTGGTGTGTGTGTGCGGCGGGTGCGTGTGTGTTGTTTGTGGGGTTTTGGTGCTGGTGGTGGTGTTGGTGCGGCGTGCGTGCGTGGTGTGTTGTGGGGTGTGTGTGTGTGTGGTGGTTTGTGTGTTTTGTTGTGTGGTGGTGTGTGTGTGTGTGTGTTTGTGTGTTCTCAAAAAAGAGAAACATTTGTTTCCTTTTCTTCTTAAAATTACTCCCTTTTCCTTCTCATCTGTACCCAAAACGAAAAATTTTATGACTAAATGTTTTTCTGGGGGAACTACATAATAGACAATTTAAAAAAGAGCCCCCCGAACATTCAGCAACACATACGTACGTTCCATTTTTGTTTACAATGGGGTAAAGGGATTAGTTTACTTTTTTTTTTTGTAAAGGTCAAAATTGTGTTTAGCATTATCCATAGTTGTTTTAATAACGATAACTTGAACACAAAAAGTGAAAATTTTAAAAGAAAGAATTTTTATACACAACACCAACAACACCCCCCACACACACACACACACCACACTAAACGCCAAAAAATATAAAATTTTAAAAAAATATATTTTAAAAATTATATAAAAATTTTAATATAAATTAAATATAATTTTATATAAAATATATTATATATATATTATAAATATTTATTTGTTGTGTGTGTTGTGTGCGTGGTGCGTGCGTGGCCCGGGGTGCGTGTTTGTGTGTGTGTTGTGTTTTGTGTTTTTGTGTGGGTGTGTGGTGTGTTGGGGTGTGTGAGTGTGTGGGTGGTAACTGAAAAAAAAAATGAAAAATTTTATACAGGGGTATTCCCTGCTGAAATAGAAAAAAAAGGGGATCTCTGTATTATTCTAAATAAACAATCTTTTTTTTAAGTAAAGGAACCCAAACACCCTACCCTTTTTTAAGATTTATCCAGTTTTAAAGAAGAAAAAACAACAAAAGAAATGATAGGCGAAAAACACGATGGGATTTCCTCATCACAGCGCACTCCAAAAAAGGGTTTAAAATTTTTCTAGGCTGAAAATTTTCTTCTTTTTTTTAAAAAATGATGGAAACTTAATTCCAAAAGAACACAAACCCCAAAATTTTCTTCTTTTTCTTCTTTCTTTTCTTCTTTTCTTCTTCTTCTTCTTCTTTTTTCTTCTACTTCTTCTTCTTCTTCTCCTCCTCCTCCTCCTCTTCCTCCTCCTCCTCCTCCTTTCCTTCCTCCTCCCCCTTTTTCTTCTTCTTCTTCTTCTTCTTTTCTTCTTCTTTTTCTTTTCTATTCTTTTCTTAAAAATATGATGAAAACTTTTTTTTGTTTTGACTTTGACATCTAACGGGTTTTTGTCTTGATAGTTTTTCTTCGAAACGCCCCCCTTGTACATGGCTCTTCACATACTTGTCTCTGTTTTTGCCCCCGGTGGGTGGTGCTTGAACACTTTCTATAAAATCCCAAAATCAGCTGAGACGAGGATGCAAACGCCCACCCCTTTAAGTTGGGCAACAAAAAAACCTATCCCCAAGAGGGTGGGGAATACCAGGTGACCGGGTGTGCGTCACATGCCAAAATCAAAAAGTGAAAAAAGCGGAAACGAATTTTCTAAGCTATGCGCATTCCGAGGGGCTGTACATCAAAGTACACAGAACATTAAACTGTCTCAGGTGCCCCGGGTACGTTTACGCTATTTTTTTCGAGTAACACCAAAAGCAAATTTCGTTACAGCCCCTTGGGGAAAATATCTTCTTTAAATGTCTGTCTGTCGTCTGTCTGTTGTCTGGCTTTTTTCTTTCTCTCTTTCACACGGACTATTTTGTGACCTGACATTGCTGAGGGGCAAAGCCATAGGGCAAGCAAGTACTGGCCCCGAACAGAGAATGGGTTGGCCCGGCAGCCATGTGCTGGGGTTTGTTTTTTTGCTTTTCTTTTTTCTTCTCTTTTCTAAATCAGTGCTCAATTTCCACATTCCATTGACGACGCACTTCCCGCTTCAAAAGTATTTACTTGTCAGTTTTATGTTCATGAGATACACTAGAGGAAATGAGAAACCCGCCACTGGGGGTTTGGTTTTTGGTTCTGTCCATGATTTGTTGTCATTGCTACATCTTAGCTATCATAAATTTTTTTCCTCCCTCCTTAAACAGAAGAGCATTGGAGCAAAACTCAAGACCACTACTACTTTAGTGTTCGACAAAAAAATGATGAGCAGCAGGGCACGACGGGCATGTTACTGCAGACCCCGTTGCGCCCCCCTTAGTGCGCTCCTGTTCCTCCTCCTCTGTGCCTTTCTCACTTCGGATCACCTGTCGCCCTTTTACGTCTCCCCGGCCAGATTTTTAATAGGGCCTCACTAATGTTTGGGCCCATGGCCAGAAGAAAGCCCCGCACTGTTCTGGTCATGTAGGGTGTTGACAACTCAGGACCCCTACTAAAAAAAAATTTAAGCCCCCATGATAAAATTGGAACCACACGAGTGACACCACCACCCGGGTGGCAGCCACCCCGTTTTTTCCCGTGACATTTTTTTCTCGGGGAACCCTCGCAAGGTCGCACAGCTCCCACAGGGTGCGGAGGAGAACGGGAAAGCCCCAAAAAATTTTAGAT
>CM054136.1:88566582-88578037 GCA_028751875.1 Rapana venosa | reverse complement strand
ACACTATTGCATTACGAGCCAAATAAACAAAAAGGAAGAAAACTCTATGTTGCTTTTGTAGATTTCAGAAGCTTTTGATTCTGTTCAGCATAACAAACTCATGCAGTGCATTCAAGATCAAGGTGTACAGGGTAAATTCTTTGCTGCACTACAAGCTATGTACAGGTCATTAAAATCATGCGTTCGAGCAAATTTTGAATTAACCGAAATGTTTGATTGTCCCATTGGGGTAAGGCAAGGCTGTGTTCTTAGCCCGACACTGTTTTCATTATTTGTAAACAGTTAGCAGATCAAATTAACGAAAGGGGTAAACATGGGGTACAGTTATTTCCAGATATTATGGAATTATTCATCTTGTTATTTGCAGATGATGTGGCATTGATATCAACAACACCGAGTGGTCTTCAGAATCAGTTAAATGTTGTAAAAACTTGCTGTAATAAGATAAAGTTAGATGTAAACATAGATAAAACAAAAGTTATGGTATTTAGAAAAGGGGGCGTTTTGGGTAAACATGAGAAATGGTTCTATGATGGTAAGTGCTTAGAGGTAGTAAACAATTATTGCTATTTAGGGTTCAGATTCACAACTATGATCAGTGCGAAAAAACGGTACACAGCATCTAGTACAAAAGGGAAAAAAAGGCAGTAGTTCAGCTTATAGAGTTTTCGGAAATTAAAGAGATGACAGTAAATACTTTTTTTAACATTTTGATAAAAAGATACAGCCAATATTGCTATATGCTGCTGAAGTATGGGGAATAAACCAGTTAGAACACATAGAAAAAGTCCACATGATGGCATGCAAAGGTTTTAGGTGTACCACCAAACTCAAACAAAATGATATATGGGACTTGTATAGATATCCTCTTTATGTAAATTCGTACACTGCCTGTATAAGATATTGGTTTAAATTACTACAAATGATATAATGAACGGTTACCATATAAGGCGTATCAAATGCTGTTGCAGCTAGACAATTCCGGAAAACAGTGCTGGGTTTCGAAATAAGAGAAATCTTATGCTTAACTGGATTAACATTGTTTGGTTGCACAGGGTGTTGGGGATGTGAAAAAGTTTCTAAGCATATTTAAACAGAGGCTCATCGATATGTTTATTCAAGAATGGTCAGGAACTATAAGAGATCGAGATAGATATCAACCATATAGATCATTTAAGACTATATTCGTAAAAGAAAGTTATGTTTTAGATATGGAAAAATTATTGTTTTCGTGTTGCCATCACGCAGTTGAGGTTTAATGTACTCCACTAATAACAATGTACATCGCTATAGCGAATCTATTCATGATAAATTCTGTCCATTTTGTAAAAATCAGATCGAAAACGAAAAACATTTTGTGTTATTTTGTGCTACGTTTGAAGATTTAAGGGTCAAATTTCTAAAAGAGTCAAAAGAACTTCCTCTGCACATGTTACTTAGAGCCACTGACCTATCCACAGATACAATTTATCTAGATATGTGTTTCATGCAAGCAATAGGCGGAAGAAAATACTTTAAGTCTACAAGGTAACCAATCCTATGATGTACGTCTGTTAAACCACTTAAACATTTTCACCTTTGTTTATATCACGTATTATCAGAATTCGTGGCATAACATGATCATGATTTTCTGTATCTCCCCTTTTATACTAATGTCTATGACTAATCATTTCAGTATATGTGAAATGTAAACTGTGATTTGACAAACTATCCTTATAATTTGTACCGTAGTAGGTATGAGATGTATATGATTTTCAGGTAACCAATGATTATAGAATATAGATAGGTGCTGCTAAATAAGATATTTTCCTATTTTCTTTTCTATATTGTATTGTGGCCTAAGGCCAATGTGCAATTAAATCATTTCAGAGTTTCAGAGAGAGTTTCTCACTCTCTCTCTGAAACACTTTATTGAAAAACTGCTACAATTTGATATACTCAATATGGATGATTTTTCTTAGCATCTTCTCTCTATGATTGGGTTATGGTTGATTTAAGGTTTATAATCATGTAATTTTCTTCTGTATTCAATCATAAATTGTATTGACATCATCTTTTGTATGAGTTCGCTATATATATTTGTGTGTATTTCTTCTTTAATCAGTCATAAATCATTATCTGTTTGTGCATTTGCTTTGCCAGTGATATGAATGAACTCACTGTTCCACCCTGAGCCCAACAAATGCATTGTGGTCCAAGGCCAATGTACATTAAATCATTTCAGAGTTCAGAGTTCAGAGAGAGAGAGAGAGAGAGAGAGAGAGAGAGAGAAGAGGAGAGAGGAGAGAGAGAGAGAGAGAGGAGAGAGAGATTGAGGATGAGATGACGAGAGAGAGAGAGAAGAGAGAGGAAGGGGAGAGAGAGAGAGAGAGAGAAATGAGATGAAACAGGAGGTCAGAATCTTAGGTTTGCTATAAGATATATCTTGAGGCCGGATTTAAAAGCGTCATAAGTAGGCTTTTGGCGAAGGGAGGGAGGGAGGTCAAATCCAGATCGATTACACCCGCTCAGATTGATTTGTCCATCAATCAAAGATCAATAAGTACATGAATACTACCTACGCGAGCAATTAAAACAAGAAATTGTCTGCGCAGAAAGGATTTGTTCTTCTATTCTTTTGTGGATAAATATATTATGTTTTTGAATAAGAAAAAACCTACACCCGTGGAGAGAGCTGGGGCCTGTCTGTGTAATGCATCCTACCTTCTGGAAATTTTGTTCTAGGATTTCGTCTTTTCTGTCCCTCTCTTTGTTTCTGCCTTGTTCCTTGTCTTCCTGTCACCCCTTCCTCGTCTATTTTCTGCCTTCCTGGTCCATTTCCCTGCCTATTCTTCCCAGAAAGACTTAAGATAGAACAGTGCTCTCCCACACCCAAGTCGGATGTGCTGGGCCTGCCTTGTCAGGCGCCTAACGGCAGCACAACGCATTTTTGCTCATATGACAGACAACAATAGTTGCTGTCTGGGAGTTCGAGGAAGAAGAAGATTTTTTTTTTTTTTTTTTTTCAAGTTTTCGCTGCGACAAGTTTTCATTACTAAGTTTGTCATTTGCATTGTCATTGAAGACACAAGCATAATCACATGATCTTCAAACACAAAACGGAGTATCGCAAGTCATATCCGGTCTGCCCGGAAACGGAAACCGGACATGACCAAGATGTCGGCTAAACCCGGACATAACAACAACAGTTTTAATGTCTTCCTATCTTAAACAAGAGGTCTCTTCAACATTGGCTTGTTTTCGGATTTCGCAATTTCACCTGTGGGGATGCCGGGGGGGGGGGGGGGGGGAGGGGGGGGAAGGGGGGAGGTGTCAGTGTAAAATTAATAGCATCCCGACCTTCTGCTGCAAGTTCTGGTATAGGAATTCCCTCTTTTCTATCCTTCTCTTTTGGTTGTTTTGCTTCCTTCCTTTTCTTTCTGTTACCTCCTTTCTTGTCTATGTTCTGCCTTCTTGGTCTGTTCTCCTGCCACTTTTTTTTCTTCAGAAAGACTTTTTTTTTTTTATAAACTTTCTTAATTTTCGTTTTGCATTTACAAAGAATTACAGACAAAATGTTTCTTTAAAGAAGTAAATAAATAAATAAACTTAAGAAAGTACAAATACAATTCTTTTTCATAAACAAGTAATATCAACTGCTTTTCAAGTGCTTAATCAACCAAAACACACACACAGCCACACACACACATATAAACACACATACACACGCGCGCGCGCGCGCGTTTTTCATGCTATCGTGAGAAAAACAGCTATCATAGCTATAGCTATCATGCTATCGTGAGAAAAAACAATTTGTACGCCTCTGTCAATTCTGTAAATCTATACCTTGCACTCTTTCATTCATGAGGAAGATCACAATGTGCCAGTGTCAGTGTAATTACCTAGTTTATGACAGCATAGTCTTGGAGAGCAAAAACAATGCATGCACAATTCCATCTTTTTGCTATCCCATGACTGCTTTTCAGCAAAAGCTCATGGCCAGACACATGTCTCATTATATAAATGTAATCTGTTTAGTCAGCAATGGTCTATAGTTACTCCATTCAAAAGTGAATTTATTTTTTTCAGGTTGTTGCAATTGTTGCATTTATATTTTTCAATTTGAAACCTGTATTTCAACTGTTTAAGAAAAACTGTCCATAATGGTAAATGATTTTCAATTCTGCATCTATAAATTATACCATTTGGCAAGAAGGATAATGAAATCGAAAATTAGCATCAGTTTTCATGCATTCATCCACTCCAAAAAGTACAATCTTACGTGAAATTTTCACATTCGATACGTATTCACAATGGTCATTGATACTTTTTTCTAAATTTGTCCAAATAGTTCTTGCTTGGTTGCAGCCCAAAAAGAATGTTCGATTGAATCTTTTGTGCTAGTGCACAGGGACAACTTGTTGTATTTGTTACACCCATTGCGCACAGAACAACATTAGTAACGACATTTCGTGCACAATTTTTATCTGTAACATTGTAATTTGATGTCTTTAATCTTGTGCAATTTTTTAAATACCATTTTCCAGTTGATTTCTTCATGAAGTTTCTGTGTCCATTTTTTACAGCATTTGGGTTCTGTCTTGTTTGACATCAATTTTTCATAGTACAGTTTTGATCCCCGGTGCACACTATCTATTGTCTGTATTGCTTTCATTGTATCTGTACAACAATTTACATTGTCACCTATTTTGACTCCTGCCTTTTTTGCAAAGTGTTTGATTGATGAGATTAGCCCATTGAAAGTTACAAAGTCAATACAATTATCATTTGCTTTAGAAAAAATTTCATAATTAAAAAACTCACCATTTTTTCTTGACAAGATGTTTTATTAGATATATCCCCTTTTCTGCTAAAATATTCTTATCAACAACTTTATTTCCTATAGTAATGTTTTCATTATACAAAATAGGTTCTGCAAGAAATTCATTTTCATTTTGCGGAGTGATGCAAGTACAGAAAAATTTATAAGCTTTACCATAACAGTCTAGAGTCTTAAGAAATGGGTATTGTATTTCTGCAATACTGGCCCACTTGTGATTAGATTTTCTAACTTTTCTTACCCATGAAAGCTTCAAAGCATATATATAATTTCGTATATCAGGTATATTTAGTCCACCTTGTTTGATGGTCTGCACTGCCGTCTGTCTTCTTATCTTGTCTTGCTTATTGTTCCAAACAAATTGAAAACAAAGTTTCTGTAACTGTTTCAAAAAATGATCTGGTGGGTCTGGTAGTAATATCCACAGATGTATAAGCTTTGAAAGAATAAGAGACTTTAGTACAGCTACTCTACCTAATGGAGTAATAGTATCTTTGTGACCATATTTTGAAAAGCAGTTTAACCTCTGAAATTTATTATTGTAATTTATCATTTCACAGTCTTTAGTGTCTGGTAAACCAGACACCTAATATCTGAAATCTGGAGGGTTCCAAATCATTTTCAAATGGGGCAAAATATTTTGCTGGAATTTTTCTTACTTCCTAACCATATGATCTGGGTTTTTTCCTTATTCATGTTTAGTCCTGAAACTCTACCGAATTGTTCGATTATATGTATGGAATGTTCAAACGAGGTTCATCTCCTGCATTTAAGAGCTGTGTGTCATCAGCATATTGAGAAATTTTGTGCTCTTCTTTTCCAATATTGATTCTTTTATTTCTTTGTTCTCCTTTATCATTAAGGCCAAAATCTCTGCACAAGAATAAACAAATAGGGTGAAATCGGATCGCCCTGCCTGCATCCCTTTCAATTTTAAACCATCGGATAGTGCTACCATTTACAAGAACAGTTGATTTGATATATTTTATAGAATGTTTCAACCCAGTGCATTAAACTATTCCAAACCCAAACGCTTTTAACACTTTAAACATAAAAATTCCAGTTGAGAGAGTCAAAGGCTTTTCAAAATCGTACTCATGAGTAGCCCTGGTTGATTTTTTTATTCAAATAATTGATCAAATCATAAATTAACCTTATATTGTCACCAATGTACCTGCTGCTCATAAAGCCTGTTTGGTCCTCACTGACTAACTTTGGAAGTACTCTTTTGATTCTATTGGCTATACAGGAGGACCCTATCTTATAGACTACATTTAGGAGAGTAATGGGACGCCAATTTTTTATATATTCTTTAGGTTTGTCTCCTTTAGGAATACAAGTAATCAGTCCCTCTTTTTGTGTGGTTGACAATTCACCATATTTGTAGCTTTCATTTAATGATCTAACTATAAATTGTCCTATTTGTTTCCAGAAAAATTTAAAGAAATCGACTGTGAATCCATCTGTGCCAGGACTTTTTTCCGTTTTTCATGTTTTTTAAAGCTAGACTTGCTTCCTCAAGTGTAATATTACGTTTAATGACTCACTTTCTTCCTTTGACAGTTTGGTATTGCTCTTACTAAGTTATCAATTTCACATTCTTCCGTATTCTTTTTTTATATAAGTTTTCATAAACGAACTTACTTCTTTTTCAATATCTGCCTGGCTTTCAACAATACTGCCCTCTTTAGTGACTAACTTTGTCGTTTGTTTACTTACAAAATTTCTTTTCTCTAAGTTACAGAAGTACTTTGAAGTCTTTTCCCCATCTGCTATCCATCGTGCTTTAGATCTTAGCAATACTCCTTCCATTCTTTTAGTTCGTATTGTCTCGAGCTCCTTATTTTTCTCCTTTATCCGTAAAACTGTTTTCATTTTTATTTTCGATCTTTTCCAGAGAGTGTATATCTTTTACAAGTGCATTTTCATTTTCCTGCATCTTTCGTTTTTTCATAGTTGCGTAACTTATAGTTTTGGTTCGTATTTTCAATAGTAGGAAGTCTAGAAATAGTTTATCTGAAATTTTAAATTCTAATTCTGATTTAGGTACATCTTCCAAGTTAACTCCATCATATTTATCCTGTACATATTCCTTGGTTACATTTGAAATTTCTGAATGAATTTCTTCTACGAAGTTTTTATCTCTAAGCAAGGAAGAGTTAAATTTCCAAAAATTCTTACCTTTTTCATTTTTGCCAAATTTTAAGGTTAATGTTACCATTGAGTGGTCAGAACGGTATCCAGGCAGGATATCCGTATTGTCATAATACCAGTACAAAGAGTCTGAAAGCAAAAAGAAATCTAATCTACTCTGTTTAAGTGGTGTTGGTTTTCGCCATGTATACTGCCTTCTCTCTGGATTATTTTCTCTCCAAATGTCTGCTAAACCAAGCTCTTCAGTTACTCTTTCTAATGCCTCTCTAGCTCTAGGATTATTGATGTGTGTGTATTGATAACATCTAGGTGTTGGGTCTAATGCAATGTTCCAATCCCCTACAGCAATAATGTTGTTTGTTTTGTATTTCTCGATTGTATCTTTTAGTGAATGGTAAAAGTCAGGATCGTCTTTATTTGGTCCATACACGTTGACAAGGAGCATGTCCCTTTCCATTGTTGAAAAATGTAAAATGAGAAAATTCCCGTTTTGATCTGTAGTACTGCTATGTATTTTAAACTCAAAATTATTTGCAAAAAGAATGGCTACCCCTCTTGAATTCGTCTTATATGATGCGAAAACACATTTATACCCCCATTCTGCGTTCACATATTTCTCTAGTTTTTTGTCAAAATGGATGTCTTGAAGACAATATATTGAGTATTTTTTCTGCTTAAGATAATGAAATACATCTCTTCTTTTATGCATATCCCCCAGACCTTGGCAATTTAATGAAGCAATTGTGATTTTATCCATTATTTGCAGAGTTAGTGTATATCTTGAAAAGAAACATGACTGGCCAAACCGACTGTAGCCACGCTACTAGATACTTTCAAGAGGCCAAAGGATAGTGAAGCAAAATACCATGTAAGGTAGAAGGTACACCTTTTGAAGTTACAAACATAGCATGACATGCTGCAAATCATACTTCACTCTGAAGAAGAAGAATATAAAGAAAGAAAAAACAATCGAAAACAGAATCTGAAAAACACCCAGAAAAAAATATAAGAAAACTTTTTGTTACTTAACTAACGCAGGTTGAGCCCTGGCGCTCAAGATCAGTATTTCACAACAATGACCTATGTCCCTAATTAGGGGGCCTAAGTCCAACCAACATATTGACCCACATGGCTGTCTTCCACTTTATAACACGTGGTAGCCACACAAGCTAGAGTTTGTTAGGAGACGCAATTTTAAAAAATGCATTGTTTAGTCAAAACAAGTAAGCTTTTCTGCTAAAAAATCTAAATAATTAGTGATGGGGTTTACAGCCCAGCCGACCAAGGGGCCACATGAGACTGACCCACAAAAGTTGGAGCAGGTCAAATCTATTACGAAAATTCTCTGCCAGCTTGATTTGCAATGCAATAATTCAAAAACTCATGCAGCAGGTATACCCAAAGGACAACCAAACTACAACAAGAAAAAAACAGCAACAAATGGCAATCAACCCCTTCAAAAAAGGTCTGGAAGACCAAACCACAACACCCCGACACTATCCACTTTAGATAAACTTGTATCACAGCACACACACAAAAAAGTAAATGGCACCTGTGATTGTAATGCACCAAAGTAAATATGCAAGCAAACAAAAACCATTCGCAGTAGAAACATATCATGGAAAAAAAATATTTACACAACCTTGCGCCTTATGCCTGTATAGACATTCTCAATGGCAGGGTGCCAAAAACAGCAAATCCACAGTTTCTCGAAAAGGGGGGTGGGGGGCGAAAAGCAAAACCCCCACAGCCCCTCCACACGGGCACACACACAATAGAAGGAAAGGGGGGGGGGGGGTGGGGCAAGGAGACCAGGGACAGGAGGTGGTCACCAGCACCCAGTGACGGGGAGATGGGGCTCCTAGTATACCCATGGATCTTCCGCTTAATTACAAAGCATCTCGAGCAGGAATGCCACAGTCATACATCTCAGGTGTAATGATTCTTTACTACTACCTCAACAACTGCAACTACTATTACCACCACTACTACTGCTAGTGTTACCTCCCACCCCTTCTGTTTCCTTACCCTTACAACAAACCCCACTATGCTACCATAACATATGACTACAGCTGTGCCACTGACAAATACCACTATTGCAGACCAAACTTTCAATGCCAAGTATCAAGAAAGCAATTTTCTTATACTTATTATGCCCTCTTAGCAGCCCATGAAGTAAATCCACCTTTTTGAGAGAGAGTGAGAGAGAGTGGAGTAGAGAGAGATGAGAGGATGAGAGGAGATTGAAGAGAGAGACTTCAGAAAGTATCGTACCCCTGACAACGTAACCCTATGTGCTTTGCTATGCACTCGTACAGTCACAGAGAGAAAGCAGAAGACGACATCCAACGAAAACGAAGTATCAGTACCTCTAACGAAGAACGCAGCAACCCCCCCCCCCTCCCTTGACTTTAAGACATCAGTACGTTCTCACATTTCCTGCTGTGGAAATCATGAACGACGTACATCGTGCTAGATTAAACAAATCATACGAAGCTGTTGCGCCACGCGCACAAAACGCAGGCATCCCCCCCCCCCCCCCCATCCCCCGGATATGCACGTGCTACAACGAGACAGTACTGAGGATCCTATGAGTTGGGGGGGTGGGCACACACACCTCTATGAGATGAGGGCACAAACCAGTGGTCATCTTAGGTAAAACAACCTCCATGCGCCAGTGTGTGCGTTCCGACGCACGTATGCACACACACGCACGCGCACACACCACTCGTATCCACACACCACAACACTCGTACTCAACACACAACACACTCTACTACCCATCACTCCACGCACGCGGGGGCTGCGGCACACACACACACACACACGCGCGCGGCGCCACAGAGCTTTCCAAGAAAAGTTGGGGGTTTTCAGTCATTCAAACAAAATCTAATAATCTCCATCCAAGCCAGTGTTGACAGAAAAAATAGAAAAAACCCACATTAAAAAACAACAAACAACAAAAACAACACAAACAACAACAAACTTACCCAAAATTCAAGAACCATTGCGAAGTAACCTCTTAACATCTGATATGACATCGTTGCCAAGTCATTACTACTACTTACTACTACACCACCACTACACCACCACCTATACTACTACTCTATTCTACACTACACTACTACACTACTACACACTACGACTCACTATCTGCTGCTGCGCTACTAATCTATACACACACAGAGGTTTTCCAAAGAAAAAAATGTGGTTTCTCAGTCATTACAAGCAAAATCATAATGGAATCATCCAATCCAAAAATCAGTTTGACAAAAAACAAAAAAAACAAAAAACAACAACACAAAAACAAAACAGCAACAAAACAATCAAACACAACCCAACCCTCCAATTCAAGAACATTGCCAAGTGAAACTTTAATCATCCTGATATTGACATCTGGTTGCCAAGTTACGCATAAAAATACTACTACTACTACTACACTACTCCACTCCACCAACACACACACACACACACACACGACTGGCTACAAAATCACCAGCACAACAAACCACTTCGAGTGACATTCTACTGCCCCGAACAAATATAATGATAACGGTAAATGATTATATTCCAAAAAAAACATTCCCTACCAGTCATCCAAGCAAAATAATAATCATCCACTCCAAACTAATAGTCGACAGAAAAAGCAAACAACTCAATAGCAGACAAGACAGAGGGTGAACAATTGCATAAGGCAACATGAGATAATGAAGCCATTTACATCAAGGATCTAACATCTAGTTGCCAAGATTACACAACAAAAATGCATAACACAACACCACTTTACCACTATCACAACTTGCACCGCGAACACACACACACGACGCACGACACACTCACTACTACTACACCACCACACACACACGCACATGCACACTACACTCACCACAAACCCTTCCACTCCCGGGAGACACACCAATACCCTACAATGTTCTAACTGATATAAGGTAGCAGGACAGTCAAGTTTCACAGCTCCAAACAACTTTCAAAAAATCCTGATGATTCGCGCCAAATAAAAAACGAATAAGACAACAGCATTACGCCCGTAAACAAACGCCTCCACCAGCAGTCGCCAGCTTATATATCTGTGGCACCCATATACTTTTAATATTCTAAATTGAATATTTTCAACCATCTTTAATTTTCAAAATTTTAGCATGTATGATTTATTTTAATTTCAAACAGAGATTCATTGGTTTAATTCAAATGTGCATTCATTTTTTCCTATCTATAAGCATCTAGATTAATGTCCCAATTTAATTCAAACCACCCACTTGTATAGAGAAACTAGCAGAACATAGGAGTGCACACGCCGCCCACCCCACACTGCACCCTCCCCCATGCCGGTTGCAAACCCCCACAATACGTCAGCCATGTCTACATTAACATTCTCTTAAAAATAATTTGTCCACATCCGTCCTGTACGACTTTCACTGTTTCCCATTTTTTTAGTTTGTACAGGAATTTGCGTATGGAATGACA
>CM054136.1:88556582-88559082 GCA_028751875.1 Rapana venosa | reverse complement strand
CAGGAAAATAAATAAGTACTCATGTGCTTTTTTACATCCAGTCCCCCCCCAGGGGTCAATTTAAAAATGCACTCAGTACCTACTTTAAAGCAGAAGAAGGAAAGGAAAATTTTTTTTTTAAAAAAAAAGAGAAGAAGACAAAAGACAAAACATATCCAAAAAACACCCCCCTCCCCCCCCCCCCCAAAAAAAAAACAAGCAAAAAACAAAACAAAAAAGACAGCAACACAACAAAAAGCAGAAAAAAAAAACCCTCCCAAACAAACAAAAAAAAAACAAAAAAAAAACAACAAAAAAATGAAAAAAATGAAAAAAAACCAAAAAAAAACAAAAAAAAAACCCAACCCAACAAAAAAAAACCCTCAAAAAAACCCCAAAAAAAAACAAAAATTAAAAAAAACCCGCACCGTTCCCCCCCTTCACAAAACCCCCCACCACCAAAACCCCACACCAAAACAAAAAAAAAACAAACGAAAAACCAAAAAAAATCAACACAAAAAACAAAGTAACAACTACAGCAATAACAAAAGAGAGAGAGAAGGAGAGAGAGAGAGAGGAAAAGAGAGAAAAGAGAGAGAGAAGGGGGGAAAAAGGGGGGAGAGAGAGAGAGTAAGCCAAAATTTAGATCATAAAATTGAACACCTTTTAATTTTTGAAAAATTCACTAGTTGTTACCGAAGATTTTAACTAAAGATTCATGGGGCTCATACGCAACAAATCCCAAATTATTGAAAAAAGAAAAGATATGCCCTTTATTGAATACACAATAAAAATAGAAGGAGAGAGAAAGAGGGGGAGAGAGGGGAGAAAAGGGGAGAGAGAGGAAGGGGAAAAAAAAAGGGGGGGGGGGAAAAGAGAGAGAGAGAGAAAAATTTTTAATTCATATGGGTCTTTGGCCACAATACAGGAGAAGAGGAGAGAGTGGGAGAGAGAGAGGGAGGAGGGGAGAGGGTGTGTTTTTTTTGGTGTGTGGTTTGTTTTTGTGTGTTGTTGTGGTGTGTGTGGTTGTTTAGAGTTCTAAAAATTTAAATTTCAAACTACACGATACCATCGCAAATATTTTGTACCTTTCAAAAATTGTTTTATAAAAAAAAAAAATTAAAATTTTGTAATTAAATAAAAAAACAAACTCAATACCCCTACTTTCACACAATAAAACAAGGAAGAAAGAAAGAGAGAAAAAAAAAAAATAAAAAAAACAACCCGCCAAATTATAAAGGTTTACAGTGAGAGGAGAGAGGGGAGAGAGAGAGACAAAGAGAGAGGAGAGAGAGGGAGAGAGATGAGAGAAAAGGGTTTTTGTGATAACTTAAAAATTTTAATTCCAAAACAGTGCACGATCACCGTCAACACCAATTTTGATTTTAAATCATGAAGATTATATGTCAAGATAATGAAAAAAACCCAGAAGGCCCGACAAAGACGAAAATACAGACAGATAAATAAGGGAAAAGCCAGCAAGCTCAAAAATTACGTTTATCCAAAAAAAGGCAACTTTTGGGCCGATTGGCCTCGCCTCATCGAACCAAAAAATTGCAAAATTTTTTTTTAAAAAAATTAGTTTACCTTGACTCGGGTTTTCCTATTTTCTACTAAAACGAAAGTAAAACTTTTTATTTCTAATGAGCAAACAAATAAAATTTGGGAATTTTTTTAAACAATATTTTGTCAAGAACTAATACAAAAAACTAAAAAAAATAAACTAATTCTTTTTTTATTATTGATTTTTGTGAATTTTTTATAAAAAAAAAAAAAAAAAGTGAAAACCCCTCCGCTGCCCGGGTCCCTTTCAGAAGGAGGCAATTTGGAGGACACTGCAACGACTTTGGGTACGGAGAAAATTTCCGGCATTCAGACTGTTGGAATGCCGACAACGCATTCACACACCCACGCATTCACACAAACATAGGACCCGTAGTATGCTATTCCCCAAGGGGTTCGATCCCATGCGCCCGCCTGCTCTACCCTGGCCCCCCCTTTTAAAAAAATTCCCACTTCCCCCCTGGGTTTTCCCGGGGCAATAGAAAGTGAAAATTTTAAAAAATATAAAGCTTCCATTGATGGCGCAATATTTTTCGGGTTTTTACCTTCCTATGTGCAATATTAGCCACGAGTGTGTTAGCAAAAAAATTGTGGCTGTTGCCAAAACAACAAAACAGTAGGGGCGAGAGAAGGCATATTTTGTGGGCTGTGTGTGAAGGGGTATGGTGGTCTGGCTGCATGTTTTGTGTGTGTTTAAAAAAAAGTTTGGGGTTTTCACTAACATATTTAGTCGGTGGCTGTTTTGGTTTTAGGGGCTTGCTTGAGCTTTGAGTTTTAGTTTTTTCTTTCCTTTCTTTTCCCTTGTAATAACTCATTCTCAAGGCAATTATTAAACCCATTTCTTTCAGTGAAAATTTACAACCTTTGTTTGTTCACGGGAAACTTTTAATATGTTTATATTTTTGTGTCGCAACCAAAAAATATTGGATGTTCCCACTGAAAGGACTTAGACAAAATT
>CM054136.1:88528835-88556082 GCA_028751875.1 Rapana venosa | reverse complement strand
CTTCTCATTGTTATTTCTTTTGATAAACCAGTAGATGTCATCAACAAAAGTTCGTCACAATTCATGTTGTCTATTTTTTTTCAATATATTTTGTTAAAATAATATTGTTGTTCTTGAAAGTTGTTTATAGTTGTTAACAATTTTTGTTGATGGGGACTTGTTTATTTCTTGACAAGTTCTTAATATAGTTCTTGTTTTAGTTCTTGTACTAGTTCTTGGCAGGTTCTTGGTAAGATCTTGTATTAGTTGTTAATAAGTTCTTGGCAAGTTCTTGATAAGTTGTTGATAAGTTGTTAATAAGTTCTTGACAAAATATTTTATTAGTTATTAATAAGTTGTTGATAAAGTTCTTGATAAGATATTGTTTTAGCATAAATTCCCATAATTTTATAGTTTTACCCATCAAAGCAAGATTGTAACATTTTTTATTTATTACAAGAGATAGGGAAAAAGCCGACTCAAGGTAAAGTGCTTTTCAAACTTACCTAGTTTTTATAAAAACATGGCAACTTTTTGGGCGGATGAGGCGCAGACGAATCGGCCAAAAGTTGCAGGGTTTTATAAAAACTAGGTAAGTTTAAAGAGCAGTTGAGCTTGAGTCGGCTTTTTCCCTATCTCTATAGGTCAATAGGTAGGTCGATAGATAGGTCGATAGACAGACAGACGGATAGCTAGCTAGATAGATAGATAGATAGATAGGTCGATAGACAAACAGAGATAGAGAGATAGATAGATAGATTGATAGACAGACAGACAGACAGACAGACAGACAGATAGATAGATAGATAGATAGATAGATAGATAGATAGATAGATACAGACAGACAGACAGACAGACAGACAGACAGACAGAAACATTGACAGAGAGACAGACAAACAGAGACAGACAGGGACAGAAACAGAGACAGAGACAAACAGAGACAGACACACAGACAGACAAACAAAAAGGCAGACTGAAGTGTGCATGCAGCTGTTGCATATTGAATTACTCGGCCACACAATTACGAAGACACTATTTTTGGTTTCGATGTTTTCCCCAGGAAAAGAAGATACGTGTTTGTTTTCCTGTTAAGATTACTCCATTTCGCTTCTGGCTGCGCTGAATAGAAGACCGCTGAAGTAGCTGAAAGAAGGTCAGTAACTAAAAACTGGATCGTATTTGGACTAAACCAGCATAGACATCAATAGATTAATGCAGAAATAGTGGGGGAGAAAAAAAGTGTAGGTAACCACTTACAACTTCTCCATCATTTTTGAAAATGATTTTCAAGGATTCGATTTAAAAGAAGACATACATACGTAGATACATAAATATATTGACTTAATAAGATACTTATACAGATTTTTAAAATGGTGTCTACCGAAACGTACCAGCAAACAGCCAGTACAGATTTGCACAGCAATAACAAATAGCCGACAGGGGAAAAGCCTGAAGTGAGGATGTACTGTTGTGAGGAGTTCTATTGATAACCAATGATTTGAATTGAAATGCTAAAACATAAAAACTGAAATTTTAAAACCCAAATTTATGTTTATTTACACACACACACACACACTCACACACACACACACTCACACACACACACACACACACACACACACACACACACCCCACACAACACACTCACTCACACACACTCACTCACTCACTCACACACTCACTCACTCACTCACAACACACTTACTCACTCACTCACACACTCAAACACACACTCAAACACACACACTCAAACACACACATGAAGATAAGTGTTTGATATAAAATATAAGAAGAATTATATTACAATTATAGTTTCGCATACAGCTGATATCTCTACATATTATGATATGTTGAACATGCATGAATATGAATAATGTGGGTAGTGACTTTGATCTTGTTGTCTATTGATATTTTTGAAGTAAGTACCTATGTGTTTAGGGATGACTTCAAATTGGACAGACAGACCAACAGACTGATCGATCGGTTGATTGATCGAAAGACAGCCTGATCGATCGATCGGTCAATCAAAAGACAGACAGAAAGACCGATCGCCAGACAGACAGACAAACAGACAGACAGATAGATAGATAGATAGATAGATAGATAGATAGATAGATAGATAGATAGATAGATAGATAGATAGATAGATAGATAGATAGATAGATAGATAGATAGATAGATAGATAGATAGATAGATAGATAGATAGATAGATAGATAGGGAAAAAGCAGACTCAAGTTCAACTGCTCTTCAAACTTACATAGTTTTTATATAAAACCCAGCAACTTTGGGCCTATTCGTCTGCGCCTCATGGGCCCAAAAAGTTGCCATGTTTTTATAAAAACTAGGTAAGTTTGAAAAGCACTTTACCTTGAGTCGGCTTTTTCCCTATCTCTTGTAATAAATAAAAAATGTTATAATCTTGCTTTGATGGGTAAAACTATAAAATTATGGGTAAAACAGAAAAAAGTGCAAAACCATCTCCTCTGCCCAGGCTCCATTAAAGCTAGCGCATTTTTTAATCCGGATGCTTTAATGAATCATGGGCAGAGGAGATGATTTCCGGCATTCACCCCTTTTGGGAAATTTGCTGACACACGCATTCGCACAACACTTATAAATTCATAATGGACAGTGACAGCACAATGTTATAATATAACATTAATAGAACACAGTGTGTGTGTGTGGCAATTCACAGTACAGCAAATCTCAACCCATTTCATTGTCTACTTATCGAAACGAAATATAAATAGAACAACACGGGGACACTACTGGGACTCGAACCAACAACCAAACACCAATTTGTCTTGGCCAAGACGACAAACTGCTAGCAAGTTTGAGGGCCAAGATTGTCTAAAATATTAACTATATAGCTTTCAGCTTAGTGTGGTGCAACAACCAGCCGGCTTCCTGATTGGCTGAATGACTAGCCGCAAGGCGGCTCGCCTAGTGCACACACAGCCACACAGCCACACAGCCAGATGATTCATACAATGTAGTATGCTGCGTCTGTGTTGTAAACAGCCTGCACTGAAAGCAAGCTTAGACAAACTATTCCTTTTCTTAACAATGTCACGCTCTGCTGAGCAGTTGTCTATTAAGAAAAGGGTCTGTGTATTTTCAAACAGCCTGTAATAGTATTCTAAATATTCTAGCCGGTCAAAGGGATTAACAATAATTATATTCTCATTTGTCCAAATAAATTTTCTTTCTCTGTATGTTTTATTGTTGTGCAGCGTTGGACAGAATATAACAATGAACTTGAAATGATTTTTGTACACTGTTTCTAATCAATCTAAAACAAATACAGTCTTGCCACAGCCAGTCTGCCCGCATATTAGAGAGCAGTGTGCTTCTTTTGGTAAAAAACTTAGCTGGTCCATTAGTAAACAACTTCTTTTAGTCTATTTCCTTCTATGTTGAGCTGTGCATCCATCACTACAGATAAATATATTTTATGGGCTCATCATTTTCTTGCTCTTTCTCTATTTGAATAGTTATTCCTTCTGAGCCGTTTTCAATGCGTCTTCCTGAACCATGCAGCTTATCATCATCTGTTGATCTTAAGTCAACCCACAATGCATATTTAGATGTTAGGTATTCATGAAGCCTAACATCATGTAGATGTAAAGATTTGCTTGTAACACCAGTAGTGGTTTCATTGTGTTGACCAGAACCAAAGTATTTTCTTACCTCATTAAAGTGTTGATATGGTAAATAACATGAGGCGTAGACTTGATTTGGCTGTCCCTCTATAGTACATGATAAATGTTTAATACGGGGATTAATAAACCTCTCACTTGATATGGAAAAGGGGCTAGCTGGTTCTTCAAACAGCATTAATATTCCTTTTAACGATCTTGCTGGAGTGTTCAGATTTATATTCCACACAGTATCTGCTTTACTCTTCATTAATGTGCTATGGTTAAGCACTCTTTCATAATAGATAGCAAGCCTTGACTGATATTGCTGTGCAATCAAGCGTGCAAGCTCTGGGTGATTGACAACATCATACTCTAAAGATATACCAGATATTTTGTACTTTGCGTCAGCGTCACTGGATGTAATAACACGAGCACTGTCATTAAACATTAGCTCATAGGACAGTCTGTCTCTGAGTGTGTCCTGATAGTAAGGCATGTGAGAGCTGAGCAGTTCAAAGTCAAGAGGAATACAAAACCTGTTACCATAGGCTTTTGCTATTGCCGCATCTTTTTTCCTGTTTCCCTTATCAGCAGAATTTTTCTCTATGTTTTTAGTCCCTCATCACCTGTATGCCTTGATAATAAGATCATCTCTTTTTCTTTTGTCATCCATAAATCATATAGATCAAGAATATGTCTGCGTTTTTAGTGACAGCACTTCTCTGCCTTCTAGCTTGACACTAATCTTTTTTTTAATAGCCCTACTTAATTTGCTACCACACTTCCCCTTTGGATCATCCCCCAGGGCTCTAGTTCAATCTGAAAAACAAGCCTAGTTGTGCCCGGAACAATGAAAATCATATTTTCCAAATTAGGAAACCTAACAGTCAAATCTGATTTTCATCAATAGTGGAGGGGTTTTTTTGTAATAACGATTGTCTGTTTCCTTTAATGCCTAAGGGATCTTTTAAACATCTGTATGGATCAAGGATTGCTCCAAATGTTTGTTGCGCCATCTTTTTTCTATTAGTAGCAAAATATAAAAAACAATAATAGAATAATGGAAGACTATGATATAGATATGGATGATGTGTTTACGCCAGCTGATGATATGGGTGAAGCAGCAACATCAGTAGCACCCTTGCATTCAGTCAGAAGAGAATTATTAGAAAGCAGGGTTAAAGATTTTCACACAAGTTTGGGACAACCAACACCCGAAGTACTAGACCATACTGACTATGATATGGACAACAAAGACAATCTGTATGCTGTAACTGACACAGGACAAAAGGTTTTATTAACAAAGAAAAATAACCCCCATCAGTTTTTAGCAAAAAATACACTCAAGCAGAGACTAAGTGTTGCTATGCAGAGAAAACTTGGTATTAGTGATGCACTAACTACTACTACTAACAGACTGCCTACGCAAGCTGTTGCACAACTACAAAATGCTGAACAAAACCTACCAACAAACATTGAAAGTCTACCACTTGAAGACCTAGCACAGTCGTCAAACACAACTGAAACTATTCTAGAGTTGGAAACTAGCTTCACACAAGCAGACGAAGACACAGCACTGAAAACAATAAATGATCAACCCCTACCCATGCTGGATTAACCGACTAGATCCTAGTATTGGTTTGATCAATCGATTTAATAATAATAATAATAATAATATATGGAATTGATATAGCGCTGAATCTTGTAAAAAAAACACAAATCGAAGCGCTTGCACTCAATCATTTACAGGCATGCAACTCTCTGTAAACATAATGAACAACAGATTTCAAAACCATTCGAGCGCACGTATGCACGCATGCACGCACACACACGCACACACACACACACACACACACACTCGGAACAACACTTAGAAGGTGAAAGATGCTGTTGAAAATTAGGGACAGATAAGTGGGGGGAAAGTCTCAGGTAGGAAATAAGTGTGTTTTGAGGCTGGATTTGAAGGTATCAAGTGAAGACTTTTGGCGAAGTGAAAGAGGGAGGTCATTCCAGGTGGATGGACCAGAAACAGAGAAGGAGCGACGGCCAACAGTGGTTTGTTTGAATATGGGTGTTTGAAAGCACAAAGAATCTGGGCTGAATGAAGGGAACGGGATGGAGTGTACAGGTGAAGACAGTTACAGAGATAAGAGGGTGCAGATTTGTGGAGACATTTGAAACAGAGGGTATTGATTTTATACTCCAGTCTTTGTGAGACAGGCAGCCAGTGAAGAGATCGCAGAAGAGGAGTGATGTGTTCAGATTTTTTCTTTCTTAGGACCAGTCGTGCTGCAGAGTTTTGTATGCGTTGAAGAGAGTGGATAGATGATGCTGATAGGCCAGCCAAAAGAGAATTACAGTAGTCCAAACGTGAAAGAATGAGAGATGTGACGAGCTTGGAAGTTGCATCAGTGGACAGATACTTGCGAATCGCGCTTATGCGCTGTAATTGATAGTAGCAAGACTGGCAGGTCTGGGTGATGAATTTTTTTATAGAGAGTGTGTTGTCAAGAACTACTCCTAAATACTTCACAGAGTTGGACAAAGGAACTGACGTATTGCCGAATTCTATTGAAGTTTTTGCAATAGAGGAAAGTTTATGTTGGGTCCCTATGAGCATGAGAGATATGGATAAAGCCGAGTCAAGCTCAACCACTTACTGTTTATCCAAAACCAGGCAACTTTTGGTCCGATTCGGCTTAGCCTCATCAGACCAAAAGTTGCCTGGTTTTGGATAAACAGTAAGCACTTTACCTTGACTCGGCTTTTACCCTATCTCTTGTAATAAAAAATGTTACAATCTTGCTTTGATGGGTAAAACTATAAAATTATGGGTAAAACAGAAAAAAAGTGCAAAACCATCTCCTCTGCCCAGAATCCATTAAAGCTAGCGCACTTTTATCCGGATGCTTTAATGAAGCATGGGCAGAGGAGATGATTTCCGGCATTCACAACCTTTGGAATGCCGACACACGCATTCACACAACACTTATAAATTCATAATGGACAGTGACAGCACAATGTTATAATATAACATTAATAGAACACAGTGTGTGTGTGTGGCAATTCACAGTACAGCAAATCTCAACCCATTTCATTGTCTACTTATCGAAACGAAATATAAATAGAAAAATACGGGGACACTACTGGGACTTGAACTCGAACCAACAACCAAACACCAATTTGTCTTGGCCAAGACGACAAACTGCAAGCAAGTTTGCCACCCCGAAGGGCCAAGATTGTCTAAAATATTAACTATATAGCTTTCAGCTTAGTGTGGTGCAATAACCAGCCGGCCTCCTGATTGGCTGAATGACTCGCCACAAGGCGGCTCGCCTAGTGCACACACAGCCACACAGCCAGATGATTCATACAATGTAGTATGCTGCGTCTGTGTTGTAAACATCCTGCACTGTTAAAAAAAAAAAAGCTATTGGGCTTTACACTACACAGTATTTAGTGGGCTGGTCTGTTTTGAGTATTAGCTTACTATGCTTTGAGCTTCTCAGTTTTAGTTTTATTCTTTCTCTTTCTTGTCCGTCTGTAATAACATCATTCTCCGGAAGGCAATCATTAAACCCATCTCTGTCTTTCATGTGAAAAATTACGACTTTGATTTGTTCACGGTAATCTTTTAATATGCTATTTATATTTTTGTGTCAGCAACCAAAAAAGATATCTGTGCATGTCTCCCACTGAAAGCAAGCTTAGACAAACTATTCCTTTTCTTAACAATGTCACGCTTTGCTGAGCAGTCGTCTATTAGAAAAGGGTCCCGCCTATTTTCAAAAAGCCTGTAATAGTATTCTAAACACTCGCTTAGCCTGTCAGAGGGGATTGACTATAATTATATTCTCATCTGTCCAAATAAATGTTCTCTCCTGTATTTTATTGTTGTGCAGTGTTGGACAGAATATAACAATGAACTTGAAATGTTTTTGTACATTGTTTGTAATCAATCTAAAACAAAATACAGTCTTGGCCACAACCAGTCTGCCCGCATATTAGAGAGCAATGTGCTTCTTTTGGTAGAAAAGTTAGCTGGTCCATTAGTAAACAACTTCTTTTAGTCTATTTCCTTCTATGTTGAGCTGTGCATCCATCACTACAAATAGATATATTTTTATGGGCTCATCATTTTCTTGCTCTTTCTCTATTTGTATAGTTATTCCTTCTGAGCCGTTTTCAATGCGTCTTCCTGAACCATGCAGTTATCATCATCTGTTGATCTTAAGTCAACCCACAATGCATATTTAGATGTTAGGTATTCATGAAGCCTAACATCATGTAGATGTAAACATTTACTTGTAACACCAGTAGTGGTATCATTGTGTTGACCAGAACCAAAGTATTTTCTTACCTCATCAAAAAGTTGATATGGTAAATAACTGAGGCTAGTTTGATTTTGGGGCCCTTCTTAGTAATTTCTGGGGAAGATTGATTTTCATTTACAATTCGAGTCCTTCTTTAAAGCTTCTTTTAGTAATTACTGAAAATGTAATTTCTTCTTAATCACTGGGACCTTTTCAGTAAATCAGATACCCACCATCCCAGATGGCACAATAACTTATAAAAACTTTACCAATTAACTGCCATAATTCTCCACATTTTGAAGCAAAGAAACAAAGTATGGTTGTTTTTCGCATTGCAGAGGGGAGCATCTGGAATAAAACACGTTGCCTTTTTTGAAAAATTTCGAGGGACAAAGAACCCCCCCCCCCCCCCCCCCCCCCCCCCCCCGGAGGGGGGGGGGAGAGATGTGGAAAGAGAGAGGAGGAGAGAGAGAAGAGGTGGAAGAGATGGAGGAGAGGAGAGGAGAGAGAGTTTTTCAGGTGATATCCTTTAAAATATATTAATTCTCAAATACAGTGCCTCGGGATTCACCGTAAACACCAATTTGGGAATATACTCATGCAAGATATATTTTGTTTCAGGATAAATGTAAAATAAAACTCAGGGGACAGGCAGACAGACGAAAGGGGACCAGTGGCGGAAAAGACAGGGAACAGATAGATAGATAGATAGATAGATAGATAGATAGATAGCCAAAACAAACAGGGGAGTAGAGAGATGATGATAGATTGTAGGGGGACAGGGGACGGACAGATTTATAGATTAGATGATTGATAGATAGATAGATAGAATTGATTGATAGATGTTAGATAGGATAAATAGCCGACAGGGGAGGATAAATGCATGAATGTGTGGGGATGTAGTGTTGTGAGGAGTTTTCTATTGATTAAAACCAATTTTTTTTTGAAATGAAAATGATAAAAAACGTGAACATGTATTTTAAACCGATTTGTTTTATTTTAATACAACCTAACACACACCCACCACCAACTACCACCACTCTCTTCACCCCACACCTCAAATCCACCTTCACTCAACCATCAAAAACCACACACCTTATTTTACAACACACCAACTCAACATGATGATAAAGTGTTTGTATAAAAAATTTAACAAGAATTTACATTACCAATTCTAGTTTTCGCCTACAGCAGATATTTTCTTAAACATATTATGATATGGTTGAACATGCATTGAATTGATTAATGGGGTAATGACTTTGAATTCTTGTTGGTCTATTGATTATTTTGAAAGTGGGGGTACCTATGGGTTTAGGGATGACCTCAAATTTGGGACAAGGACAGTGGGGGGGGACACAAGGACCTAACAGGAGGAATCAGGGACAGGACACACAAGATGGATAGTTTTTTTCATTTATTATTTCTTCTAAATCGAGGAAAATGGAGAGGAGAGAGAGAGGTAGAGAGAGAAGAGAAGAGAGAGAGTTAGAGGGAGAGAGAGAAGAGGGGAGAGGAGAGGGATTGGAGAGTATAAAGAGAGTGAGAGCGGAGTGGAGGAGAGATGGAGGAGAGAGGAGAGAGGAGGGAGAGGGAGGAGTGAGCGACGGAGAGGAGGGAAGAGGTAGAGAGAGAGAAAGAGTGGGAGGAGAGTGGGAGGAGGAAAGAGAGAGAGGAGGAGAAACTCGAATCGGAAACTCGAAACGGTTTTATTCACAAAAAAGGGCCATAGGCCCATACATGAAAGGGGGTTGCCGAACTGCCTTAGTTTTTGGTTTAAAACAATACGCACTCACCCCCACCACACACCCCACTCACACACACACACACAACACAGACCAAACATTGTTTACTGTATAAACACAATAGTTCAAGATACAAAAAAATTACTTATGGATTAATTTTCTTTTATTTAGATGGCGTTACCACAAAATATAAAGTTGTGGCTGGCAACAACATCAGGATGACTTGATGCCGGAGTAACAGTGTCTAAATTTAATTAGGGCTGTATACTATATTTAACAGGATTTAGGGTTCTGGCCTAAATCCTCAATTTACCCGGAACAAGCACAAAGAAAAAGGGTCATTTTCATTCCTTCAGGAGCTTGCTAACTTAAATGGGCATAAACAGCCTGAGGTGTCAAATATCATGTTTCTTCTCAACACAAACACCACACACACACACACACACACACACACATTTACCACACCATCACACCTACTGCACTCACCCACCACTCACCATTTTCATAACAACTTTAAAACACCCCTCTCATAAAATAAACACCAAACACACATGATAGGATAATGGTGGTTTGATATAAAATATAATAAGAAATTTAACATTTTCAAATTTTAGGTTTCGTCATACCAGATGATATCTCTACATATTTAATGATATGTTGGAAAATTGCATGAATTTGGTAAAATGTTGGGAGTGACTTTTGATCTTGTTGTCTTTGATTATTTTTGAAGTGGTTTTAACCTTGTGTTAATGGGGGATGGACCTAAATTTGGAACAGGGGGGACAGGAAAGGAACCGACAGTACGATCAAATCGGGTTGGGATTGATCCCGAAAAAGGGGACCAGGGACCTGGATCGGATTCGGTCGAATAGATAGACAGACAGGGGAAAGACCCGATCGGCCCAGGGAGTAGACAGCGTAGAGTGGGATAGGAAATAGATAGATAATAGATTGATTAGTTTAGAATGTTAGATAGATAGGTCGGATAGGTAGGGTCCGATAGGATGGGGGTCGAATTAGGACTGACGGATAAGCTAGCTAGATAAAAGCTAGAAATAGCTTAGGACAGGCTAGGATAGGGATAGATAGATAGAGAGATAGGTTAGTTAAAGTCAAACAGAGATAGAGAGAGAGATAGGATAGGTTTGATAGGACAAGGACAGACTGAATATATAGATAGATTAGATCGATAGATAGATAGATTAAGATCGATAAGTAGATAAGATAGATAGATTCGAATCGATAGATAGTTAGATGGATAGATTAGAATAGATAGATAGATAGATAGAATTGGTTTGATAAGGATAGATAGATTAGATTTACATAGATAGATAGAGAGATACTGGGAACAGGGAAGGGGGAGTCAGAGTGTCAAAACAAAGGACAGAGAGAGAAAGACAAAACAGAGATCCAGGAAAGGGGGGACAGAAACAGAGACAAGAGGACAGACAGAGGGGGGGTACTGGGGAAAAGGATGACATAAAAACAGGGCAGAGGAGAAAGTGTTTGATAGGGAAAGTGGTTTGCTATTGTATTAACTCGGCCACCCACAATTAACAAATGACACTATTTTTGGTGGTTTCGATATTACTTACCATTTAACGTTAGATACATTAAAATATATTTTGACTAAATAAGGATACTTATACAGGATTGTTAAAAATGGGGGACTAACGAAATTTACCTGGCAACAGGGCCAGTACCAGGATTTGCATGCAATAAAAAAACAAAATTAGCCGGGGACAGGGGGATAAAAGCCCTTAAAGTGAGGATTGTCTGGGTTGTGAAGGTGTTCTAATTGTTAACCAATGCTTGTATGAAATGCTTAATAAAAACGTTTGAAAAAACTGTTTATTGAAAACGATCTGTTTTATTTTACTCAACCTACAACACACCCACAAACCACCCACACCCACACACACAAACATCAACCACACCAAACACATCACAACAAACACAACACACAACTCACCTCACCCACAAACCACACACAACCATCACTTCACTAAACACAACAGTCACTCACTCATACACACTTCAAATTTATATGTAAGTTACATTTAAATTTATAGTTTTTCGCATTTTTTACAAGGTGGAAGTTCTCTTACATGTTATGGATATGTTGAGAATCATGCATGGAATATGGATAATGTGGGTAGTGTCTTTGGATACAGCTATATATTGGATATTTTTGGGGGAAAAAAATGGGTTAACTATGTTTTTAAGGGATTGAACCTCAAATTTGGACTAGTACAGGAACCAGGGGACCGGGACAGAACGATTCATATCGGTTGATTTGATCGAAATGGGGGGGGACCGGATGATCGATTCGGGGGTTTTTTACGGGATTTTTTCGAATAGGAAGGGGAAAGCAGGTAAACGAATCGGAAAGACAGTACCAGACAAGGGCAGATAGGGATAGGAAAAGAAAGAAAGATAGATAGATAGATAGATTAGTTAGATAGGATTGATAGATAGGTCGTTTGTAGGTCGATAGGATAAGGTCGATAGTGACTGAGGATAGCTAGTCTAGGTAGCTAGTTAGATTTAAGCTAGCTAGATAGCTAGCTTGCTAGATAGATTAGGGGATAGAATATAGATGGTTCGAATAGAAAACAGAGATAGAGAGAGGATAGATTTGATAGGACAGGACGGACAGATTTATTAGATAGAATAGATGGGAGATAGGATAGATAGAAAGGATCGATTTTAGATAGTTAGGAATGATAGATGATTGTTTAATAGATAAAGATTAGATTATATTATAAGATAGATAGGATAGATAGTTGAATAGATAGTTGTTAGATACGATTAGATCGATTAGATTGTATACAGATAGGGGGGACAAGGACAGACAGGGGGACATGATTAGAGAGGGGAAAAAGACTGAGAGAAAGGCACAAAATCATAGAGACCAGAACAGGGGGGCAGGGAATACAAAGAGACAGAGGCCAGACAGGAGACTGGGGACAGTCCAGGGACAAACAAAAAACAGGCAGAGAGAAAGAATGTTGCATGGAAGCTGTTGCATATTGAAATTTACTCGGCCTCACCACAATACGTAGGACACTAATTTTTGGTTTTCGTGTTTTCTAAATAGTAGATCATATAATTTATTGACCTATTACAGATTACTTATACAGATTTTTAAATAATGGTGACGACCGAAAAAAATTAAACGTTTACTGAATACAAACCAGTACAGAGGTGGCATGCTATAACCTAAATAGGCCGTCATGGGAAAAAAGGCTGATGAGGATTGTTTTACTGTTGTGAGAGTTTTTCTATTATAAACAATTGATTTGACATTGAAATGCTAAAACGTTGAAACTTGTTAATTGGATAAAAAAAACCCGATAGGTTATTTACACCAACAACAAACACTCACACAACACCCACCACACACACCCACCCTAACACACCCAACACAACAAACACCACCACACTACCACACACACCACCCACACACCCACCCAACATCAAACTCACTCACTCATCACTCACACCCACAGGTCATCATCATATCACTTCACACCTCCTATATAATAAGATTTCGTTACAGTTATAGTTTTGCCTGACAGCTGATATCTCTAATTTTTATTAATTTGTTGGCACATGGCAATGGCATTGAGTAATGGTGTGGGTAGGGGGGGGACTTTTGAATCTTGTTGGCTATTGATATTTTTGATAAGTGTGATAACTATGTGTTTAGGTGACTTAAAAATTGGACAGACAGACGATAGGACCGATCGAAATCGTCGATTGATTCGAAAAAGGCACAGGAATGATCGATCGATTCGATCGTTTTAGGAACCGACAACAGGACAGGGGAACCCGATCGACAGGGGGGACAGACAGACAATGGGGGGACAATGGGACACTGAACAATGTACAAAAATTCTTTTTTTCGAGGGATAATGGAAATAGCACTATGTGCTTTATTAACATCCAGTCCCCGGCCCGTTAGGGATACATCATTTATAATAATAACCTATACTTATGAACAGTTCTACAAATAAAACAAGGGGAAAATAAAATACCCCTTTTCAAAACAGCTCCCCCCCCCACTTTCCCCCCCCCCCCAAAGCAAAGGGCAATAAAAAAGAAAAAAAATTCATTAAATACTTACCCCACCCCCCCCCCAAAAAAAAACCCCCCACCCCCCTTTAACCCCCCCCCCCCCCCCCCAAAAAAAAAACCCTAACCAAAACATATACAAAAAAAGGGAAGGAAAAAAAAAAAACCAAACCAAAAAAAAGATGATAAAAAAAGAGAAAAAAAAACCAAGACACAACAAAAACCAACAAACAAGGGATAACAATACAACAAAATCAAAACAAAAGCCAGTAAAAAAATAACACAACAAATATAATAAAGTCATAAAGATATACATTACCATTGTCAATATGGTTACATTCACTTGTTACTCATTATTTACGGTAGAGTTATTTAGGGCCATCTCATTAAAATTAATAGTTACAGAGGGCAATGTCCAAATACAGTATTTTGAATTTTTAAAATAAATATGTACTCTTTTTTCATCTGGATGTACTTTAACTAATAAGGCAAAGGGAACCGAAATAAAGGTGTAGTGAGAGAGAGGGGGACAGGAGGGACAGAGGAGAAAGGAGAGTGTGTGTGTGTGTTGTTATTTCAGAGATAATGATCCAATATATTATTACCAATTACAGTAATGCGATCCCATCTAAACACTCATTTTTAGATTAACTCTTTTCAATTATATGTCAATGATAAATGAAAGAAATTTTTAATATCCATTTACATTACCATAAATAAAAAAATAGATAACAAAAAAACAAGGAAGATATTTAAAAAAATTATCAGTTCGTTGGGAGGGAGAAGAATATGGGGTTGAGTTGAGTGGAGTGAGTTGTGTGTCTGTATGTGTGGTGTGGGGGGTGGGGGGGGTGTGGGGGGGGGTTGTATCAGGGATTAATACCAAAATTTGGTAATACTCACATAGCACACCGAATCCATTACAAATACATTTTTAATTTATACTCATTGCAAAAATTGAATTTCCCATGGTAATATACATAAATAATTGCAATTACCCCATAAACTCTCTTAATAAAAAGAGGGGGAATGGCCAAAATAAAACTTCATTAAAAAAGAAAAAACCATCTACATTGTAGTAATAGAAAAAAACAAATATCTTTTTCCTGGATAAATGAATAAAAGTACTCAATGTGCTTTTTACATTCAGTCCCCGGCCCCATGGGGTCAAACATTTAAAAAAATGCACTCTGTTATTGATACTTTTTCAAGCAGGAAAGAAGCAAAGGGAAAAAAACTTGTTTTTTAAAGAAAAGGAGAAGAAGGAAGCAAAAAAGACAAAAAAAAAAAATATCCCAGAAACCCCCCCTTCCCTCCCCCCAAAACAAAAAAAAAGCAAGCAAAACAAAAAACAACAACAGCAAAAAGACGCAAAACAAAAACAACAACAAAGGCAGAGCAAAAACCACCCTTCCCAAAAACAAAAATCAAACAAAAAAACAAGAAAAAAAAACCACAACCAAAACAAATGAAAAAAAAGAGAAAAAAAAACAAGAAAGGCAATAAAAAAAAAAAAAACAAAAAAAAAAAAAACAAAACCCAACCCCAACATAAATAAAACCCCTAAAAAAATAACAACAAAAAAAAAGGAAAACAATTAAAAAAAAACCAGCACCGTTCCCCCTTCACACACCACACAAACCTCACACACACCACCAACCCAACACACACACCACACACACCACACACACACACCCAAACACACCAAACTCACACCCACCACTAAACCACAACACCCTAAAAACATAAAAACAAAAAAGGCGGGAAAAAAAACCAAAAACAAAATCAACAACAAGAACAAATTACACAACTACCGCAATAAATCAACAGAAAAGGGGGGGAAAAGGGGGGGGAGGGGGAAGGAATAGGGGGGAGGGGGGGGGGGTGGGGAGGGGGTGGGGGGTAGGAGAGAGAGAGTGGGAGATGGGAGAGATGAAGAGAAGAGAGAGGAGAAGGTGGGAGAGGGAAGGAGTGGGAGAAGAGGAGGAGAGATGAGAGTGAAGAGAGAGAGAGTGGTAAGGCCAAACTTATAGATCATAAAAATTGACACCTTTATCATTGTAGATTAAATTACACATAGGTTGTTTTTCCGATGTATTATTAACATAAGGAGATTTCACTGGGTCTCAAGTACAGTTCAAAACAAGTCGAATAATATTGGAAAAAAATCGAAAATAAAGTTTAGATTGATAATAGCATTTATTAGAATTTACACATAACAATAGAACGGAGAAGACAGAGAGAGAGGTGAGAAAGAGAGAGCTGTGTAGGTGAAGGGAGGGAGAGAGGAGAGGAGAGAGGAATAGGAGAGGGGTGAGCGAGGGAGGAGAGAGAGAGAGAAGAGGAATTAAATTAATTTGCATATGGGTCTTTGGGCCACCAATTACACAGAGAGAGGAGAGAGGAGAGAAGAGAGAGAGAATGGAGACGAGAGAGAGAGTGTGTTGTGTGGTGTGGTGTGTGTGTGTGGTGTGTGTGTGTGTGTGTGTGTGTGTGTGTGTGTGTGTGTGTGTGTGTTTTCAGGAGTTTTATAATATGTATATTTCTCATATAAACCCAAGAACACGATTCACATCGGGGACACTTTATTTTTTGGACTACCTTCAAAAAAAAATTATTGTTAATGAAAAAATTTAAATAAAATATTTAAAATTATTAAAATTAAATAAAAAAAAATCAATTACCCATTTACTCTCACCACTATAAATAAACAAGGAAGAAAAGAAAGTGAAATAAAAAAAAAACAGCATATCTATAAGGTCAAGTGATGAGAGAGAGAGAGGTGGAGGGAGGTGAGAGAGGTAGAGAGGAGGGGGAGATAAGAGGAGGAGAGCGAGAGAGGGAGAGATTGGGGGGAGGGAGAGAGAGGGGGGGGGGGGGTGGGGAGAGAGGGGGAGAGAATTGGGGAATAACTCTGAAAAACTCTGAACTCTGACTCTGTAATGTGTTAATGTACTTCGCCCTTGGGCCACCATACAAAAACAACAAAAAATAAAGGAGGGGGTGGGTGGTGGGGTGGGGTGGGACAACTTTATTTTTTTCAAATTTTTTAATCATAGGTAACTTGCTGACGTTGATACAGATATATAGGTTGAGTACAATAAAAGCAGCATTATTTATTCATAACTGTCCCAGTTGTCTCCTCCAATCATTTCTCATATAATGGTAGTTTAATGAAAATAAAACAAGATTAATAAAACTATTATACATATGCATGGCACGAGGCACCTCCGCGCCGCGGCACATGCACCACACACCTCACACACCTAACGCAAGAAATTAGCACCGCACACACACGCATGGGCATTTACACCAACCCACATAACAATCACTTAGGAACATTAACACTCGCGCCCCCACACACACAGCCAGGCACCACACCCACACATACCACACACCTCACCAACTACCACCACCGCCCAACACACACACAACACACAACACATGGCAGTACCCACATATTATATCTTTTGAGGCTTAGACTCGATACTTTACTCGTTATCAAATGTGAAATAACATTTTGTGGGGGCATTTCCTTCATATTACCGTGGGCCATTAACATGATTAACTTTTTTTCGTTTCCTTTTTTTTTTTGTTGTATATAAAAAAACTGTAAACGATCATTCAAACATTTTAGGGCGTTTAAAAAGATAAAGGGGCATTTTCTAAAATACATGCAAACCACAACCAAGATTTATTGGCAATATTATTATTATAATATTCCAATAAAAAACACATTTATTGTATGAAAAAAGAAAAATTTACATTACAAACAAATGATTTTGATCTTTGGTTAATTGAAATGGGAAAAGTATACTGGGCTGTTTATGCATTTATTATCAGTGTGACCTGTAGCAAATCGGTGGATCGGGGTTATAAGGGAAAGTCTTGCAGGGGGAAATTTGTTTCCCGTAAATGGGAATTATGTTAGATCAAAACAAAAAGGGGGAAAATGCTGTACATTTCTTAGTGCTGTCCGCAAATTATGGCAAGTTTCTTCTGCCATTTAAAAAAAATAAAAAAACTACTGAAAACGGTGTTTTGTGTGCTTATAAGTGGGAGGCATTAACATATTTATTTGCCGATATAGCCAAAACCATATAAATTCATAAGTATTATACATTGCATATTTATTTCGTTTTTCGGAGTTATTTTACTGGACCGTATAACAAAATTCTTTACCCTTTTCACCGATCTCTTATGGTGCTGGCCATATTCTTGAATGAAATATAGTCAAAATAAGTCTTTGGTTTAAATTATTTTCTATAACATTTAAAAACATCACCTACTCTCTGCTGTAACCAAAAAAAAAAATTAAAATCCTATGGGTCTACAACTTTAAAATTTACTCTTATGTTTTTGGACCAACACAGCATTTATTTTCCATTTCTGTCATTTTCAAATAACAGCAATTTTGGTATGCTTTATATGGCAAAAGCTTTCAAGTACCTTAATTTGCAGTAATTTGAACCAATATTCTTTAGTAAAAAAGACAAAGAATTCCCAAAAAAATTATAGGGAGTGTAAATCGTCCCCAAAATCGACAATAAAACCAATTCTATGGGGGTTTTTGGAACTGGGAACAAACTAGGAAACCTTTGCCATTGCCAAGCATATGGGGGGGGGAGGGGGGGGGGGGGGGGGGTGGGGGGGGGGGAACCTTTTTTTTTTTCTTTTAACCTTGGGGATTTCCTAAAATTTTGGAATTTTTATATAAAAATAAAAAACCCCATATTTCTGTTGAATTGGCAAAGAATTGGCCTGATTTTTTGCATAAAAATCTTAAAAAGCTATATGTATTGGCCTGTCTTTTATTTATTAATTTTGGAAAAGTTTCTTGTTTAATTGTACCAAGTGCTTTTTTACCCTTAGTTTACTGAAGTGCTAGTTTTCCTCTCTAAATTTATATTCTTTGTTATATATAAATGTAAAAACCCTAAAAAATACTGTAAAACTTATTTGAACTTACCTCTAGCTTTTTATCAGTGGGGAAATACCATTGTTATGTCGACCTTAAATATCCTCCCTTTTCTGAATTCCTATTACTGTGTGTTTTTTGGTCAGTGTTAATTTTTAGTTTAGTTTATTTACAAATAAAAAAATTGTTGTATTTTTATTAAAGCTTTTGATTTTGAAGGGGGGACCACCTGTGTTGTTGACCATTTTAAATACTACATTAGTCCCAGCTAAAGTAGGAATACAATTCTTTTTACTGTACCTGGCAAAAAAAGTTGGGTACCATGTTTTCCCCTAGCAATCTAGTAGTTAGCGAGCTGAATTTAATATTAGGGACAGACAATAAATGTAGGGGGGACAGTTTAACAAACCTTGTTCTGTACCCCAAAAAAACTGGGTTCAAGGGATATTTCTGTCAGTTTCACGTTTTACACGGCCACACCTATGAAAGCAATGAAGAGTACATGGACTTTTCAAAAGATGCTTAAAAAAACTTTCCGTTTACCACCTGGTTTTTTCTTACAATTTGTAAGTTTTTCTAGTGGTCAGAATCGAATTGCTTTTTTGAAATATACAAAGCAAACGTATTAATTTTCTTACCTTTTCTTTAGCATACATTTTTTCAAACTATTTGCTTATAAATTTATTTTTGGATCAATGTGGAGTAATCCCTATCGGGAAAAACCTGCCGGGACTCTCAAGAAAAAAAATTCATTTTCATTATTTTTTCCTAAACCAGTGTTAACCTTGCATTTAACATTGTGGGTGTATACACTTTGTTATTATACTCAGTTAAAAGGATTAACCCTTCCATGTTAAATTGTCTGTTTTTTTCAGGATCTTTTTTTTTATATTTGGTTAATGATATAGCTTTAGACTTTCAGATGGATATTTTCTCCTGAGTGTAAAAAAAGGACAGCATTAAAAAAGTTTTACCAGGTTCCCTTAAGACACTTTTTTCCCCCATTTATTAAAACATTTCACCTGACCCATCCCTTCATCCATCCCAACTTTGCTTTTTTCTAAATTGGAGTCTTGGCTTTGCGAGAAATAACCTTTCTTCAGATATTTCTTGGTTCAAAAAAATGCATATAATCAATTCGAAAACTCAACATTGATTATAGGGCTTTCAAACAGTATTATGGTTTATGCCAAAAAACTTATTTAAAAAATAAGGGTAAAAACCAATCCATCATTTTGATAATGTTGTAAATTTATTGTCCCGATTGGGCCATAAACCCCATCTTTTTTGATTCTTTCCAATAATGGGACAAGAATTTTTATTTGTTTTCTGCTTTAAATGTTCTGTTTTTCTTTATTTTCCTGTAGTGTGTTTTTTTGCTTTTATTAAGGTTTATACTCTTTTCTTTTTTCCACGTTTAAATTCAAACCTGTCCTCCTTCATTTGGTAACTCTAAAAGCGAATTATAATTTTGATCTACTTTTTTTATTTTGCGATATCACATTCTAAAGTCGGAACTTTCAGGGAAATAATGGATTCTTGTGGGCATGGGTACTTTTCTAGACTAAGCTGAGCTTGCCTTCTTTTAGCAATTAAAACAAAAGATTTCAGAAAGCAGTTTTCTTTTATAGTTTTTACAAAAAAAAAAAAGGCCAATTTTTTTTTTTTATTTTTTGGTTTTTTTGGGGCCGGGGGGGGGGGGGGAACCTTTTTTGTTTTTATTAAATAAGGGGTTTTTATTTTCTTCCCTTGTAAATGGTCTTTTTTGCTATTAGTTGTATTACTAATTTCATTTTTTCTGGCTTCATCACAAACTTCTTTCTGGCAGGATAGTTTTTGGGTTCGATTTTGTTTTTATAGTGGGTTTTCTTTCTTGGTAACTGCTGCTAATTAGTTTTCCCATTCTCCATACAAAATAACTGGCAGATGGAAGAGAATTGTTTAAACCAAGCAAAGATAGAATTTGAGGGAAACTTCAATGAAAAACCATGAGATGACATAGAAAAAATAGTCTATTCTCTTCGAACCTGAAGGTGCTAATAAATGTTATAGCTATCATCAAAATGCCACTGAGTCACAGAGGCAGTAATATGACTCAGTCAAAACATGTTTAACGATCGCGAATCAAATGTGTCTGATTTTACCAAAAAAAAACATTTTGTTGTTTGATATACGTGTGATATGTTCTCGGGAAAAATTTTCCTCTAGGATAATGATTTTGTAGATTTCTGGGTTATGATTTTTTCTTTATATCATTTAAAAAATGTAAATTGTTTGCAAGCTGTTCGGGCATTGAAACTCGCCATTTATTTAGTAAATCCAATAGGTTCATTTAATATGGCATTCTGAAGATCTAATGATTCATTCCTTCCTAAAATTCATGCCAGAAAAATTTCTTTGTGTTGTTTTCCAAAAATGTTAAGAATTCAATTTTTAATAAATGGGGAGGGGGGGGGGGGGGGGGGGGGGGTGGGGGGGGGGGGGGGGGAAATATTCCAAGTACAAAATTAACATTAGTGTCTATTTATGGTTGCCATGGTAAAAATTCTTGTGTAGTTTTATTAACCACATTGGTTTGTCTGACTCAACCTTGAAACTTTTTGCAAACCTCATGATGTTATTAATAAATGTCTTTTTAAAACATGGACAATTTAACCCCCACCCAGAGTTTTTCCCCTGTTTGGAAAGATAACTTTTTGGCTTTGAGATGGAAATATTAGAATAATCTAAAAATGGATGGGACTCAAAAATTTCATACCCTATTGAAAAATGGTTCTGTTAATCCATATAAATTGGGCATATTCGAGACAGAAAAATTTATAAAAAAAGTTTAATTTTTCCAGAGTTTGGGCAATAAGTCCCATGCTACATATGGTAAGGAAAAACGTTATATGAAAAAAAAAATAATTTACAAAAAATCAAAACAAACCCTTTTTTTTTTGTTATTAAAAAACCCCCCCCCAAAATTTTATGCCCCCGGGGGGATTGGGTTTGCCATTCATTTTGGTTGCTTGGCTTGTGATTAATTGGATTAATGGTCAACATGCTGTTGGCCGGCCAAAATCCCTATTTGTGACATGGAGGCAAAAACTTCGGCTTTTTACTTTTGCCACTAAAAACATGCGTGCTTGGGGTCTTTTCTTTTCGTGCTACAACGAAAAAAAAATGTTGTTGCTGACAAAGGGGAGTCAGTGTACTGGGTGGGGGGGACGGGACTATTGCCGTTCTGGTATTTTTTCTACCTCTGTGTCTAGGGGGACAAACCTTGGAGTTGTGTTTTAGCGTCGTGGGCCGTAAAGCCATGTTGTTGGGTGGGGGCTAGATGGTACGTTCCTGTCTTTGGTAGTTTTGGGGTCTAAGTTTGATTTTGTTACTTGTGTCGTGTCAGTGGGCAGGTTCTTGTGGATTTAGGGCCATTGAGTTACATCCTCTGCTAGGCATTGAGGCTCCTTCACTTGTTACGGTCATAGTTGGATCCATTTCAGGTTCAGTATTGTTGTCGTTCTGATTGGTTTTTTCGGTACATGAAATTCGGTCAACTTTATTTGTCATCCAGTTGTTCTCTAATGGTTTGTTATTTTCCAGTCCATCCTCTGCTTTTGATATGTCAGGAATATTGTCTTCGTCTGTCCCTCATTTCAGGTCCATTTATGTGCTGTTTCACGTGTTCTCTGCTGTTTGTGGGTTTTCATCAATCACATCTTTCTGTTCCAGGGGGGACATTTGTCAATATTTTGTCATAGTTTAACAGGTGTGTATTTCTCGTTGTCTTATTTACTGTTTTTGAATCCTCCTTTGTCATGTTTCATTTTCAAAAATTTTTGCCCTACTCTGGCCCCACATAGATTTTCCCTGTCCATGTTCTTCAGGTTTTGTTTTTCTTTTTTTCTTTTTTTTATTTTTTTTTTTTACTTTTGGGGGGCAGGTCCTTTGTCCTGTCATCTGGTCTTGTTTATATGGCCACATCTTCACTAGAAAGATGATGTGTCCCTCAGGTCTTTGTTTTCTAGGGATTGTCTTTCATTGGGTCCACTGGGCATCACAGTTTTCGATGAACTTTTTGTTGTCTGCATTGTGTTCCTGTTTGCTGTTTACTGGTGGTTGCACCACAATCAGATTTGGCAGCTTCAGGCTCATTGACGGGAGGGTGGGGTTATGGAGTTTCTTCCTGCTCCAATCTTTCACAAAGTCCAATTTCTTTGTGATGGGGGACGGGTCATTCCCCTTGTTTCGCTGCCTTCACTGTAGGGAGTATGTCCTGGGTGGGGACTGGATACCCACCTTCCTTTCCATTTTTTTTGCTGGGTCATGCCAGGGTTTTTTCTTCACCCTTTGCCACGGTTTGTCCCTCCTGCCACGGTAGGTGGAAAGCTAGCGGCTTGACCTTGTTTACTGCCTGGGATACACCATGATTGTGGTATGGTGCACGCTTTCCGTTGGGATTGCCCCAGGGGGGCATTGATCCTGGGATATGATTGGTATGCCCTAAATCTCTGGTTGGCGTTGAAATAAAAAACCTGCCATTTGTGTCTTCCTATTTTCATTTTTACTTGCAGTGTTCAATGAAAACTGCATCGTTTTTCCAGTGAGGACTCTGTTTTTTGTCTCCCTCTCGGGACCGGGGCCAGGTGTTCTTCTTGGGTATGGAAGGTGGGGTTTTGCTGAAAGTGTTTTTCGTTCCAAATCATGAAAATCGTGGGATGGACTTCTGTTTTCTTGACATGCCAGGCTTCCTTGGTGATAGTTAGAAATAAGGCATTTGTCCCTTGGGACCCTATGCCAATCTAAAGTTTTCTAGCTGGTGTAAGTTAGGTCATAGGGATACTGTGATGCCACTCTTCTATTAGGGTCATTCTCGAAGCTTCGGGAATATCAATTATGGCCAATTTTTGGTATGGAACAATCTGCGTAGTGGAAACGTGATGGGGCCCCGTGATTTATCTCTCACATGAGGCGTGGTCTTTCCAATTTTCTATATGCTCGCGATAATGTCTTCTTGTTGCAGTTTGTTGAGGGGCATGTGATCTTTGAGAAATATCAATACTTGACTGTGCTCAGTCATTGTTGTCAGTTTCATCTATGTTTTTGACATATATGAACTTCACAGGACTTTGCTTTTTGGTAGGCATGTTCTGTGGATTCCCACTTGTCTTTATAGCTTAAAAGTCTGTCAAAATGAGATTATCTGGGTCCCTCCTGTATTTTTTGAATGTCTTTTTTGTTGTTGTATGATTGTAACTCCTTCATGTATTGATTTCTTAATAGAGCTTGAGATTTGGTATCCCTGGTTTTTTTTGGCTTTTTTTCTATCCAATATTCTTTGTTAGGCCTTTGTGTGGCTATGAGGTTTCAATGTTGATTGATGTAAACGGCCAGGTCCCCAGGCATTTTGGGCATTTTAAATCTTGCCTTGGGGTGGTATCAAATTTCTTGCTGAGATTTTATTTTTCTCACTTAAAAAAACACTGCTGATCAAAATATAAACTATTGGTATCTACTCTTAAAATAATTTCTCCACTGGGCTTTGTTTTGCCTTTCACTTACAATACTGTGCAAGTGGACAATGCCAACCAAATGCCATTGTGTGGGGGCAAAAGGTCAGGAAGGGGGATAAACATCTTGAGGATAACCCTGATTTGTTACAAGAGTGCTGACCTGGTTTTGTTAGGGAAGGGGGCCTGCTCTAGTTGGGACATCGGCTACTGCATGTGCAATAAACCACAAAAAAATAATGGGTGCTGTTTGATAAGGAGTTTAATTTCTGGGGAAGATTGATTTTCATTTACAATTCGAGTCCTTCTTTAAAGCTTCTTTTAGTAATTACTGAAAATGTAATTTCTTCTTAATCACTGGGACCTTTTCAGTAAATCAGATACCCACCATCCCAGATGGCACAATAACTTATAAAAACTTTACCAATTAACTGCCATAATTCTCCACATTTTGAAGCAAAGAAACAAAGTATGGTTGTTTTTCGCATTGCAGAGGGGAGCATCTGGAATAAAACACGTTGCCTTTTTTGAAAAATTTCGAGGGACAAAGAACCCCCCCCCCCCCCCCCCCCCCCCCCCCCCGGAGGGGGGGGGGAGAGATGTGGAAAGAGAGAGGAGGAGAGAGAGAAGAGGTGGAAGAGATGGAGGAGAGGAGAGGAGAGAGAGTTTTTCAGGTGATATCCTTTAAAATATATTAATTCTCAAATACAGTGCCTCGGGATTCACCGTAAACACCAATTTGGGAATATACTCATGCAAGATATATTTTGTTTCAGGATAAATGTAAAATAAAACTCAGGGGACAGGCAGACAGACGAAAGGGGACCAGTGGCGGAAAAGACAGGGAACAGATAGATAGATAGATAGATAGATAGATAGATAGATAGCCAAAACAAACAGGGGAGTAGAGAGATGATGATAGATTGTAGGGGGACAGGGGACGGACAGATTTATAGATTAGATGATTGATAGATAGATAGATAGAATTGATTGATAGATGTTAGATAGGATAAATAGCCGACAGGGGAGGATAAATGCATGAATGTGTGGGGATGTAGTGTTGTGAGGAGTTTTCTATTGATTAAAACCAATTTTTTTTTGAAATGAAAATGATAAAAAACGTGAACATGTATTTTAAACCGATTTGTTTTATTTTAATACAACCTAACACACACCCACCACCAACTACCACCACTCTCTTCACCCCACACCTCAAATCCACCTTCACTCAACCATCAAAAACCACACACCTTATTTTACAACACACCAACTCAACATGATGATAAAGTGTTTGTATAAAAAATTTAACAAGAATTTACATTACCAATTCTAGTTTTCGCCTACAGCAGATATTTTCTTAAACATATTATGATATGGTTGAACATGCATTGAATTGATTAATGGGGTAATGACTTTGAATTCTTGTTGGTCTATTGATTATTTTGAAAGTGGGGGTACCTATGTGTTTAGGGATGACCTCAAATTGGCCAGACAGACACCAGACATACAGAGAAGACAGACAAAAAGATGGATAGTTTTTCAATTTTATTCTTCTATATCGAGGAAAATGGGGAAAAGAGAGAGAGAGAGAGAGAGAGAGAGAGAGAAGAGAGAGAGAGAGAGAGAGGATAGAGAGAGAAAAGAGAAAAAGAGAAGAGAAGAGAGAGAGAGAGAGAGAGAGAGAGAGAGAGAGAGAGAGAAGAGAGGAGAGAGAGAGAGAGAACTCGAACTCGAATCGAACGGTTTATTCACAAAAAGGCCTTTTCCCCCATACATGAAGGGGGTTGCCGAACTGCTTAGTATTTTGGTTTAAACACATACCACACACCCACCCCCCACCACACACACCACACACAACACACAGACCAACATGTTACTGTATAACACAAAGTCAGCTACAAAAATATCACTTAGGATAACTTTAAATCTCTTATTGAAGGCTTTACACAAATATAAAGTGAGGCGCGCAAAAAACCCAGGATGACTTGATGCCAGGAGAAAACCCGAGTCTAAAATAAATTAGGCTGTCTACTATATTTAACAGGGATGTAGTTCTGCTAACATCCTCAAATACCGGACAGCACAAGAACAAAGGTACTTAATCCCCGGAGCTGCTTACATAATGGGCATAACAGCCTGAGGTCGTCAATATAAATGTTCTCTGTATTTGAATTTATTAACATTTATATCTGATAAAACAAGTCTAACTTAGACATTAATTCTTTTCAAATGTATATCCATATCAAGTTTAGATAGGTTGACATCATGCGAACTTATAAATTGTCTGTAAAATTGAATTTTCACTGTTTTGTATATGTTTAACTCCATTGCTGCCATCGGCAGTCAATCAAATCTTTGCCTGAAAGCGTTTAAAAAAACCCTTTTACAATTTCCGACTCCTTGATTGAGCCAAACAAATCCAAACCCGAGTTCACACAAACAGGTACGTAAAATTTTTTGCCCAGTTGTTTTTTTTTCCCTTTTAAATCTAGATCATAAAGCATCTTGTAGGATTTAAAAGGTAGCCCGCTCTCAAATTTATAGCAGAATCTTAATCAATATCTAATGCATCTTACAGCGCATTAACAGAGAGAGGGTATCTAATTTGTTTCACTATAACAAGATCATTAGGTGTACGTCTATTAAGCCTAAAAACTGCTTTAAAGCAAAGAGGTGCCCCTGATTCACAAAGTGTTACAGCTGCATCCAGCCCCATATTTTTTTGCACCATATAACAACAGTGGGTTGTATTTGTGCATCAAATATCTTAATGAACAAATCAAAAGAGTTATTATTCAATATTCGTAGTTTTTTCAACACAAATAACAAGCTTCGTTTACCTCGACTTGCCAGATCTTTACATGCAGTTTGTGAAACTAGCTTAGTAGAAAAAAAAAAATTCCTAAATATTTATATTTTAAAATTAATCACAGGCATGATATTTCCATTGTACAACCATTTTCATGAGCAGCTTAAAAATCCACCTTTTTGAATACAAGATATTTCTCTTAATCGATTAACCTTAAAACCCGTGCTTTTAGCCTGTTTAAGCTGTTTTAAAAAGCTTTTTTAAACCCAAAAAG
>CM054136.1:88485980-88528335 GCA_028751875.1 Rapana venosa | reverse complement strand
CCGGGGGGGGTTAAAAAAAAAAAAGGGGGGGGGCCCCAAAAAAGGTTTTCCCCCTTTTTGGGGGGGGGGAAAACCCCTCCAATTTTTTAATTTTTTTTAAAAAAAGGGGAAAAAAAAGGAAAAAAACCCAAAAAGGGGAAAAAAACCCCTTTTTTTTTTTTTTTTGGGGGGGTTTTTTTTTTTTTTAAAAACAAAGGGGGGGCCCCCCAAACCCCTTTTTTTAAAAAAAAAAAAAAACCCCCTTTTTTTAAAAAAAGGGGTTTGAAATTTGGTTTTTTTTTTTTTTTTTTTTTTTTCCCCTTTTTTTCCCCCCCTTTTTTGGGGGGGGGGGGGGCCCCTTTTTTTTTCCCCCCCAAAACCCCCCAAACCCCCAAAAGGGGGAAAAAAAAACCCCCCCCGGGGGGGGGGGGAAAAAAAATTTTTTTAAATGCCTTTTTTTTTAAAAAAAAAAAATTTTTTTTTTTTAAAAAACCCCCCCAAAAAACCCCCCAAAAAAACCCCCCCCCCCAAAAAAAAAAACCCCCCCAAAAAAAAAAAAAAAAAACCCCCCCCCCTTTTTTTGGGGGCCCCCCCCCCCCCCCGGGGGTTTTCCCTTTTAAAAAAAAAAAGGGGGGGTTTTCCCCAAAAAAAAAAAAAATTTTTGGGGGGGGGAAAAATTTCCCAAAAAAAAATTTTTTAAAAAAAAAATTTAAAAAAATTTTCCTTTTTTCCCCCCCCCCCTTTTTTTTTTCCCCCCCCCCCCCCAAAAAAAAAAACCCCCCCCCCAAAAAGGGAAACGAAAAGGGGGTTTCCCCCCGGGGGTTTGGGTTTTTTGGGGGAAAAACCAAAAGGGGGAAAAACAAAAAAGGGCCCCCCCTTCCTTTTTTTAACCCTTTTTCCCCCCTTTTGGGGGGGGGGCCCTTTTGGGGGTTTTTTTTAAAAACCCCTTAAATAAAAAATTTGTTTTGGGGGGGGGGGGTTTGGTTTTGGTTTTTTAAATTTTTTGGGGTTTTTTTGGAATTTTTTTTTTTGGGGGAAAAATTTTTTTTTAAATTTTTTTTAAAATTTTTTTTCCCTTTGGGGCCGGGGGGGGGGTTTTTTTTTTTTTTAAAAACCCCCCCCTTTTTTTTTTTTTTTTGGGGGGGGGGGTTTTTTTTTTTAAAGGGGGTTTTTTTTGTTTTTTTTGGGCCCCCAAAATTTTTCCCTTTTTTTTTTGGGGGGTTTAAAAAGGGGTTTTAAAAGGGGTTTTTTTTTTTTTTTTTTTTTTTTTTTTTAAAAGGCCCCCTTTTTTTGGGGGTTTTCCCCCTTAAAAAAAAAAAAAAAAAAAAGGGGGCCCCCCCCGGGGGGGGGAAAAAAAAAAAAAAAATTTTTTTTTTTTCCCCCCCTTTTTTTTCCCCCCCCCAAAAAAAACCCCCCCCCCCCCCCCAAAAAAAAAAAAAAGGGGGGGAAAAACCCCCCCTTTTTCCCCTTTTCCCCCCAAAGGGGTTTTTTTTCCCCCCCGGGGGTTTTTTTTTAAACACAAAAACCGGAAAAAAAGGGGGGAAAAACCCTTTCCTTCAAAAAAAAAAAAAACCCCCAAACCACCGGCATGTATGGAAAAGGAAACCCGAAAAAAGAGGTTTTGAGCATTTGGGGCCCCTCTTTTTTATTTTTTTCCTTTTTTGCCTTTTTCTCCCTCCCCCCCTTTTTTCCCTTCTTTAAATTCCTTTTTTTTTCCCCTTTCTCCTTTTTTACCCCCTCCCCTTTTTGGTTAGACCCTAAAAGCCCCAAAGGGGGGCTGAAGGGTAAAAAAAAAAAAAAAGCTGTTTGGGGAATTCCCACCCCGGGCACGAGCGGGTCCTGAAGGGGGGGTTTTAAAAAAAGAAAAAAAGTTTGGGTTTTAGGGATTTGGGCTATTTTCCTTTTTCCTCTTCCCCTTCCTCCCCGGGCTCTCTTCCTCCTCCTCCCTCTCCCTTCCTTTTTTCCCTTGCGGTTTTTATTTGGGTTGTTGTCGTTTTGCCTGCCGCCCCTTCGGGCCCTCTTTTTCTTTTCGGGGGTCATCGGTTTTTCCTTTTTTTTGGGGGTTTTGCTTTTTTTTTCTCTCTCCCCCCTTCCCTATTTTTTTTTGGTTTTGATTTATGGGCCCCTTAAAAAGAAAGGTGTTTTTTGCAATTTTTAAAAAGAAACCCTTTGATTTTACCCGGCCAAAAACCACCCCAAAAAAGGTAAAAAATAAAAAAACAGCGCTTAAGTTTGTTGGTGTGCAAGGCCCTTTATAAACCCCCCTTTTTCCCTTGAAAGGATGGTGCGGGTTTTTTTTACCTTTAAACAAATCCCCACAGAAAAACCCAGGCGTCTGGTTTTTTTCCCCAACATTACCAAACCTACATCGCCAATTTCCAATTTTTTTTTTAAAGGAACAAGGGAAAAGCTTGAATCCCCCCCTTTACCGGGGGCCCAATTTTTTTGGATCGATTTTTGTTGTGAAGGGAAAACAACCTGGCCGGTCCCTTTGGGTTTTGGGGGTATTTTGCGGGAATAGGATATTTAAAGTTTCCCAAACCAAGATGCAGTCGACCCTTTTAAAAAGGGTTTTTTAATGGGGGGAAAATTTAATTTTGGGTTTTTCCCACAGGAGAAGGGGTAAAGAGAAGAGGAGTGGGTCCCCCAAGGAATTTAAAAGGATCCCCTAAAAAAGGTTAAAGGTTAGCCCTTAACCATGGTTCCGTGGGGGAAGGGCGGGGTTTGTTTGGTGCGGGGGGGGAAAACTCATTTTTTTTAACCCCCGGGCATAATTGGGGCCCCCGGGCCCATTTTTCCCTGCGCAAAAATTTCCTGTTTAAAGTCGGGTTTTTTCCCATTTCAGCTTGGTTTGGAAACGGGGGAACTTCCCCGAACCCAAGGGGCTCCGCAAACCCGGTAAAACCCCAACCAAAAAAGTGGTAAACCTCAAGTTTGGGTTTAAGGGTGGGGGGAAAAAAGAAAGCGGTTCCCCAAAAAGGGGAAACCACTGACCCTACCCCTTTTTTTAAAAAAAAACCAGGCCCGGTAAGGAAAAAAAAAGGAAAATTTGATGAAAAATTTGGTTTGGGAAAAGTGTCCTTGATTTTTTTTGGGGTTCCCCTTGGTTCCTAAGGGAAAAAGGGATGGGCTGATTTTAAGGATCATACTTTTTGGCCCCGGTGGCCCTTTTGAAACCCTAGTTAAATTTTTTTTTAAAAATGGTTTAAAAAGGGTTTTTTAACACTCGTATTTCCTTAACTTTTCTTTAAAAGTATTGCAAAAACTTAAAAAAAAAAAAAACAATCCCTTTCAAACCCATTTTTTTTGGGACCCTTTTTCATTTTTGGACCAAGAAAAACCGGGGTTTAAAGGGGGAAGCCAAAAAGGGAAAAAAAACCCTTTCGGGTTTAGGTAAGGCGGAGGAAGTGGGGGGTTTTGGGTAAAAAAACCGGCAACCTTGTTCCCAAGCGTTGTCATGAAAATTTGAAGGGAGGAACCCCCCAAAAGGGGCCCCGGCCCAAAAGGAAAGGAACCGGGATGAGGCAAATCAACCAGGCCTGGCCCCCCGGGCCGGGGACACGGGGCCAAAGGGTTTAAAACGGGAAAAGGGGGAAAAGAAAAGGGCCGGGGTTACAAAAACCGTCCCGGTGCCCCGGACCATTTTTGGTTAAAACTGGGGGGGTTTTTAAAAAAAACCCTTTTGGGAGTTTTAAAAAACCCTTGGGGGCTAATTGAATCGGGTTTTTGGGGGTTTTTACCCCTTTTAAAATTTTTTTAATTAGTTGCCTTTTCCTTCGGGAGTAAAAACACAAGGGGAGAATTAAAAAATTTTTTTTTGGACCAAGTTTTAATGTAGCTTCCCGGTTTTTTCCGGAAAACAACTTTTCCCGTTTTGAATCCCCAAAAGAGGGGGCTCCATTTTATCCTTATGTTCCAAAAAAAAGGGCTTTTAAAACCAAAATTTTTACCAAATTGAAATATTACAAAAGGAAAAAAAAGCACGAGAGAAGTTGAAAGGGGAAGTTGTTTAAGGGTATATTTTTTTTAAATGTAGTTTATTTGGTGATTTTGAAAAGAAAAAGTTTAAAAGGACGAAAAAAGCACCCCGGAAAAGGCATAAAAACCCAGGGGAAAAGGGCCAGGTAAAGGGAGGAAGTTTAAAGGGTTTGAAAACTTTTTTCCCCCCCTTTTTTTTCTTTTTTTTTGGGGGTTTTTTTAAAAACCTTTTTTTGCTTTTTTTAAATTTTTGTTTTTCTGTTTTTTTTAAACCCCGTCTTTTCCTTCTTTTACTTTTTTTCGGGACCTTTTTTTAAAAAAACTGTCTTTTCAATCCCCTTTGCTTTCTTTTTTTGGGCGGTTTTCTATTCTCCGGGCCGGGCCACCGGACGTCTTTTTTTACCCTTTTTTTGTCGCCCAAAAATTTTTGGGCCCGCCCCCCTTCTGGCGGGGAAAACCCAAAGGGCGGGGGTTTTTCCCTCCCTTTTTCCTTCTGTCCAAAAACTTTGTTTCTGGGGGTCTTTTCCCCCCTATTTTGCGTTTTTCATCCGCTGGGCCACCCTTTTTTCTGCTTTGTTTTTTTCCTTTTTTTCTGGGAGGGGACAACCCCGGGTTTTGTTTGCCCTCCCGTTTTTTGTTCCCCCCTTTTTTCATTTTTGGTTTTTACTCTTGGATTTTTTGAAAAAACCTTGTTTTTTGGGGTTTCAAAAAAATCCCCTCGTTTCTTGTCTTTTTTTTTTTCCGAAATTTAAATCTTATTTGTTCTGTCTGTCTTTCAAAAAACCGGCTTTTTCCATCCCTTTTGTTTTTATCCTTCTTTTTTGCGTTTTCTATCTTCTTTTTTGCCGCCTTTTCTTTGCGCTTTCTTTTTAAGGGGGCCTTTTTGTTTGCTGTTTTCAAACCTTCCTTGTTTTTTTGAATTTTACCCGGCTTTTGAAAAAACCTCTTTCTGTTGGCTTTTATTTTTTTCCCCCGGTTTTTGGGGGGGTTTTTTCTTTTATTTTTGTTTTGTTGTTTTTTTTATTTTTTGTTGTTTTTATTTTTTTTTGCTGTTTTTTTTGGGGTTTGGGAAAGTCCCCCCAACGCGGCCCCCCAAAAAACGGCGCCCAAACCCGCCCGCCAAACCCGGGGGGCTGGCTTTCCCCCCTTTTTTTTTGACAAAAACTTTTTTTGGGCTTTTTTTTATCTCTTTTTTCCTTCTGTTTTTTTTCTCTCGGGTTTTTTTTCGGTCTTTTTTATCTCTCTCTGTTTCTGTCTGTCTTTCTATCTTCTCTTTTGGGCTGTCTTTCTTCTCTCTTTTTTCCTGTCTGTTTTTCTTTTTTCTTTTTTTTGTCTGTTTTTCTATCTCTCTTTTCGGGTCTGTTTTCTCTTCTCTCTGTTTTTGTTTGTCTTTCTATTCTCTCTTTTTCTGTCTGTCTTTCTATCTCTTTTGTTTCTGTCTGTTTTTCTATCTCTCTGTTTCGTCTGTTTTTCTTTCTCTTTTCTGTCTGTCTTTTATCTCTCTTTTGTTTCTGTCTGTCTTTCTTCTTTTCTTCTTTTTCTTTTCTTTTTTCTCTCTCTGTTTTTGTCGTCTTTCTTCTCTCTTTTTTCTGTCTTTTTTTCTCTCTTTTGTTTCTGTCTTTCTTTCTTCTCTCTCTGTTTCTGTCGTTTTTTCTATCTCCCCGTTTTGTCTGTTTTTTATCTCTTTTTGTTTCTGTCTGCCCTTTCTTCTCTTTTTTTTCTGTCTGATTTCTATCTTTTCTGTTTCTGTTTTTTTTCTTTCTCTCTTTTTCTGTCTGTCTTTCTTTTTTCCCCGTTTCTGTCTGTCTTTCTCCTCTTTGTTTCTGTCTTTCTTTCTCTTTTCTCTGTTTCTGTCTGTCTTTTTATCTCTCTTTTTCCTGTTTTTCAAATCTCTCTCTGTTTTGTTTTTCTTTCCCCTCTCCCCTTTTTCGTCTTTCTTTCTCTTTTTTGTCTGTCTTTTTCTCTTTTGGGTTTCTGTCTGTCTTTTTTCTCTTTTTCTGTCTGTCTTTCTTTTCCCCTCTCTTTTCTGTCGTTTTTTTTCCCTCTTTTCGTCTGTTTTTTATCTCTCTGTTTCTGTCTGTCTTTCTTCTCCCCTATTTCTTTTGGTCTTTCTTCTCTCTTTTTTGTCTGTCTTTCTATCTCCCCTATTTTTTTTCTGTTTTTTCTCTCTCTCTGGTTTTCTGTCTTTTTCTTTCTATCTCTCTTGTTTTTTGCGTTTTCTATCTCTCTTTTTTTGTCTGTCTTTCTATCTCTCTTTTTTCCCTGTTTTTTCTTCTCTTTTGTTTCTTTTCGGGTCTTTCTATCTCCCCTGTTTCGGGTCTGTTTTTCTATTCCCCGTTTTGTCTGTCTTTCTATCTCTTTTGTTTCTGTTGTTTTTCCCCATTTTTTCTTGTTTCGGGTCGGTTTTTTATCTTCTGTTTCTGTCTGTCTTTCTATCTCTTTTATTTTTGTCTGTCTTTCTTCCTCTTTTGTTTCTGCTGTCTTTCTCTTTTCTTCGGGTTTCTGTCGTCTTTCTTATTTTTTCTTCTTTTTCTTCTTTTTTCTTCTTCTTTTTTCTCTTTTCTGTTGTCTTTTCTATTCTCTCTATTTTCTGCCCTGTCTTTCAAACCCTTTTGTTTCTGTCTGTCTTTCTATCTCTCTTTTTTTGTCTGTCTTTCTTCTCTCTCTGTTTTTCTGTTTTTTCTATCTCTCTTTTTCTGTCAGTCTTTCTTTCTCTCGGGTTTCTGTCTGTTTTTTCTATCTCTCTTTTTTCTTTTCTGTTTTTTTCTATCTCTCTCTGTTCCTTTTCTTTCTATCTTTCTGTTTTGTCTGTCTTTCTTTTTCTCTCTTTTTTCTGTCTGTTTTTTCTATTTTTCTTGTTTCTGTCTTTCTTTTTTCTCTCGGTTTCTGTCGTTTTTTTCTCTCCTGTTCCGGGTCTTTCTACCCTCTTGGTTTTTTTGTATTTTTGCCCTTTTTCTTTCTTTTTCTTTTTCTGTCTGTTTTATCTTTTCTTTTTTCCTGTCTTTTCTTTCTATCTCTCTCTGTTTCTGTCGGGTCTTTCTATCTCTCTTTTTTCTGTTGTCTTTCTCTCTCTCTTTTTCTTTTCGGTCTTTTTCCTTCTCTCTGTTTTGTCTGTTTTTTCTTTCTCTTTTTTTGTCTGTTTTCTATCTCTTGTTTTTGTCTGTCTTTCTATCCCCCTTTTCTGTTTTTCTTCTTTTGTTTCTGTCTTTTTTTTCTTTTTGTTTCTGTCTGTCTTTCTATCTCTCTTTTTCTGTCTTTTCTATCTCTCTGTTCCCTGTCTGTCTTTCTATCTTTTTTCTTTTTGTCTGTCTTTTCTTTTTTCTCTCTTTTTTTGGTCTGTCTTTTTATTCTCTTTTTCTGTCTGTTTTTTTAAATTCTTCTGTTTCTGTCTGTCTTTTTTCTTTTTCTTTCTTTTCTTTTTTATCTCTCTTTTCTTTTCTGTCTTTCATCTCTCTATTTCTGTCTTCTTTTCTTTTTTCTGCTTTCTTTTTTTTCTGTCTTTTTCTATCCTCTTGTTTCTGCCCTGTCTTTTTTCTCTCTTTTTCTGTTTTTTGTCTTTTTTTCTTTTCTTTTTTCTCTCTGTTTCGGGTCTGTCTTTCTATCTCTTTTGTTTCTGTCTGTCTTTTCTTCTCATTTTTTTGTCGGTCTTTCAAACCCCATTTTCTGTTTTTTTTCTTCTTTTTCTTTTCTATCTCTCTCTGTTTTGTCTGTCTTTCTTTTCTCTCTTTTTCTGTTGTCTTTCTTCTCTCTGTTTCTTTTTTTTTGGCTGTCTTTTTATTTTCTCTTTTTCTTTTTCTGTCTTTCTATCTTCTGTTTCTGTCTGTCTTTCTATCTCTCTTTTTCTGTTGTCTTTTTTTCTCTCTTTTTTTTTCCGTCTGTCTTTTATCTCTCTTTTTCTTTTTGTCTTTCTATCTCTCTTTTTCTGTCTGTCTTTCTTTCTTTTCTGTTTCTGTCTGTCTTTTCTCTCTGTTTCTGTCTGTTTTTTCTTTCTCTCTGTTTTGTCTTTCTTTTTTATCTCTTGTTTCTTTTCGGTCTTTTTTATTTTTCTCTTTTTCCTGTCTGTTTTTTCTTTCTCTTTTCTGTTTTCTTTCTATCTCTCTTTTTCCTGTTTTTTTTTATTTTCTCTCTTTTCTGTCTGTCTTTCTTTTTTCGGTTTCTGTCTGTTTTTTTCTATTCTTGTTTCCCCCCGTCTTTCTTCTCTCTTTTTTCTTTTCGGGCTTTTTTCTTTTCTTTTTCTGTTGTCTTTCTTCTCTCTTTTTTTTGTCTTTTCTATCTCTTTTTTCTTTTCTGTTGTCTTTTATCTCTCTGTTTCTGCCGTCTTTCTATCTCTCTGTTTCTTTTGGGTCTTTCTATTTTCCCCTTTTTCTGTCTGTCTTTCTTCTCTCGGGTTTTTCTGTCTGTCTTTTTTCTCTCTGTTTCTTTTGTTTTCTATTCTCTTTTCTTTTCTGTCTGTCTTTCTATCTCTCTTTTTCTGTCTGTCTTTCTTCCCCTTTTGTTTCTGTTGTCTTTTCTATCTCTTTTTTCTGCTGTTTTCTATCTCTCTTTTTCCCTGTCTTTTCTCTCTCTCTTTTTGTCGTCTTTCTATTTTCTCTTTTTCCCTGTCTGTTTTTTCTATCTCTCTGTTTCCCCCCGTCTTTTTTCCCCTTCTCTCTGTTTTGTCTGTTTTCTATCCCCTCTTTTTTCTTTTCTGTTTTTTCTACCCTCTCTGTTTCTGTTGTCTTTTATTCTCTTTTTCTGTTTTCTTTCTATCTCTCTTTTTTCCCCCCGTCTTTCTTTCTCTCTGTTTCTGTCTGTCTTTTTTCCTCTCTCTTGTTTCTGCGTTTTTTTTTTTTTCTCTCTCTTTTTCCTGTTTTTTCTTCTCTCTGTTTCTGTCTGTCTTTCTATCTCTCTTTTTCTGTTGCTTTCTATCTCTTGTTTTGCTGCCCTTTTTTTCTTCTGTTTCTGTGTCTTTTTTATCTCTCTTTTTTTGTCTGTTTTTCTATTCTCTCTGTTTCGGGCTTTTTATCTCTCTTTTCTTTTCTGTTTTCTATCTCTTTTGGGTTCTGTCTTTTCTTTCTTTTTCTCTTTTCGGTCTGTTTTCTTTTCTCTTTTTTTTTCTGCCGTCTTTCAAATCTCTTTTTGGTCGTCGTTTTCTCTCTCTTTTTTTTCTGTCTGTCTTTTTTTCCCTCTCTTTTCTGTCTGTCTTTCTATCTCTCTCTTTTCTGTTGTTTTCTCTTATTTCTGTCTGTTTTCAAATCTTCTGTTTCGTTTTCCCTCTCTGTTTTTGTCTGTTTTCCTCTTTTTCTTTTGTTTTTAATTTCTTTTTTTCTTTGTTTTTTCTTTTGTTCTTTGAAAACCCTAGTTTTAGCCACCCCTTTTTCGGGTTTTCTCTTTTTTTCGGGAGTTTGTTTCCCTTTGGGGGTTTCTTTTCCTTCTGCGGCCCACCTCTTTTCCTTTTTTCTTTTTTCCCTTCCATTCCTTTTTTTGTTTTTTGTTTAGGCTGTGGTTTTTATTTTTGTTTCTTCGTTTTCCCATTTTATTTCAAAAAAACCCCCCTCGCCCAACCCAAAAAACTTTTCCTTTTGTTTTCGCCCTTTTCTTTTTTAAAAAAAGTCCAAAAAATTTTTTTTTATTTAATTTAAAAGAAAAACCCATTTAATTCTGCCCGGCTTTGGGAAGGGGTTCTTTTTTGGGGTGTGTGTTCAAATTTGGAATTTGGTTAAAAGGCCCATTTACCCTCCCCCCAAACCTTTTTTTTTAACGGTTGGGTGGGGGCCCGAAATTTTTTTTTCTTTTTTTAAAATTTTTTGTAAAAAACCCAAACCCTCAACATAATCAAAAACAACAAAAAACAAAAAAACCCAAATGTCAAGGGAAGGGTCAAAAAACCCTTTTTACCGAACCAAAAAAAATAACAAAAAAAACATTTTTAAAAAATTTTTAAATTTGTTAAAAGGAAAATGGTTTTACTCCACTTGACGGGTTGCCGTCGGGGGGTTTTTGGAAAGAGTTTTTAGTTGTTTGTGGTTGTGTTGTGTTTTTTGTTGTGGGGGTTGTTCGGGCATTTTCCCGGAGGGAAACCAATCACCGCCCTTTCGCCCTTGAAGCCGGAAAATTTTTAATTTTGGGAAAATGTGGCCCTTTGAAATTTCGGCCAAGTTTTTTGGGGTAAATTTCCCTACCCGAAAGTAAAACCCCCAAACCCCCCAACCAAAATTTCAAAAAATCCTTTATTTGCTCTCCTTTTTGGGGGGGCCCCAATAGGCCTTAGGGCAGATTCAATTTGGTTTCAAAAAAAATTGCCGCCCCGGGGTTTTTCGTTCCCTTAAGGGGGGAATTTTCCGGGGATTTTTAAAACCCAGCTCCCTTCCCAAAAGTTTGGATGGGCCTTTAAAACCCTGTCGAACGAAAAAAATCTTGCCAAAAACCACTTTTTAAATCCTGTTGTTTTCCTTTAAAGGGGGCAGGTTGTGTGGTGGGGAAACAGGTGCTTTAATTTCTTTCCCGCATAAACCGGGGGATTGGAAAAATAAATGGGTTTATTCCCCCAAAACCTTGGGTTTGGACTATAAACCGAGGCCCCTTTGTGCAAAACCACACAAAAACATTTTGCGCCCCGGGGTTAAATCCTGTTCGCTTTTCGAAAGGGGGCCCATTGTGTGCGGGGAAAGATAAAAAAAAATTTTTACAAAACCGCATACACCGGGGCTTTTTTAAAAATGAAAATGAGTGTTATTCCATTACCTGGGAATAATAAAAGAATAAATTAAATTTTCCCAGGTTAAAACGCCAGGTTTTAGGGGGGGGGGAAAGGGTAAACAAAACAAAAGTTAAAAGGGGATGTGTAAAAAAGTGGTGCTTTTTTTATTTCATTAAAAAAAAAAAAATTTGGGGAAAGGGTGGGGGGGAATTGCCCTTTTAAAGGGTTTTTGGGGTTTTGTTTGCGTTTGTTTTTTCCCTTTGGGGGGGTTTGGTTCTTCTTTTTTTTCTTGTTTCTTCTTCTTCTTTTTCCTTTTCTTTTTCCCCTTCTTCTTCTTTTTCCCCCCCCTTCCCTGTTTTTTCTTTTTTCTTTTTCTTTTGTTTCTCCTTTTTTTTTTAAATTTTTTATTTTTGTTTTTTTTAAAAAGGTTTTCCTTTTCCCTTTGTTTAAATGGGGGTGGGGGGAAAAAAAATTTCCAATTTTTAATTTTGTTACCTTTTTTTTTAAAAACATTTCATTTTAAAGGGGTTTTCCTGAGCCATGGAGTTCAAAAAAAACCCAAGTTAAAACCCAATTTTTATTTTCCCTCCCTTCGAAGGAAAATCAGTAAATCGTCTGTCGGGCTGTCAGTCGTCAATCAGTCAGCCAGCAATCGGTAAATCAGTCAGTCAGTCGGGAAATCGTAGCCCAGTAGTCAGCCAGTAAATTCAGAAATCAGTCAGTCTGTCCAACCAGTAAATCAGTCTGTCGGGTCAGCCAGTCAGCCGTCAGCAGGTCAGTCAATCAGTCAGTCATTCGTATCATTCATTTAAAGTTTTGCCCCGTTCCAAATTTTCTACAATGTCAAGGTCAAATTTTTATTTTCGGGGAGGTAGTCCTACTTTAAAACGAGTTGTGCTTTATTTTGCTCTTTACTTGATGTGCTGTTGGTGTTTAGTCTTGTGTGGGTGTGGGTGTGTGGTGTGTGTGTGTTTTTTTTTATTTTTTTTTTCTTTTTTATCGAGGATAAAAAAAAATAAGCACTCATGTGCTTTTTTGCTTCCAGCCCCCGTGTGTGTGGGGGTTTTGAAAAATTGTTTTAAATTCTGTTCCCCCCGGGCACACAAGGCCTACTCTTTCGAAAAGGGGGAACAGGATTTAAGTGTGGGGAAAAATTGTTTGCTTGCGTTCGCAAAAGGGGGCCCTTTGGTTTTTAGTCTCACCCAAAAGACTCTGTGTGTGTGTGTTGTGTGTGTTTTGGTGTGTGTGTGTGTTTTTTTAGTGTGTCTGTGTGGGGTTATTTGTGCGCGTTTTTTGGATTGTGGGGCTTGCGTGGTGCGTTTTGGTTGTGTATGTGTGTGTGTGTGTTGGGGGCGGGGGCGTACTTGTGTGTGGAGGTGTTGGTCTTTTAGAGGAGAGAAGAGGGGGAGAGATGGCGAGAAAAGGGGGGAGATTGAGGAGAGAAAAAGAGGGGGAAAAGGGGTAGAGGAGAGGGAGAAAGAGAGAGGGGAGGGGAGAGGAGAGGAAAAGGGGAGAGGAGAAACGCGCGCGCGCGACGCACCACACAAAACAGAGTTATTGGGGCGGGAAGCTCGTGGTCAAAAGCACTCACTTTCCCCAGTTAAGGTTAAGCGCATGGGCGGGTTTTCCCTTGGACGGGTGACCGTTTGCGGCCTTGGCTTAGTACATTTCCCCCCGTTCCCCCCAGCTGTAAAGGGTACCTGCCCTTTTTGGGGGGTTGGGAAAGGAAAAATCAGCGAGGGAGAGGAGAGGGCGCCCCCCTCAATATGTCCCCCCTTGGGGAAGCTGGGGTTTCTGACATATCGTCCCCAACGACCACATATTTTTGGGGGCCCACCTTGACCTTCATTTTTTAATATTTCGCCTCTTGCACGCTTTTTCCTTTTCGCTTTCTCTCCCTTGCCTCCCTGCCTGCCTCCCTTCCCCTCCCTGATTTTCCTGCCGGCCTCCCTTCCCTTCCTCCCTCCCTTGTTTTCCCTTTGCCTCCCTGCCTGCCGCCTCCCCCTATCCGGCCATGTCGCTGTGTCAGCGGGGGCCCCGGGCTGCCTCTGTGCTGCTGGGCGGGGGGGAGGTGTTGTTGTTTGCTGCTTGTCTGTGGGCGGGGCTTTTCCACGGGCCCCCCCCGGGGCCCTTTCCCCCGGGGGCCCGGGCCTGCCCTGCCCCTGCTGGGCCCCCCTTTCCATTGTGGAAAAGGACCCGCGGCCCCAGCTGCAGGGGGGCCCGGCGTCAGCAGGGGAGGTCTTCGGGCCTGCCCCTTTGGGGGGGCCGCTGGCCGTGGTGTTTGGGGAGTATTTCCGCCATGGGGGAAAGCTCTGGCACCAGGGGCCAAGGTTTCTCTGACCTTTCCCCGCATCTTCACTGTGGGGGAATTCCAAAGGGGGAAAAGGTGCGTCAGTTTTTAGGTAAAAGGCACAGCGCGAAAACCCAGCTTAAATCAGTAAGGGAAAAGCCCCTAAGTTTAGCGTTCCCCCCCTTCCCTTTTATTTGGGTCTAAGGGGTGTTATTTCCCCTGCTGTAATCGGGCACCAGGGGGGCGGGGGTGGAATGGAAAGAAAGTGAGAGGGGGTTGAAAGTGGGGGAAACTGACAGCGGGAAAAGGGTTTCCCTGGGCTTTTTGTTTCTGTTTTGAGCTCTGGGGGCCCGGGAAGGAGAGACTGTGTGTTTTGCACTGTTCCTGCCTGCCAACTGCTAGCCCCCCTTTCCCATTTGGGGTTGATGTAAAAAACCCACCACACAAAGGTTTAAAGGAGTCCCAAAAACCTTTTTGGGGCTGGGGGAAGGGAAAGGGTCGGGAAAACCTCACTTCTCGGGGGCCCAAAGCTTTTGGGAGGGCGGCCCCCCAAATCCCCTTTCCCTCCCCCCCTGTTTAAATTTTCCCGGGACCCTGAAGAGGAAAGGAAACCCATTTACAGCGGGGGAAACGGGGGGGAAACTGAAAGGGAAGCCAAGGCGCGAAAACGCCCGGTCACCCCCCCAAGGGGTTTTAACCACGCTCGACGCGGGCTTAATTTGGCGGGGGGGGAAAGCGGGGTGCTCGGGGACCCTGAGCTATCCCGCCCCCTTTCTTTAACACCAATTTTCATGTTTTTTTTTTAAAAAGGGGTCGTCTTTTCCAAATCCCAGGGAATTGTGCTTACTCTTCCAAAAGGGTTTGCAGGGGGGTTTTTACTGTGTGCAAGAAGATTTTTCTGCGTGCGTTTGCGCTCGGGCCCCCGGGGGAATTGGGAAGGACTTTGGGGGGGGGGAGTTGGTATGACTTTTGTCAGGGGGGGTTTCGGGCCCTCTTAAGGAGTGTCTCTGGGGCCCCGGATCCCCCCCGGGCCGTCAGCCCCTCGGCTAGAGCTCGGGGACTGACCTCTGTGAGGTGCTGCACTTGCGCCTTTTTCCCCCCCCGTTCTTTGAGCCAGGAGTTCGCGTTTTTGGGGATGTTTTTTTTTTTTAAAATTTTTAAATTTTATCCCACTTTAAATTTCCGAGATTCTTCGTAAAATTTTTGGGCTGCTTTTTGGGGAGGAGCACGGGGCTACAAGAGCGCGCGCCCCTTTTTTTTTTTTTTTGAAATTGAAAACTGTATTTTTTTCTCTATCAGGGGGCTTTTTTCTAAGAATTTTGCCGGGAAAAACCCCTTGTTGCCGGGGTTCTTTTACGTGCGTTTGCTTAATTTTCTGAAACCCAAAAGGGCCTGGGGTTTATCGTTTTCATCCAAAAGACTACCCCGACCACCATCATGGTTCATGGAGGGGGAAAAAAAGTTTGGGGCCCAGAGGGGATACGAACCCCCGCCCCTTCCGCCCGGGGATTTTTTGTTTTTTGACAGGGGGGTTCCCCTTCCACCGATATTTTTAAACCGTTTTTCCCTTTAAAACGGGCGACTTAAAGGCGGGGACAGTAAATTTCAGGGCCACCAAATGCCATTCACCTCTTCTCTCTCCCCCTCTCCCCCTTTTCCCCTCTCTCTCCTCTCTCTCTCTCTCCCCCCTCTCTCTTTTCCTCCCCTCTCTCTTTTCCCCAAAACCCAGGAATCGTGAGGGCCCCCGGGCCCCCCAGGGGAAAGAGAAACGCAAAAAGGGCCTGGAAATTTTTCCGGGCCAGATGGGCATGGGCAAAAACCCTTTGTGGGGGAAAAGATCCAAGAGGAGATCACTCATACTCGGGCCATCCGGGACCACCGGGGGGCGCCTGCGTCCTGGGGCGACACCAGATGAGCATTTCCAAAAACCTTTGGCCCCAACACTTTAGGACGCGCTTCCAGTAAAATGACGGGCCCCTTTTCAACCCTACATCCATTTGCTTGGATCCCAAATTTTAAAGCTGAGGGAGGTGTGTGTGTATGGGGTTTTGTATGTAGGGTATGGTATTTGTATGTTGTATGTTTTGAAAGTTTTTTTATGTAGGTATGTTAAGATGAAAGTTTTGTTGAAATTGTATGAAAGTATGTATGGATTTTTTTTTCCCCCCTTTTTGTGTGATAATTTGTTTTTGTTTCTGCACGGGGAAAACCCTAAGCTCTTGCAGATACGCAATGAGTTTTCACAGGGGCAAAAACCCACTCCCTTCCCGATTCTTTATTATTTTCATTTTTGGGGGAAATCAGGAATTAAACCCAGTAAGTAAAAAACCAAAATTTGGGAAAAAAAAAGGATCAAATTTTGAAATTTTTTCTTCTTATACAAGGTGTTGTTTTTTGTTCTTGTTGATTTTTAAAAAAAGATTCAAGTGATTTTTTCCCCTCGAAACTTTTCCCTGTAATAAAAAACTATTTAAAAATATTGTACAGTTTGGTTTAAAAACACACGGGGGAATATGAACATATTAGAGCTATGCTTTGTTTTTTATCTTTCTTTAAGCTTGTTTTCTCCAAAACTTTTTTTCCTCAGATCATTCAAAAATAAGAGCAAAATGCCCTGTACTAAGTAAAAATATTTTATTAGACAAAAAAACAAAAAAACAAAAAACCAAACACAAAAACGGCAACAAAAAAAGACCCCCCCCCCCAAAAAGGGGGGGGGGGGGGGGAACCAAATTAACAAAAACAGGATAAATTTTTTAGACCAATGTTTCTAACACTCAGGCAGCCCGGGCAAAGACTGACTTAAAACACACCCCACCCCACACACCACCACCCCACACACACACCACACACAAAACACACACACACACCACAACAATCCCTAAAAACCAAATTTGGGTCACTGGGGGGGGAACAGCCATTTTTAAATTTCCCGGGCCGTTTATTTGCGCTCCCATCCCCGGGGCCCCTTTAAAGGATAAAACAGTGAGGGCCCAACGCGACTCGGGTTTTCCCGGCTTTTCTGGCAAAACGTTTGAAGAGCACAAGAAAAACCTGGAGAGGAGAAAGGGGAAGTGGCAGGAACACTGATTTCATTAAAGCTCCCTGCACAGATTCACAAGCAGACCATCGGAAACGAAAATATAGCTTTGGTTTGGGGGGTAAAGCTTTGTGCCCTTTGGGCTCTGTTCCTTTTTGGTTGCCTTGCAAAAAGTATGGTCATGAAAAGTTGATGATTATGACATGGTTTTTATTTTGTATGTGCGGGAAATTTTACATGTTTTTATTGATTTGTATCCATGTGATTTGTGTTTTTGGGATGTGCGTTTCGTGTCTATTTCATTGGTAGTGAATATATTTATTTTTATATTTTATATATATATATATTTAAAAATTTATATATATTTTATATTTTATTTATTTTTTTGTTTTTTTGTGTGTGTGTGTGTGTGGTGTGTGTGGGGTGTTTTGTTGACTTTTGGGGGGGAGGGTTGGGTTTTTTAAAGGGGAAAGGGGGGTTTGGGGAAAGGGGGGCACCGGGGCCTTTTTTATTCATTCGATGGTTTAATTTTGGGTCTTTTCAGTGATTTCTTTATTTTTTTAAATAATTTTTTGTTGCTTGAGTATTCATTTCATTGCTATTTTTATCACTTGTTTAAAAATCGTTGATTTGTTCCCTTTTTTATTTCACTTTTTCTTCCCTGGGGCCCCTGGTGTAAAGAAGCCCTTGGTTATCCAATTACCCTCAGTTAAATTTTTCGTTTTTGAGTGAGTTTTGGGGTAAATTTTTTTATTCAAGATAAAAAAAACTTTTTCCACATTCTTTTTTTTCCCCTTTTTCTTTTCTTTTCTTTGTTTTAATCTTTTTTTTGGTTTTTTTTAAAACTAATTTTTTGTCTTGGGGGAATTGCATTTTTTTTTTCGTTTGTCCCAGATCATTTCCTTTTTGCCGGGGAATGATACATAATAAAATTTAAAAATTTAAAATTTTAATTTTTATTAAAATTTTTAAAAAAACCTAAACCAAATAATTTTTTTGCTTTTGATGGGTTGTTTTTTTTTTATTTTTTTAACGTTGGAAAATCAATTCTTTTAAGCAAAACCCGGATTGGGGTTTGGGGGGTTTGTTTAACGGGTGGGTTTTTGATCATTTTCTGCCCGTTATTTTAAAAACAATTTTTCCCGAAAACACAAATATTTTTTAACCAGTAATGGTTTTTGCAAACGAAGAGCTTTTTTAAAGTTGGGGTGGTATTTGATTCTTTAAAATCATAATTTTGTTTTATTTAAAAAAGGGGGAGCAAATTTAAGTTATTTGGCCGTACAAACAAAACAATTATGTCATCTTCGTTTTACGGAATCAATTGATGTCATCTTGGGGTTTTTCAGAGCATCAAGGGGATGCCCCTCTTGGGGGTTTTTAAAAAAAAAGTGATGCCCCTCTTGGGGGTTTTCAGGCTAAAGTGATGTCATCTTGGGCCTTTTCAAAGCCAAGTGATGTCATCCCTTGGGGTTACAAAGCTTCCCAAATTTATGTCAAACTTGGCTTAAAACAAGGCCAATTTTAAGGAATGTTTATCTTGGGGGTTACAAAGCTTTAAAATGAAAGTCATCTTGGGTTACAAAAACTTTCAAGTGAGTCTCTTGGGTTACTAAGCATCAAATGATGTTTATCTTGGGGTTACAAAACTTTAAGTGATGTCATCTTTTGGGCTTACAAAGCTTCAAAATGATGTCATCTTGGGGTTTCAAAGCATAAGTGATGTCATCTTGGGTTTTAAAGGCTTTAAATTTTGCCATCTTGGTTTTTTTTGGTTTTCAAGCAAAGTGTTTTCCCTTTTTGGGTTTTTTAAACTCAATGATTCCCTCTTGGGCTTTTCAAAAAAAACAAGTTTTTTGTCTTTTTCGTTTTACAAAAGCATCAAGTGTTTTCATCTTGGGTTACAAAGATTAAAATGATGTCTTTTGGGGGTTTTTTTGAGCTCAAGGGGATGTCATCTTTTTCTTACAAAACACATAGGGATGCATCTTTGGGGTTTTCAAAGTCAAGTTTATGTTCATTTTGGGGTTACAAAGCTTTAAAATGTTTTTTTTTGGGCTTACAAAGCATCAAGTGATGCCCTCTTGGGGTTACAAAAACCAAGTAGTTCTTGGGTTACCCTGATGGTTCCGGGGTTTGATAAAGGTGTCATTTTTAATTTTTTTAAAACTTGTTATGTCTATTCTACAAAGCGCAAGTTTTCGTCTTTAGTTTTTAAATGGACTTGGCACAAGCCCAAGGGTTTATGGGCACGGGGGTTAAAAAAGGATCGGATTAAAAATTGGGTTCTTTAAAACAAAGTTTCCCATCTTGGGCTTAAATCAAAGTGATGTCTCTTGTTTTTAAAAAAGAAAAAGTGATGTCATATTGGGGTTTAAAAAAAAACAAATGATGTCTCCTTTGGGCCCTTTCAAAGATCAAGTGTGTCATCTTGGGGTTTTTTTGAGCTTTAAGTGTTTTCTTTTTGGGTTTTCAAAAACATCAAGTGATGTCAAACCTTTGGGTTTTTTGGCTCAAGTGATGTCATTTGGGCTTTAAAAGGGATCAAAATGATGTCATCTTGGGGTTTAAAAAAAACCCAATCACCCTTCTTTGGGGTTTTTTGTTTTTTTGGCCCAGGGAGTGACGGGGGGGACGGGGGTTCCCTTTAAAAAACCCCCTTTTCCTTTTTTCCTTTTGGCATGGGGTGCCTTTTTTTTTTAAAAAGTGGACGGGCACCCCAAAGGGCCTCTGGGCCCGGGGGCTTCAAAGGGGGGATTGGGTGGCAAAAAAAACCCAACCTTTTTTAAGGGGGGACCAATTGCAAAAGGTTCTTAAAAGGAGACTGTTCCTTTGGTTCACAAGCCCCGGGCTTTTTCCCCCGACCCCCTACCTTCCGGGTTTAAAACATTCCCCAAAGGGGGTTCTCCCTTACCTCAAAATGTTTTGGGATTCAAAATCGGGGGGATCCTTTGGAATTGGCTGGAGGGTTTTTTGGGTTTAAAGACCCATGAAGATTCATTTTGTTTGGGGTTTTGGTTGTTTTTCAAAGGGGAATTTGCGGGGGGGGAATTTTGGCCGGGGGGAAGAAAAAGTCCCGGGGCTGCGTTTCTTTTTTAAAGGGGGAAGACCGTAAGGGTTTTCCCGAACCCCATGAAGGCCCCCCAAGGGGAAAAAAACGGGGTTCAGGGGGAGGGAAAAAATTTTTCCCTTTTTTTAAGGCCTGATCATTTTGGGTTTCCAAATTCCCTTAACTTTATCCATAGGTTTTGGGATAAAAAAATTTTTCTTTAATTGGGCCTTTATTTTTAATATGGGGAAAAAGAGGGTGGGGTTTTCCCTTTTAAAATTTAAATTCATTTTTTTTCAATTTTTAAAGGGGGTTTGGGGGTTTTTGCAAGGGTTTTAAATTTTTTCCGGTTTATTTTTAAAGGGGGAAAATTCTAGATAAAAACGAAAGTTAAGGGGAAAAAAAAACACTCACTGGAAAAAACTTTAAACTTTTTTTTTACTGGTCAGGACAAAACTCTTTTTCAAGAAGGGGTTTTTTTGTTAAAATTTTTCTTTTTGCCCTAATACTTTATAGGGTGTTTTGGGGAGTCCACCCCAAAATGACCGCAAGGGGTTTGGGCCCTTTTCCCTGTTTTTCCGGTTCTAAAACTCTGAGTTCCCAAACCCCGATTAGTTTAGGGCAAATTTTTGGGGGGGGGGGGCCTTTCCTTTGCCCCCAAAAATTTTTCTTTGGGAACTTTCGTTCATCAAGGGTTTTTGTGGGTTTTTTTTTTTGTAATCAAACGTTCCTCCTGTTGGGTTAATCAAAAGGGAACCCGGGGTTTTCTTTCTTGGGGTTTTCAAAAATTCTTTCCCTTTTTTCCCCCCTTCCCCACCTTTTACTCTTTAAGTGGGTGTTGGGGCCCCTTTCCCTTTGCCCCTTTTTTTTTGCTTGGGTTTTTGGGGTTTTGTTTTTGGGATTTTTTTTCCTTTTTCCCATTTTTTTAGTAGTTATCCAAAAAGGCCTTGTTTTATTTTTTTTACCTTTTTTTAATTGGGGAAGAAGGATTTGGGCCTTGTTTTTTTCTTTTTTTTTTTGGTTGAAGGATTTCCTTTTTTTTGACAGGTCGGTATTTTTAAATTCTAAATTAAAGGGAAATTGCCTTTGCTGTCTTTTATTTAAAAAAATGAAATTTTAGTTCATTTTTTGGGCAAGGGCTTCCCCCATTTCCCCTTTTTAAAAAACCCCCCGGGAAATCCCTTTTTCCCCTTTTAGACAGGTCTTTTTTATTTTAAAAAGAATAATATTTTTGAAAAGGGAAAAAAAAAGGGCGTTTTTTAAGGGCTTTTTTTTTTTCAATGAAGTAATTTAATCTTGTCAAAAGTGGAAAGGTTTTTTTTGTCATTGTATCATGAAGTAATGATGGTCATTGTGGACAGGTTTTTGTCATTGTATCAGTGAAAGTAACCTGGTAAATTTTGGACAGGGGCGTTTTAAATCATTTTTATCAGTGAAAAATAATCATTGTAAATTTTGGGGGGGTCGCCCTTTTTGTGTTGGGGAGAGTCCCCTGGCCCCCGGGTGGAACTTTCCGGGACTGGCCACTTTGGTTTTAGCACTTTTCCCCTTCCGGCCGCGAGGAAGGTCAGTTTTTCCTCCCCTTTGGGGGGAGTGTTTTTGGGCTGGGGGCCCTCCCCCCAAAACCCCTTCCCGGTCCGTTTCCCGTGCCCCGAATGTAAAACAAAGGCGTCCAGTAAAGTGAACAAAAAAGCGTGCCCAGAATTTTGATTAACGTGCATTTCCCCAGAATGTTATCAACGTGCAGTGCCAAGAATGTGATACGGGCAGTGCCCAGAATGGAACAAAAGTTTCAGTGCCCAGAATTTTGAAAAAAAAAGTGCAGTGCCCCGAAAGTGAACAGAAGAAAGTGAACAGTGCCAGAAAGTGAAAAAACATGGAGTGCCCGAAAGTGAACAACGTTTTCGTGGCCCCGAATGTGGAAAAGTGCCAAGGAATGTGAAAAAGTGCCCAGAATTTTAAAAAGTTTCCCAGAATGGGAAACAATAACAGGGAAAGTAAAAATAATGTAAACCCGTACCCCGAAAGTAAACAGTGCCCAGAATGGAAAAAAAGTACCCCGAATGTAAACAGTGCCCAGAATGTAAAAGAAAGTAAAACAGTACCCCGGGTGTTTAAAAGGGCCAGAATTTTAAAAAGAAAGTTAAAAAGTTAACCCGAATTTTAAACATGGGGCCCGAAATTTAAAAAGTACCCAGGGAAAGGAAACGTGCCAAAAATGGAAAAAGCAGAAAGTGAACAAAAAGCAGCACATTTTTGTTTCCCGTGCAGATTAAAACTTGGTTTAAAGTCTGAGCGTTCCATGAAGAAGAAAAAAAGAAGAAGAAGAAGAAGACGAAGAAGGGAAAAAGAAAAGAAAATAAAAAAGAAGAGAAGAAAAAAAGAAGAAGAGAAAAAGAAAAAAAAAAAAAAAAAAGAAGAAAAAGCAAAAGAAGAAGAAGAAGGAAAAAGAAGAAGAAGAAGAAGAAGAAAAAGAAGGAAAGAAAAGGGAAAAGAAACAAGGGAAAAACAAGAGAACAAGAAGAGGGGAGAAGAAAAAGGGAGAAGAAGAAGGAAAGAAAAAGGGAAAAAAAGAAGAAAGAAGAAGAAAAAGAAAAAGAAAAAGAAGAAGAGAAGAAGCAGAAGAAGAAAGAGCACCTCTGTAGTCATTTATTTTTCTACAGCTGAAAAATTTATTGAGTTTATTGGCAGAAATATTGGTGGAGGTGATCAAAGGGAGATAAACCCATTTTATTTTAAAAAAATAGTGCATTTATGTACAGTTCCTTATAGATTTGTTAAACTTTATTTTGTTTTTTTTATCCCCGGGAAACCGGGACATGTTGATAAAAATTAGTTGTTGAGAATGTAACCCCTGTTTTCTCTATTTTTTCGTGTTAAACCCGTTCCCCTTTGTTAATTCTCTATTTTTTCACAGTTTAAATTTTTTTTGTAGTTTTAAACTCCGTGATAAAAGAAAAAGTTTGTATTTTTTTGTTTTTTTCTAATTTTTTGGTGGGTTAAATTTTGGGTTTTGGGATGATCTGGAGGTGGGGAAAAAACCGTTTTTAAGGGTTTTTTGTTTAGCCATGGGGTGGGGGGGGGGGGGGGCAGGGGTTGTTGTATGTCGAAAATCTTTTTAAAAGGAAAAAAAGCTCTTTTTTAAATTTGAGAAGTGCATGTTTTTAAAATATGTATAGAAAAAAGTTATACCACACTTTTAAAGGGGGTGATCTGGGTCAGTATATCATTACTAATGTCATAAAGAGGTTTAATTTATAAAGGGAGAGAGGAGAGAGAGGGGAGAGAGAGAGAAAGGGGGAGAAAGGGGGGGGAGGGGGGGAGAGATGAGAGCGGGGGAGGAGGGTGGAGGGTTTGACCAATTTATTGTCCCTTACCCAATGTGGCCTATTTTCTTTTTTATATACAAAAAGAAAACAAGGGGAAAAAAGAAATTTATGCATTTAAAATGATGAAAAAAAAAGAGCTTAAAAAAATGGACTCTTAGGTCTGGTGTAAACTAGCTTCAAATGAACACAAAGGTTTAAAATCAAGGATTTAAAAACAGGAACCCAAAAAACAATAACTTAAAAAAATAACAAGAACCCTTTAGAATGCCCAAAATTAGACCCTCCAATCAAAATTTTGTGTGAAATTTTCGTAAGTATTTTTTGAGAGTGGGGGAAGGAGAGGGGAGAGGAGAGAGAGGTGAGAGAGGAGAGAGAGGGGGACATGCCCCTACTTTTAAAGGGAAAAAAAGACCCCCACATTCAGGGGGCGTACGCCGTTTTCATTTCAACCAAGCACACGTCGCATTTCACGCATACTTACGCAACCCTATAAAAAAAACACGGGGATATATGCTCCTCAAAAACGATATTCATTTTCCCCGTCTGCGCTTGAGGTTCTCTCCCCTTTACGCACAACCCTAGCACAACACTTTCATGCGCAGTCGCGTGCGCGCGCTCACCACCATTGTTGTACACTTGCAAAAAAACTCATTAATAAAAAATAACAATGCCGCACTGACCCCATTTGCTACATTCCCCCTGGGATGCCGGGGGGATGTCGGGGTCCCCATTTTCTGGAAGGGCTTTTTACTACAAAAATTTCCTTTTTTTTATCAATCTCTTTGTTTCGGGTTTTTTTTTTTTTTGCCAAACCCCTTTTTTTTTTCCCTTTTTGGGCCCTTCTCCGGGTTTTTTTTTTCCCCCGAAAGGCTTCAAAGAAAACAATTTTTTCTCTCATGCAAGTTGAGCCCTGGGGGTGACTTGTCAGGCGCTTTAAAGGCCCGCGTGACGCCCTTTTCGTGGTTTAAAGACAAAAGGAGTTGCTGTCGAGTGGGTTTTAAAGAAAAAGAGTATGCTAAATTTACTATTTTATGTATATCTTTTTAAATTTGTTAAATATAAAGTTTTGTCTTTTAAAACCCTTTTTTTTTTTTATAAAAAAAATGATTAAAAAAAAATTTAACCCGGGTTATGTTTTGGGGGGGGATGCTCAGTGGTCGGGCACTGCTTTCCCCCCGCCAAGTTAAGGAGCGTCGAGCCCTGGTTTTCCAGTTGGGTTGGGGGACCGTTTGCGCGCCTTGGGTTCAGTACAGTTCCCCCAGTTCCCCAGTGTAAAGGGGAAACCCGCCCTCTTTAGGGTCAAAGGGGAAAGGGAAAGCAGCGAGGGAGAGGAGATGGGGGCCGCCCCCCAATTTTGCTGGCCCCAGAAAGTGAGGTCTCTGACGCCTCGCTCCCCCACGACCCAAAAGGTTTTGGGACTCCTTTACCCTTTTTTATGATTGGAGATTCTTTAAAAGGCCATGGACGCTGATTCCAAAAAGGGTACCACTACTGTTTGAAAAAACTTTTTTTGAAAATTTCAAAACTTTGGGGGGGCACAAACTTTTGAAATTATGCTTTTTGGGTTTTTTTGGGGGGGTTTTGCTCAGTGGTCGGACACTCGCTTTCCCCCAAACCAATGTTAAGCAGGGGTTTTGAGCGTTTGGGTTTTTAGTTGGGGTGGGTGACCCTTTTTCCCCCTTTTGGGTTCAGCGAGTCCCCCCGTTCACCAGCTGTAAATTTTGGGGACCTGCCCTTTTTAGGTCAGGGAAGGTTTAAAACAAACGAGGGGGGGAGGAGATTGGGGCCCCCCACCTGATATACAAACAGAAATCCTCATTTTCCATCGTTCGATGAGCTGTTTTACCTTTATAATCACCACCCCAAACCCCACGGCATTGCTGTCAGCATCATGGGGAAAAGAAAACAGGGAAACATGGTCTAAGGGAAACAATCCTGTGATACTAGCTGTGCACGAGTTTTTTTTTCCCTTTCCCTTTATCCTTATTGCTTTTCATTTTTTTTTTAATTTGTTTTAATTCTTTTTTTTTCACCCTTTTTTTTATCTTTTTTTAAAAAATAAAAAAGGGGCATGGAATTTTTTTTAGATGCTATTCTTTGTGTTCACAAATTTTTTTCAGTTTTTCAAAGTGTTTGGGTACATCCTTAAATGGAATGACAGACAAAACAGAAAAGAAGAATAAGATAGATAGATTGATTTGATAGATAAATGGAGGGTACTGTGTGTGTGTGTTGTGAGCGCGCCACGTTGTGCATGGTGCATTTATTTTTTTTGTGTTTCGAGCTTTTTGTGTATGTTGGGGCGGGGCCCGTGTTTTTGTAGCGTGCGTTTTTGTGTTTACGTGCTTGTGTTTTTGTTTTTGTGGTTTGTGTGTGTGTGTGTTGTTTGTGTGTGTGTGTGTGTTTTTGTGTTGTGTTTGTGTGTGTGTGTGAATCGACCCGAAAACTTTATCAGAGTATAAAGTAGTTTGTGGAAAAAAAACAGAAAAAAAACAACAGACAGACAGACGACGAGATGTAAACAGAGAAAAACCAGACAGAAAAGGAAAAAGGAAACAGGGCAGTGGGCAAAAATTTAGGGGAAAAAACAGAGGTGAATTTTCACACAGACAGAAGGAAAACGGAAGGGCGGAGGGAAAGGAAAAGGGCGGCCCCAAATGACATTTAAACACCTGCATTTTAAAATATTTACTGGGTGCTGGAAAAAAATTACAGAGAAAATCCTGGGAGTAGTGGGTCATGTTTCATTCCTTACGTTGCCCTTGCATGAAGATTTGGGAAAGCAATGTCTTCATAAAAAAAAGAAAAAAATGATAAAAACATCCCCCAGTGTTGATGGGGGGGGAGAGAGAGAGAGGGGGGAGAGGAAGAGGGGAGAGAGAGGGGGAGGGGAGAGAGAGAGAGAGAGAGAAAAAAACTTTTGAACTTGAACTGGTTTTTTTGATGCCTCGGCCTTAGGCCCAATACACCCGGTGGGGGGAGAGGGGGTGTAAGGTTTTTTTGGTTTTTTAAAAAGAAAGGATAGGGAAAAAAATTAAACAAATTTTTAAAGGGGAAAGAAAAAAAAGAAAAACCTGGGTTAGGGAAAAAATAAACTTCACACATAATTTTGCCAAAAGAAAAATGAAAAAACATGGGGTAAACTTCAAAATTTCATAGCAATGGGAAAAAGAAAAAATGGGGTAAAAAACTTTTTTTTTATTTTTTCTTTTAAAAATTTTTTTTTTTCTTTGGGGATTTTAAAATTAACATACTATAGCAATGAAAAAAAAGAAAAAAAAAAGGATAATTTTCACACATACTTTTAGCAATGAAAATGAAAAACTAGGGTAAAAATTCAAATACTGTTTTTTAGAAAAAATGTAGGCATTTGGAAATTTAAAAATTTTTAAAAACCAAAAAACTATAGCAATGAAAAATGAAAAGCATAGGATAAAAATTCACACATACTTTTTCAATGAAAATTTAAAGCATGGGTAAAACTTTTAACTTTCTATAGCCCAAAGAAAAATAAAAGCATAGGTAAAAATTCAAATTTCTGTAGGGAATGACAAATGAAAAAATGGGATAAACTTCCCCTCATACTATAGCAATGAAAAAAGAAAGTTTGGGGAAAAAAATTCACACATATATAGCAATGAAAATGGAAAAATGGGGTTAAAATTTTACACATACTTTAAACAATTTTAAAAATGAAAGCCCTGGGAAAAAACTTCAACATACTAAAGCCCAAAGAAAAAATGAAAGGGGATTTGGTAAAGTCACACATACTATTGCCCAATTTAAAAAAAGAAAAACATGGGGTTTAAATTCAAACAATTTCTTACAAAGAAAAAATGAAAAATAGGATAATTTTTTTTACTTTTCTTTAGCAAATTTTAAAAAAAGAAAAACATGGATAAACTTTTACCCCATACTTAGCAATGAAAAAGAAAGCATGGGATAAAAATTACAAATACTATAGCAATGAAAAATGAAAGAAAAGGGATAAACTTTACACATTAAATTAAAACAATTTAAAAATGAAAAAATGGGATAAACTTCACCAACTATTGGGAATGAAAAATGAAAGCATTTGGGTAAACTTCCAAACTATAGCAATGAAAATTTAAAGATGGAAAAATTTTCCCCCATACTTTAGCAATGAAAATGAAAGCTTTGGGTTAAAAATTAAAACATTTTGTACAAAAGAAATTTAAAGCATGGGGTAAATTCCCCAACCCTACTAAAAGCAAAGAAAAAAAGAAAACAGGGATAAAATTCACACCCTTTCTTTTAGCAATGAAAAATGAAAGCATTTTGGTTTAATTTTTACAAAAAGGAATGAAAAATTTAAAAAGCATGGATAAACTTCCCCCATCCCGTATCTAGCCCAAAAGAAAGCTTGGGTTTAAATTTCAACATATTAAAGAAAAAGAAAAGGGGGAAAATTTACACATTTCTATAGCAATTGGAAAAATGGAAAAATAAGGGTAAAATTCACCCAATTTTAAAATGGGAAAAAGCATGGGGTAAATTTCACTACTTTATCTATACTTTACTTTTTCACGCCTTATTTAGAAGAAAGAAAAAACATTTCTGGGGACAGGGAAAAAAGGGGTTTGGAATGGGATTTAAATTTTACCCCCCTTCCCCTTTTATCCCTTCCCTTTATCTCTCTCTCTCTTTCCCCTTTTCTTTCTCTTTTTAAAATAAAATAATTTATAAAAAGGGGTTCGGGATTTCCCGTGGGCATTGCCTTTGAAATTTTGGGCCAGGGGGGTTTCCTTCTTTTTTCCTCTAATCTTTTTTCCTTCCCTCTCCCTCCTTCTTCCTCTTTTCCCCCACCTTCTTGGAAATAAATTTTTGTTTTTAAAAATAATTTATTTTGGGGCGGGATACCAAAAATTTTTAAAAAACCCGCAATTACCACCAGGGCTGGGTTTCCCCCAAGGGGTTTTTTCCTTTTTTGATTTAAATATTTCCCCCCTTCCAAAAAAATTTTTTTTTTGGGGGGGGGGGGTTTAAACCGTTTTTTTGGTTAAATGTGCAAACCAGGGAACAAAACTTGGACAGTTTAAAATTTTTTTTGGAAAAAGGCCCTTGTGGTTTTGGGGGGGTGAAACAAAATTTTTTAAAAACCCAAAAAAAAATTTAAAAAAAATCCCCCCCCCATAAAACAAAGGGACTGTTAAAAAACAAAAACCCAATTTTGGGGGGGGTTTTTTCATTTTATTTCCCCCCGTAAAAAGAATTTATTCTTTTTTTTTCCTTGGTTTTTCTTTTTTTGGGGGAATTGGGGTTTCAAAGGGGCTGGTTTTTCTAAAAAATTTTTTAAAAGGGGTGGGGGGAAAATTTGAATTTCAATTAAACCCCTTGGGCCATTTTTTTGTAACCAAATTCACGGAAAAAGGAAAACAAAGGGCTTTTGCCCTGGGAGAGTGGGGGAAAATTAATTTTTAAAGAAACCCCAAAAAGGGTGGACAAATTTTTTTAAATTTTCGGGTTTCCAGATTTGTTTTTGGTCCCCAAAACCAATTGCTTTATTACCCAAAAAACCCGGGCCAAACCTGGGCCAAACAATGTGGGGGGGTTTCACCTTTTCACCCCCCCCCCCAGCCTAAAACCCCCTTTCCGGCCGTTTCCCTTTTTGTACATTTTTTTACCATTCCCTTTTTCCCCTTATTGGATTGGCTTTTGGGGTTTAAAACAGTTTTTTAAATCTTTAAAGGGGAAAATTGTTTCTTTAAATTTAAAACCTAAATGGGTTCCCCTTTTTGTTGTGGAAGTCCACAGCCAAACTTATGGTTGAAAACCTAGCAGTATTCACCCAAGGGGGTCAAATCTTTTTTTTTTTTCCCCTTTTTCCTCTTCCTTATTTTTTTCCCTCTTTCTTTTTGGTGAAAATTTTGGGTTGTGTTTTTTTTTTTTGGGGGGCCCCTGGTTTCTTGGTCTCTTTTTTTTTTGGATTTTCAGCCTTTCCCCCGAACCCTTTTTTTCCCCCCTTAAAACCCCCATCCTTTCCCTTTCTCCCTTTTCCTTTTTTTTTCTTTTTTCAATGGAAAAACCCCCTTTTAATTTTTTTTTAATTTGAGTTTGTTTTTAAAAGTATTTTCTCGGGGAGGGGAGGAAAAAAAATTTTTAATTTGTAACCAATGGGCTTTCATTAATCTATGTTTTTTGTTTGTGTGGAAAATTTTTCTTTGGATATGGGCTGTTGGCCACCACACCCTTCCTTTTGTGTTTTTGAAAAACCCAAATTTTTCCGTTTGATGGTACCCATTAAAAATCAAAATTTTTTCTTTTTCTTTTTCTCTTTTTTTTTTCTCTTTCTCCTCCTTCTTTCTTTTGTGTGTGTGTGTGTGTTTTTTTGGTTTTGGGGGTTTTGGGTGGTTGGTGGGGTGTTGGGGTGTGTGTTTTGGTGTTTTTTTGTGTAAATTTGGTTTATTTGGTCTTTTTTTTTTGTTTTTGTTTGTTTTTGTTGGTGTGTGGTGGGCTGGTTTAGGTTTAACAATTTTTTTAACAAAAATTTTCTTCTTTCCCCTTTTTTCTCTTCTCTCTCTTTTTTTTCTTTTCCCCCTCCTTTTCTTTCTTTTTTGGGCATCCTTTGTTTATTTGGGGGTTTGAAAAATTTTTTAGTTGTATTAATTTAAAGGGTTTGTCCCCATTTCAAAGGGGGGGGGGGAAAAGGGAAAAAAGGTATTTTTCAAAGGGTTTAAAAATTTCTACCCTTTTGGGAAATTTTTAAAATTAAAACAATTAATTTTTTTGTGTTTTGGTTGGGGTGCCTGGCCTTGTCTTTTGTTGATTGTTGTTGGGTTTTTTGTTTTTTTGTTGGTTTTTATTATTTTTTTTATTTTAATTTTTTCTTTTTTTTTCCCCCCTTTTGTTTTTGTGTGAAGATTGGCCCCATTAAAATTTTGGGAATTTCCATGGGGTTGATTTAAAATAGGGGTTTTTTAAAACTTCTTTTGACCAAATTGGGCTTTAGTTCGGGGAAAGGTATTTGTTTTTTTTTAAGGGCTTAAAGGCTTGGGAAATTTTTCCTTCATTTTCTGGGGGTTCTGTGTGGGTTGGGTAAAATTTTTCCTTCGGTGATGTTGGTGTGTCCTGGCAAATTTTCCAATCTTGACCTTCACAAAAAACTTTAAAAAGTCTTTTCTTTTTCCTGCGGGGCCCGTTTGGGTTGTTGGTGGTGTGTCTTTTAAGCCCTTTAAAATTTTAAAAATTCCCTTTAACTAAAATTTGGTTTTTTCCCTTTTTTTCCTTCTTGTCCTTTTTTCTTAAAATGGGTCTTCTTTTTTTTGGCTTGCCTTGGGTGGCTTTGGGGTTTTTGGCAAAAGCCGTTCTTGGGGTGGGGGTTTTGGTTCAGACATTAAGGGAAAAAAGGAAATTTTTTAAGGGAAAAAGAAAAAAAAACCCGTTGGGTTTTTAAATTTGTTTTTACAAATGAAAACCCCAAAACGGATTTTTTTTTTGGTTAAAAAAAACCCTTTCTATTTCCCCAAAATTGCAAGGGACTTAAAATTGTAATTAAACTTTGGGGAATTTCTTCGTTGTGGTTTTTCTGTATCCACTTTTTGTGTTTTGGGGGGGGTGTTTTTTTTATTTTTTTTTTTTGGGGTTGTGAAAAAAAAAAATTTTTTGGTTTTAAATTTGGTTTATTTTAAAACAATAAAAGTTTCCTTCTTTCCCCCTTTCTTGGGGTTTGTTTTCTGTCCCTTTTTTTGAAAACTGTCCCCCCATTGGGGGGTTGAGTGTTTTTCCCTTTTGGTTGGGGCCGGTGGGTTTAAATTCGGGGCAAAAGGGAAAAGGTCGGGTTGTTCCCCCGGGCCGGGAAAAACCCCCTTCCTTGGAATAGGGGGTTCGCTTATTTTTGGGTGAGGGCGGCCGGGTTGTGTTCAAAATTTTAATTCCCCCGAAAAAAAAAGGAAAAAAATTTTCCCTGGAAAACAGAAAAAGCCCTTTAAAAAAAAATCCCGTTTCACCAAAAAAAAAAAAAAAAAAGGGGTTTGGGGGCTTTTCGACGGCCCCCCCGGGGGGAGAGCCCGGTTTTGAGGTTCCTGCTTTATTAAAAAAAATAAATTAAATAAATTTTGGGATCTTGGGGCCTTTTCTTTAAAACTTTTGTCCCTTGTTGTATCAGGGGTTTTTTTTTTTAAAATTTTGCCATTGGCCCACCAAACACCTGGCTTTCATGGGAAAAGGGTTTTTTGGGGGGGAAATTTTGTTTTTTTCCTTTTTTTTTTTTTTTGGGAAAAAAAAATTTTTTTTTTTTCCCCCTTTTTTTTTTAAAAACCCTGTTTAAAACCTTTTTTTTAAAAAAAAAGGGGGGTTTGGGTTTGGGGGGTTTTTTTAAAATTTTTTTTTTTAAAAAAAAAAAAATTTTTTTAAATTTTTTTGTTTTTTTGGGGGGGGGGTTTTTTTTGGGGGGTTTTTTTTTTGGGGGGGGGGTTTTTTTTTTTTTTTAAAAAAAAGGGGGGGGGGGGTTTCCCGTTTTGGTTTTTTTTTTTAAATTTTTTTTTTTTAAAAAAAAAAAAAATTTTTAAATTTTTTTTTTTTTTTTTTTCCGGAAAATTTTTTTTTTGGGGCCCCCGGGGGGGGTTTTTTTTTCCCCCCAAATTTTTTTTGGGTTTTTTTTTTTTGGGGGGGGGGGAAAAAATTTTCCCTTTTTTTCCCCCCCCTTTTTTTTGGGTTTTTTTCCTTTTTTTAAAACCCAAAAAAAAAAAAACCCCCCCCCCCAAAAAAAAAAAAAAAAAAAAAAAAAAAAAAAAAAAAAACCCCCCCCAAAAAAAAAAAAAAATTTTTTTTTTTTTTTTTTTTTTTTTTTTTTTTTGGGGGGGGGTTTAAACCCCCCTTTTTTTTTTTTTTGGGGGTTTTTGGGGGGGGGAAAAAGGGGGTTTTTTGTTTTAAAAAAAAAAATTTTTTTTTTTACCCCAAAAATTTTTTTAAAAAAAAAAAATTTTTTTTTTTAAAAGGGAAAAAAATTTTTTTAAAATTAAAAAGGTTTTTTTTAAAAAGGTTTTTTTTTTAACCAAAAATTTCCCTTTTTTTTTTTTTTTTTTTCTTTCCTTTTTTTAAATTTTTTAAAAAAAACCCCCCAAAATTTTTTTTTTTTTTTTAAAATTTTTTCCCCCCCCTTTTTTTTTTTTAAAAAAAAAAAAAAGGGTTTTAAAAATTTTTTTCCGGGGGTTTTTTTCCCCAAAAAAAAAACCCCCCCGGGGGGGTTGGGAAAAAGTAAAATTTTTTTTTTTAAAAAAAAAATTTTTCCCCAAAAAGGAAAAATTTTTTGGGAAAAAAATTTTTTTTTTTTTTTTTTTTCCCCCCCAAACCCCCTTTTTTTTAACCCGGGGGTTTTAAATTTTCCCCTTTTTTTAAAAAATTTTTTTTTTAAAAGATTTTTTTGGGTTTAAAAAATTTTTTTTTTTTTTGGGGAAATTTTTTTTTTTTTAAAATTTTTTTTTTGGATTTTTTTTTTTAAAAAAATTTTTTTTTTTTAAATTTTTTTTAAAAAAAAAAAAAAAATTTTAAAATTATTTTTTTTGGGGTTTTTTTTTTGTTTTGGGGGGTTTTTTTGGGGGGGGTTTTTTTTTAAAAAAATTTTTTTTTTCCCCCTTTTTTTTTTTTTTCCTTTTTTTTTTTTTTTGGTTTTTTTTTTTTAAAATTTCCTTTTTTTTAAAAAAGGGGTTTTTTTTTTTTTTTAAAAAGGGGGGGGTTTCCCCTTTTTTACCCCTTTTTTTTGGGGTTTTTTTTTTTTTTTAAAAAAAAAAATTTTTTTAAAAATTTTTTTGGGCTTCTTTTTTTTAAAAAATTTTTTTTTTTTTTTTTTTTTGGGGGGTTTTTTTTTTTAAAAAACCCTTATTTCACTTTTTTTTTAAGGGGAAAAAAAATTTTTTTTAAAAATTTTAAAAATTTAAAAAAAAAATTTTTTCCCCTTTTTCCTTTTTTTTTGGGGAAAATTAAAATTTTTTAAAAAAAAATTTTTTTTTTTTTTTGGGGAAAAACCTTTTTTTTAAAAAAAAAAAACCCCCCAAAGGGGGGCCCCGGGGGAAAAAAAGGGGGAAAAATTTTTTTTTTAAAGGGGGAAAAAAAAAAATTTTTTTTTGGGGGGGAAAAAAATTTTTTAAAAAAATTTTTTTTAAAAAAAAAATTTTTGGGTTTTAAAAATTTTAAAAAAACCCCCCCTTTTTTTAAAAATTTAATTTTTTCCCCTTTTTTTTTAAAAAAAAAAATTTTTTTTTTTGGAAAAATCAAACTTTTGGGGGGTTTTTTTTTTTAAAAAAAAATTTTTTTTTTTCCCCCCCCCATAAAGAAACTAGAAATTTTAAGAGCTGCTTCAAAAAAAAGAAGATGAACAAGAAGTGCATTACGTTTTTGCGGTCTTTATAAGGGGGTCATATATCTTTGTCTCAAAAAAGTGGAAAAAAATTTGGGCCCAATATTTGTTTTTCCCATGCCAATATTGTAGAGGAGGGCCCAAAAGTTTTGTATCCCAAAATTCCCGTCCTTAATTTGCGGGGTTTTTCCCAAAATTTTTCCCGCTTGGCAGTGGAATTTTGGGTTTTTTTTTTCTTTTATTTTTTTGTTTTGCCTTTTTAAAAGTTCCCCCCCCTTTTGGGTTTCTACTGTGGAGAGTATGGTATTGGGTTTATTATTAAGATGTTTTCCCTACGGGGCCCGGGACTGGAAAAAAAGCGATGAGTGTTTAATTCTTTTTCCTCGAAAAAAAAAGAATTTTATAAAGAATATTATGTCTCACCTCCTCTCTTCTCTCTTTCTCTCTCTTCTTCTCTCTCTTCTCTTCTCTCTCTCTCTTCTCTCTCTCCCTTTCTCTCTCCCTCTCTCTCTCCCTCTCTCTCTCTCCCTCTCTCTCCAGCTACTTGCGCTCCCCTCTATATTTACTTCTTCCAAAATAATTAACTCATAATCAGTGTTCATTTTCATTTCTAATGTTAGATTATTTGAGTATTTTTTTTTTAAGTTATTCTCTTTTCTAATAAAAGTAATCTAGGTATCTCTCGAAATTATACTCTGTTAGTTAGGGTTTATATTGTTAAATACCTAAAAAAATTAGAATCATTATTGTACGTTGTGTAGGAAGATTTTTACCTTGTTTTGTGATAGTCCCTAGACGGCAAGGGCCGGATGAAAAAAGTTATGCGCATGTTATACTGTTTACTCTTGAAAATACAGATTCATTCTTAAATTCGCTATCTCTCTCTCTCTCTCTCTCCTCTCTTCTCTCTCTATCTCTCTCTCTCATCTCTCTTTTTCTTTCTCATTTACGTTCCCTTCCCTAAGGGCACTGTAGTGCCAGGTCTTCTCCTGCACATTGTCATCTGCCAGCAAGGCTCCCCTGCTGGCCTCACCCACACATCCACTTCAGACAGCTCGTTTCTTACAGGTTGCATGCTGGATCTATCGTTTCTAACCCACCGAACGCTGACGTGAATGACAGGGCTTTAGCAATGACATCTCTTTCTTTTCTTTTTTTATTCCTCGGCTAGACTCGAGGTTTCTCAATGGTGAGATTTTGCGTAATGCGACCGATTATGCCACCATCAAGGGCGGCATTCCAGACTTCGGAGTATCTGGTATGATCTGTGTTACAGTAACCAGCTCTAACGTGACAGAATTAGGGGATTGTAACGTGCGTTTTTTTGATCTTCTGCATGTGTATAATCATACAGAACTTCTCAAGGCACTGGCAGGTCTGCATCTAAAAGTTGACCGTGACCGACAAAAAAACAAAATCCCTACCCTCAATTCACCAGACGCCGACGTCGAGATTCGAACGCAGGATTTGATGGACACACGCCAGATTGAAATCAGTCCTAACCACTCGACTATCACCTCTGTCAGGACCAAATTGTATTCATTCTTTTTGGTTTTTCTGAAGAGAGAGTGTGTGAAAGGAGAGACCTGCAGTGCAGTGACAGAGAGAAAAAGACGTCACGCCCTACAGTTTTCAAGTTGGGGGGTGGGGGGGGGAGGTAGGAGAAGAGAAGAAAAGGCGCTGGTCTCTCATATCGCACAGACGACAGTTGTGGGTCTACCCCTTGATTGAAGACGAAAGGCTGTGGCAATGCAGGCCCTCTGTCTGTATGCTCCCTCTCCCTCTGTATGCTCTCCCTCTGTACTCTCTCCCTCTGTCTGTATGCTCTCCCTCTGTACTCTCTCCCTCTGGCTGTACGCTCTCCCTTCAGGTACTGTATGCTCTTCCCTCTGTCTGTATGCTCTCCCTCTGTACTTCTCTCCTCTGTCTGTATGCTTCCCTCTGGCTGTATGCTCTCCTCTGTCTGTATGCTCTCCTCTGTCTGTATGCTCTCCCTCTGTACTTCTCCCTCTGTCTGTATGCTCTCCCTCTGTACTCTCTCTCCTCTGTCTTGTATGTTCTCCCTCTCTGTACTCTCTCCCTCTGTCTGTATGCTCTCCCTCTGTACTCTCTACCTCTGTCTGTATGCTCTCCCTCTGTCTCTCTCTTGGCTGTATGCTCCTCCTCTGTCTGTATTGCTCCCCCTTGTACTCTCTCCTGGCTGTATGCTCTCCCTCTGTCTGTATGCTCTCTCCCTCAGTACTGTTGCTCTCCCTCTGTCTGTATGCTCTCCCTCTGTACTCTCTCCCTCTGGCTGTATGCTCTCCCTCTGTACTCTCTCCCTCTGTCTGTATGCTCTCCCTCTGTACTCTCTCCCTCTGTCTGTATGCTCTCCCTCTGTCTGTATGCTCCCTCTCCCTCAGTCTGTATGCTCTCCCTCTGTCTGTGCTCGTTCCGTTCAGCTGATCTGTTCAGTGGGGTACAAAGAAGGTCAGTGGAGCAACAACTTTGCCAAAGGCTTTGAGACCCCTGCACCCCCCCCCCCCCCCCCCCCCCCACCCCTTTTCACCTCTTTAGACGGGTGTCTGCGTGCAGTGTGCCGTTGTACTTTTAGAGACTCTACCCGTCATGTGAAAAGATCTGTTGACAGGAGGGTGGATGGATGATTTGGGGGGCAGTTTAACGTTTTGTGGAAAAACCCTTAGGGAACTTTCAGTCTTTTTTTTTAATCTGTTTCTTTCTGTCTATCTTGCTGTATTTTCTTTCTTTTTTCGCCTGGCTAGCAACCATGCAAATGTTTGGTATAACACACACACACACACACACACACACACAACACACACACACACACACACACATTTTGTTGTTGTGTCAAATAAGTCTACTTGACTTAAATGGCAATAAAATATTCTGAATTGATCACACACACACACAACACACACACTTACAACACACACACACAAACACACACACACACACACACACACTGGGCTTGGCACAAGTCTTGTCAGTCGTTTACGCAAGCGAAGCCTATGTTTCGAATGGCTTAGGCTTGACCACGTTATCAAGAAGGATAACACTCCTTTATCACATGGTGCGATGGCACACAAAATGCTAGCATTACCCCCAAAATCTCGCATTGCTGATACTGGAAGCTGTAGCGATGGAGATAGAAGAGATGAAAGAAGATCAAAGAGCTTTAATGTCTCAAACTAGAGAAATTATGTGGCATTTAAAAGTGATTGCCGCATCAGTAAGTTCCCCCAGTTACCCCACTGTAAATGGGTCTGCTCTCATTGGAGTCAGGGAAGGTAAAGCAGGAGGAGAGGACGATGGGCGCCACCCTCAATGCTGGACCTAGAAAGTGAGGTCTCTGACGCTCTCGCTCCCTACGACCTATAGGTTATGGGACTCTTTAACTTTACCTTTAGCATGACTATTATAAGATAGAAACAACACAGTATTTTAAAAGCCGACAACAATCTACGTCACACACACCGCACCCACCCATCCACACACACCCACACCCATCCACACACACACACACACACACACACCACCACACATCACAACATCACACACTACACACACACACACACACACACACACACATGCGCGTGCGCGTGCGCACGCACACACCAGTAAAGGTTGAGAGTAGCAAAGCAAAACCACAACACAACAATAATGATAGAAGGCGACCAAGACATAGCAACAAGACGCCTGGCAACGGCCAACCAGATGACTTGCTTGATGACATCAAGAAACACTTTGTATTTTATTATATTTTTTAAAAATTTCATATTTTTATACCACTGCAGATTTCTCTGCGTGAAATTCGGGCTGTTCTCCCTGTGGAGAGCGCGTCGCCACAAGAGCAGCGCCACCTATTTATTTTGCCTTTTCCTGTCTGCAACTGTATTTGTTTCCCTGTCAGAGTGGCCTTTTTCTACATAATTATTACCAGAGACAACTCTCTCGTTGCCGTGGGTTCTTTTACGTGCGTAATTAATTATGTGTAACACACGGAACCTTGGTTTATCGTCTCATCCGAAAGACTAGCACCCAGACCATCACTCATGGTTTAATGAGGGGGGGGTGGGGGGGGGGGGGGGGGGAGTTTTTGACCCAAACGGGGTTGAAACCACCGCACACTTCCGACCCGGACTTTTCGCTTTCTAGGCAGGCGCGTTGCCTCTAGACCACCGATCCACATTGGCTTGGCATGGCACAGAGAGGCACAGGACAGGAACAGAGGGAGCGAGGGCTGCTACAGAGGGAGGGAGGGATGCTACAGAGGGAGGGAGGGAGGGCTGCTACAGAGGGTGCTACGAGGGAGGGCTGCTACAGAGGGGAGGGGAGGGCTGCTACAGAGGGAGGGGTGCTACAGAGGGAGGGAGGGCTGCTACAGAGGGAGGGAGGGCTGCTACAGAGGGAGGGAGGGCTGCTGCAGAGGAGGGAGGGCTGCTACAGAGGAGGAGGGAGGGCTGCTACAGAGGGAGGAGGGAGGGCTGTCAGAGAGGAAGGGCTGCTACAGAGGGAGGGAGGGCTGCTACAGAGGGAGGGAGGGCTGCTACAGAGGGAGGGAGGGCTGCTACAGAGGGGGGAGGGCTGCTTCAGAGGGGGAGGGCTGCTACAAAGGGGGGGAGGGCTGCTACAGAGGGGGGAGGGGGGGGAAAAAAGGGGGGGGCTGCTACAGAGGGGGGGCCCTGCTACAGGGGGAGGGCTTCTACAGGGAGGGCTGCTACAGAGGGAGGCTTTTTCACCCTGCAGTATGAAAGAACAATGCCAAGTGCTAGAGTGCTGATACAAACTGCTTCTTTACAGAAGCCGGTGTAATTATATAAAAGGATGACAACAATAATAATGATAATAATAATAATATATGATTATGTATAAATAATTGTATATATCGTAGTCTGCCTGCCCGTCTGTGCATAAAGACAAAAACTAACGCATAGATTTGCAAGAAAGGGAAATTAAAAAACCCCTTAACACCACGATAGCAATTGCCTAAATGATGATGGTGATGATGAAGACTATGGTGATTGATAAGGATATCACAATAACAATTATAACAACAATAAAATGCTTACACAAGCAGACAAACGCTGATTGCACAAAACCACCCAATGCCCCCCCCCCCCCCCCCTCCCTTTACAAACATCTACCCAACCTGTACCCACCCTCTTCCCGACCTTTTCCCTCCAACCTCTCATATCATCATCATCATCATCATCATCATCATCATCATCATCATCAAAACATCATCATCATCATCATCATCATCACGACCCCTGACCTTGGCGGTTCGGGGGGAGACACGAAAGACGATCCCGTGGTAAGCCTCCTCCATCCATCTCGGTCTCGGCTTTGCGCTTTGTGCCGAGTCATTCATCTGGTCCATTCTCTGATGTTGTCCATCCATGACTTGTTCTGTCTTCCCCTCTTTCTCCCACCTTCGAGTGTTCCTGCAGTACTTTTTTTGGCAGAGTGTTGTGGCGGGTGACGTGGCCGAACCATGTCAGCTTTTTCTTCTTGACGATGGTGGAAGGGGTTCCTGTGGACCTGCCAGCCCTGTTATTTGACTCTTGACAAATTCATTGGGCTTTCGTTCTCTCTAGGATATGCCCAGTAGTTTTCTATTTGGGATTTTTGTTTCAAATGACTGGATTCGCTTTGCTGTTTCAGCAGTCAAAGTCCAGGTTTACTTCCGTACAGCAGGATAGTCTGAATTAGGGCCTTTGTAGAGCTTTAGTTTGATTGGGAAACTGACTCTTTACTTTTTCCCTTGGTGGTGAGTTTTTTCATGGGAAGATGTTGCCATGGCTATTCTGACCTTGATTTCTGTCGTCGATCGCCGTCCTTTGTGAGTGAACGCCAAGGTATTTAAAAGCGTCTAATTCCTCCAGTTGTTGGCCGTTCATGTAAATTTTAGCAGTGGCGTTTTCTCGTGCTGTTCACAAGTACTTTACTTTCTCCGAGCTCACCTCCAACCCATATGCTCCAGCTCTGTTCTCAAGTCTGGTCGTTTAAAATCTTGCAGCTCTGTGTTACTTCCGCCCATGAGGTCAATGTCATCGGCAAACCGCAAGTTGTTGAGGGGTCTGCCACCAATGGGGATGGTTTGAGTGGAAGTCATGAAGGTCTCTCTCATAATGTTTTCCAAGAACAGATTAAACAGGACTGGAGATAACAGGCATCCTTGTCGGACCCCAACTGTGGTTTTGAAGTAGTCTCCGACCTTATTGTTCAGAAGGACTGCACTGCTTGCGGTGTGGTATAATGCTTGAATGGTTTGCCTAGTCCTTCTTCAATGCCAAACATTCTGAGGACCTGCCACAGGCCTTCGTGCCATACTCTGTCGAAAGCCTTCTTGAAGTCGATGAAGTTGTGGAACAGGTCTCTCTGATGTTGAAGATGTTTCTCCATCAGGATGTGGCAGTTAAAAATCTGTTCGATTGTGCTCCTGCCTGCCCTGAACCCAGCTTGTTCCTCTGCAAGGTGTTCTTCTGCCTCCTTTTTTAGTCGATTCAAAATAACTTTGAGCATGATCTTGCTGGCGTGGCTGATGAGGCTGATTGTTCTATAGTTTTGGCATTGGCGTAAATTCCCCTTCTTGGGCAGGGGTATGATGATGTGATTGTGTCCATTCTGTTGGCCACTGTTTTGTCTCCAAATCTTCTGATAGATAGCTGTAACATGTGTGATGACTGTTTCGCCACCATGCTTGAGCAGCTCTGCTGTATGTTGTCTGCTCCTGGGGACTTTCCTACTGGTAAGCTGCGGATGGCTTCTTCCACTTCTTCCCTCAGTATAGGTAATGGCGAGGGTGCTCTTGATGTTGCTGCTTTCTCTTCTATTATGCTCTTGTCAGGTTGTATTGGGTAGTTGTACAGTTCTTGACAATACTCAGACCACCTGTTCAATGCAGCTGAGCTTTCTGTGAGGAGGTTTCCGGAGCTGTCTTCAATGACTGATGATTTGGTTTTGAAGTGGTTTTGTGAGTTTCTTCAGGGTGTCGTATGCCTTTTTACTGTTGCCCACTTTCATGCTTTTTTCGATCTCATCACATTGATCACTGATCCACTTCTCTCTGGCCTTTAACATTGACTTCTTCACAAGATTGTTGGCCTCCCGGTTTTCTTTAGGGTTGGAAGACCTGGTTGGTTTCAGTGCTCTTCTTGTATCGCAGAGGTCCAAGATGTCATTGGTAGTCCATGGCTGGTGTTTATTCCTCTGACGACCGAGTACCTCCTCTGCTGTTTCTCGGACTGCCTCATTAAAGTTGTTGGTGAGGTCATTGATGTCATTGTCCAGGAGGGTTAATGCCGCAAAGCGTTCGCCAAGCTTAGCTTGGAAGATCTCCTCGACATCAGGATCTTTCAGTTTGTCCACGTTAAGTTTGATACGTGGGTTTGCTGGCTGTTTGTTTTTCTTCAGCTTCATTTTGAATACCAGCATCAACAGAGCCAGAACAAGAACCTACCCTGGAGCTGACATAGGCAGCGACCACGACCTTGTGCTGCTGGTATTCAAAATGAAGCTGAAGAAAAACAAACAGCCAACCTCTCCAGATCCTTAATTAACATCCTTAACTTCACACCTCAACATCATTCAGATACTGGCAGGCAGGGAGGAAGGGAGGCAGAGAGGATGTGTGTGAGTGTATGACTTTCTGTGAATAAAGCTATTTTTGGTTGAGAATGATTGTCACTGTTTGGTTTAACACACTAAGCCCCCCCCCCCCCTACCCATCATCCCCTCCCACCACCACCCTTCCTCCCACATCGCTCCCTCTCCCCCCCCCCCTCCCACCTCCCTGCCCCAGCAAGGGGAAACCTTTCTGTGGTTCGTCCCTGTCTGCATACAGAGGATGGGCAGGAGGGAAGGGGGGGGGGGGGGGGTGCGTGCATGACCAGATGAGTAGCGTGTGTGATGACAGGGTCACGTGTTCACTAGTGGGTGTAGTATTTGTCTGTCTGTCTGTCTGTTGTCTGTCTGCTTGTCTGTCTATTTATTTATTTATTTATACCAATTTAAGTCACGGCAGATTTCTCTGCGTGAAATTCGGGCTGCTCTCCTCCCGGGTAGAGCACGTCGCCACAAGAGCAGCACCACCCTTTTTTTGGTTTGTTTTTCCCTGTCTGCAACTGTATTTGTTTCCCTGTCAGAGTGGCTTTTTTCTACAGAATTTTCCCAGGGACAACTCTCCTGTTGCCGTGGGTTCTTTTACGTGCGCTAAATAATTATGTGCAACACACGGGACCTCGGTTTATCGTCTCATCCGAAAGACTAGCGCCCAGACCACCACTCATGGTCTAATGGATGGGGGAAAAGTTTCGGATCCAAACGGGATTCAAACCACCGCACACTTCCGACCCGGACTTTTCACTTTCTAGACAGACGCGTTACCTCTAGACCACGATCCACCTGTCTGTCTGTCTGTCTGTCTGTCTGTCTCTCTGTGCAAAGAGTCAGGGAGACATCGCGCCTTCCTTCAATGGTTGATGATGACAGAGCCATCCCTCTTTATGTCGCAGGCTGTATATTGGGTGTGGTCACAGGCTATATGTAGAGTGTGGTCACAGGCTGTATGTTGAGTGTGGTCACAGGCTGTATGTTGAGTGTGGTCACAGGCTGTATGTTGAGTGTGGTCACAGGCTGTGTGTTGAGTGTAGTCACAGGCTGTATGTTGAGTGTGGTCACAGGCTGTATGTTGAGTGTGGTCAAAGGCTGTGTGTTGAGTGTGGTCACAGGCTGTATGCTGGTATCACGGGCTGTATGTTGAGTGTGGTCTCAGGTTGTATGTTGGCATCACAGGCTGTGTGTTGAGTGTGGTCACAGGCTGTATGTTGAGTGTGGTCACAGGCTGTATGTTGAGTGTGGTCACAGGCTGTATGTTGAGTGTGGTCACAGGCTGTATGTTGGTATCACAGGCTGTGTGTTGAGTGTGGTCACAGGCTGTATGTTGAGTGTGGTCACAGGCTGTATGTTGAGTGTGGTCACAGGCTGTATGTTGGTATCACAGGCTGTATGTTGAGTGTGGTCACAGGCTTTGTGTTGAGTGTGGGCACAGGCTTTGTGTTGAGTGTGGTCACAGGCTGTGTGTTGAGTGTGATCACAGGCTGCATGTTGAGTGTGGTCACAGGCTGTGTGTTGAGTGTGGTCACAGGCTGCATGTTGAGTGTAATCACAGGCTGCATGTTGAGTGTGGTCACAGGCTGTATGTTGGTATCACAACAGGCTGTATGTTGAGTGTAATCACAGGCTGTATGTTGAGTGTGGTCACAGGCTGCATGTTGAGTGTGGTCACAGGCTGTATGTTGAGTGTGGTCACAGGCTGTATGTTGAGTGTGGTCACAGGCTGTATGTTGAGTGTGGTCACAGGCTGTATGTTGAGTGTGGTCACAGGCTGTATATTGAGTCTGGTCACAGGCTGTATGTTGAGTGTGGTCACAGGCTGTATGTTGAGTGTGGTCACAGGCTGTATGCTGGTATCACAGGCTGTATGTTGAGTGTGGTCACAGGCTGTATGCTGGTATTACAGGCTGTATGTTGGTATCACAGGCTGTATGTTGTGTGTGGTCACAGGCTGTATGTGGTACAAGGTGTGTGTTTGGGGTGGTCAAGGCTGTTGCTGAGTGGGTCAAGGTTTTTTTGGTGTGGGGACAGGCTGTATGTTTTGGAAAACAGGCTGTTGTTGGTTTACAGGCTTAT
>CM054136.1:88484024-88485480 GCA_028751875.1 Rapana venosa | reverse complement strand
GGGGTGTGGGTGTATGTGTGTGTGGTGTGTGTGGGGGGGGGGGGGGTGTGTTAGGAGAGTGGGTGGATGTGTGAGAATGTTGTCGTCATTAGATTTGCAGGTTTACCTAAAGGCATCTGAAACAATTGTTATCAAGACTAAAGTTGTTTATTCATGCTAGAGCACCCGCGATAAACGGAACAGCTAAATAAAGTGTATTCTCTCCGTTCCTTCCAGTCCACGAGTTTCTGATTGTTTTAGATAAGTCAGGGGTAATTAGAGCCTCGGAATATCGGCATCGGTGAGAGTGTTGTTCGGATGTGGTTTGCTGTTTATAGCAGAGGCTCTTTAACACTGTGAGACTTCGGTTTATGCCCCTATCAATATCAATAATATGTCAAAATGGCTTTACTGCACGCGCATGCATGCATGCATGCGTGTGCACACACACGCGCGCGCACACACACATGACTGTGTGTGTGTGTGAGGGAGAGAGAGTTATTACCATTTAAATCATTTTGTTTCGAGGATAATAAAATAAGCACTCATATGCTTCTTTTTTTTTTTTTTACATCCACGCCCTGTGTGTGTGTTGTGTGTGTGTGTGTGTGTGTGTGTGTGTGTGTGTGTGTGTGCGCGTGCGCGCGCGCGTGTGTGTGTATGTGGGTGCGCGTGCGTGCATGCGTACGTGCGTGGAAGAAAGAGGGCAAGCCGTCCAAACAAACGTTTTGTGAATGCTAATTTACGATCCCAAGTCGGCTTATCTGGACAACCTGCACTGAGGGCAGCTCGGCTGGTCTATGGGTAAAGGCAGAGGAAACTCACTGCCCTCAGCTACAACCTGTTTCAGCTGCAGCAGAGAAAAGCCAGGGAGCTGTGTTTGCAGAACCAGGCAGAACCTGTGATTTATTACGACCACGCAGAATGTAGCTTTCATCGCTCTTGTTTTCCAGATTATTACTAACATGGTCAGCTGAACACTTTTTTTCAGTCAATGTTTTTCTCTTAAAAGGTCTTAGTTTTCTTTTTACGTTGGATTTTGCCCTTGTTGTGTTTTTTGTTTGTTTTGGTATGCTGTAGCTCAAGACAAACTAAGCTGAACTGTCTTGTTTTATGGGCGTGTCAGAAAGTCGGCCTGACGTTTGTGTTTCCAGAGGACTGGGTATATTGTATAGGAGGTCCGCTGTCTGAGGGATCTTACACTTTGTTCAATAGTATGCTGTACATGTACTTCAGGCTGTTAGGTAGACGAATGCTTAGGAAAGGCAACTGAATTAAATTGCGCTATTATTGTTCTTGAGCACAATATAATCTACTACTATGTTGTTGCTATGCTATGTTCTTCGTTATATTTGTTCTATGCATATTGAACGAAGAAACCCTCTTTAAACCGAATTAAGCTATTGTCCTGTCTGTCCTGGTCATTATCTTAACCATAATGAAGTTCTGTGCGACTGTGGAGAGATTATCATACGGG
>CM054136.1:88429024-88479024 GCA_028751875.1 Rapana venosa | reverse complement strand
TCGGTCGGTTACAGCCATTGTGTAGGTCTGCCCCAGAAAACCATAGCTAGAAGGGCTGGAAAGCAACCCAGCTGAGCAGTTCCTCCAATCACTGTCAGAGAGATGCCAAATGCTGAGGGCATTAGGAAACCCACAGTTGAAAAGATTTTGCATAAAAATCTTGAACTATGCAAATTACGCGCCCGATGGGTACAGCATGAATTCGGTGATGGCCTTAGAATGGTACTTGAACATGGGTGAAAGGTTTTGGGGTTTTCTTTTACGACTAACATTCCAAGTCGACATAGAAAATCATTAAATTAGTTAAGGTTAAAACACACACACACACACACACACACACACACACCCTAACTAATGTTGATGGACACCCCCTCCGCAAACAAACAAACAAAAACAACAGAAAAAACCACACAAAGATCTAGAGATAATTTTTGAATAGAGTCACTAACTGATGTTGGCAGATACCTGGCTTTATTGTAGGTCCGGCATGATGTGGGTCTTTGCCAGAACTGGCAATAATCATTTCTGATTGGCAGTGACTTGCTTCTGACTGACGCCAGTGAGAGAGAGAGAGAGAGAGAGGGGGGGGGGGGGGGGGGGCTCTAAACGCACGTAAAAAATACGTTATACAGACAGTGAAAACTAAGTCACCACGGTAGCCTTCAACAGCACACAACACAATCATACAGTCAACAGAGGCTTCTTGTTCTCCCCCTCCCCTGTCCTCCTCCTCTGTCCTGAATTCCGTGGGGAGTCACTGGGACACCATATCCTCCCCCCATCGCCTCCCCCATCACCCCACCCCCCTTCCTTCTTCCTCAGGGGATTTCCTGCCCGAAAAACTACAACTGGAACAACCTGGAGAAGTGCCTTCAGTAATTTAGGCCCCCCCCCCCCCCCCCCACACACACCACACACCACCACCACCACCACCACCACCAAACAGAGGCCACCTGCAGCTTTGGGTACACCTACGTTTCGAGTTGTAGTCCCAGAATCAGAAATTTCAGCTGGAGTTTTGCCCTAATCACAACTTCTTTACCCTTTCTTCGATTATATTAGAGTCACAGCGGAGTTATCCAATACAGAGACTGCCTTAACCAACCACCAATACCAAACAGTTCTTAGGGAGACTCTACACCCTCCCCTCTCACACCCTTCCTGCCACCCCTAGCCCAGTTTCCCACCCACCTCACCTCACCTCACTCCCTCTCCCTGTTATTTCTGTTCTTTTGTTCCCCGGGTTATCAAGTAAAGATCGACAGATTTTTTTGTAAGGGCTTGAACCGATAGTCAAGCTTATAAGTAGAGCAGCCACAAATCTCTCTCCACCCCTACCTCCCCCACTCATACACCTCCCTCCTTCCCATCATACACGTTCTCCCCGCAAAATAAAAACTTTCGATAATTTATCAGGATCCCAAAATGTGCTACAAAAGGCGAAAATATGTATTTGTCTTTTCTTGATATTTTGTTGTTGTTGTTGTTCGTTCGTTCGTTTTGGTTGTTTTTGTCATTTTTGTTTTTTGGAGGGGGTGGTTTGATTATCTAAGAGTCGCAGCGGAGCGATCCGGTTTTGGAACTGCCATCAACTTTAATTTTTTGTTGTTTGTGTGTGTTGGCTGTCGCCTTTTATATCAAAAACTTTCATATGTTATGTTAGACTTCGGGTTTTTTGTTTTTCTTTATTTAGTTGTGTGCGTTTATTTGTGTGCTTATTATTTTTATTTAAACAGTCAGACGAGCGAGTTTTCATTTTCTGTTTCAGTCCAACACCAGAGGCAAAGATCGCCATGCCAAAGACAAACAGGTGAGTGGCGTCCCTTGATAAACTTTCGCGCGTGTGAAAGCAGACGTTGTGTGTTAGTTACTCTGGTTACTAGCTAATGCGTCAAAAATGTCGAAACGTAGATCAACTCTGCTCAGCAAAGGCCCAGGTTCCAGTAAACCTGACAGGAGCATCTTAGTTCTGTCTCCTACTATATCTGCAACAAATATGTCAGTGAAAAAGAAAGTCACAATGGTGAGTTGTTCGTAAGATTTTCTCACATTTCATCTTTTGACATGTCGTGCTTTGATGTGTTCGTGTAGCTAACCAACGAACCAGGAATTAAAAGATATTTAACCAAATACGCCATAATGCGACTAATCGGCTTGTTCTGTACATTCTAAACAGAGATCATATTTCAAGGAAAACTGCTAGTAATCATTGAAAGAAAAATTACTGATAAAATTATATACAACAATTTAAATAAAAACAGAAAAGACTGGTCAATGGAAAAGATGGCAGATATCTTTTCTCTCAGTATTCTGGGAATAGAATTTAGAATTATTATAGCATTTTATGGCTAGATATCTTCATGATATTATTTGAAACTCTTTCCAAAAGTCAATGTGCAAAATTGTTAAAGTACGTGACTAGCTTATTCTGGCTCATTTTAAGAATAAGTGATAATGCAGGGATTGCTTGACTGTGCTCTAGAAGTTTAAAAACAAAAAGCAGGCGTTTGAACTTTTTGTCATGCTGTGACATGCTTAAAATGCATTTTTATTTACTGTAAATTATTCTTGAAAAACACTCTCGATTTTGCTTCAGAGTGGGTATGATTTTTTTTTTAAAAGATGATAGTGCATGAGTGTGAATTAGAGTAAAGAAAGTTTAAGTAATTTTCACTCCCACAAGCCTTGAGCCAGTCTGCTTATCATACAACTAAGGAACTTTTTTCTCTGTGCAGAAGGAATTCTTTTCTCTTGGAACGTCAAAGCGCCTTTAGAATAAGAATTGTGATCACCTTACAAGAATATTAGCACCTGTTTGTATGCGGATATGCAAGCACAGGTTAGAAACTCACATGTAGAAACACACATGCACAAACACACTCACAAACACACACACACCCATACACACACACAAACACACCCATACAAACACACACACACACACACACACACACACACACACACACACACACACACACACACACACACACACACACACACACACACACCCTTTACAACAATACAAGCTCCTTTTCATGTGGATATGCAAGCACAGGTTGGAAACATACACACATGCCCACACACACCCATGTATGCACACATGCAAGCACACATGCACACACACATGCACACACACACTCACACTCACACTCACACACACACACACACACACACACACACACACTGATTTTAAATTTGAGGATTAATATGCATTAATAGTTAAACATTTATTCGCTTTTTGATGAGCAAGAGGGAAATGTTTACTTGCTCCTAGATTTTAAAATCATGCCATAGGGTTTTCTTTTCCTTTTAAAAAAAAAAAGTTTATTGTAAAATATGCATTAATTATTTCTAAGTTGCATAACAGTGTGGAATTGATTTTTTTTCGTGGTAAAAGACATGCTTTTCTCAGAAAGAGAAAACCACCATCAACAATAGCAACAAAAAGCTACAACAAAATAAAGCAAGTCTTCCATTATGATTGAAACACAAGTAATGATAACTTTTAGTGAGATTGCCCTTTTCAGTTTTAGCCAGACATTTTATTTTTCTAGTTGTAGTGTATAACGTACAATTTCAAGCAATCTTTGTGATTATTTGTTGCAAAAACTTAATTTGTCCATGCATGTGTTGTCATCTGGTCTGTGTGTGTGTGTGCGTGTGTGTTTGTGTGTGTGTGTATTGTGTGTGTGACTGCATGCATGTATGTGTGTGCATGTGTGCGTGCATGTTTATACTTCATGCAGGAGGAGGTAGAACGAAATGAAGGAGCCTTGGCCTACCAGGTGCTACCCCAGGATGTTAGCAAGCAGCTGTTGGAAATGGATGTAGATGATATGCAAAAGTATGACATTTTTCTTCTTCTCAAATGTCTAGTGTGCATTTTGACTGCTGATTCACAGCGATCAGTGCAATGATATGTAATAAATAACTAGCACAATTTCATCCTTTCAAATGTGTACACTTTTGACAACTGATTCAGTAATCTACCTCAATGCAATGTATGCAAAAGTATGATATTTTGTTCTGTTAAAAATACTCTTTTTAAATACTGATTTATTTCATTGCAGTGATCTGCATAAGTGTGACAATTGTGTTTCCTTAAGAGTATACATTTTGCCTACTGATCATCAGACCTTAACGCAATGCGATACAAAAGAATGACAAGCTCTTTCAAAAAATACTTTTGAGCTACTGATTTTCCTTGATGTATGATTGAAGTTCTGTAGATTCCTCGCTGTGTGGTCAAGATCATCGTGTATGCATTGCATTTTCTTCCAAACATCACTTTACATCATTTGTCAGGCACAGTGGAAGTTTCATTTTCCTGCTTTGAGCGCAGCTTTCCTTCAATTTATTTTACCATGAATGGAACCTACACTGTACTTCATTGATATATTTTTTGGATCAGTTGTTTTCATGTTTTGGTCAATGTGATTGGTTTTATTTTGTTTTATTTTATGTTATAAGATGTCATGTTACAGACAAAATTTTTATGTCAAGCTTAAAATGACAATGCTTTTTTTTTTGTTTTCCATTGCAGGAGGTTGTGTGAATTTTTCAAGTTGGATAGTTCGCCGACAGACTTGCGGGAGGCAGCAACACTGGACTACTACACCAGTGCCGTGTGGTGGGCCAAGGAGCAGAACTTCACTGATCAGCAAATGTCCGGCTTCTTCACAGCCATCCACACGTTATTAGACAACGTCAAAGGTCAGCTGCCATGTTCCTCACTCTTTTCTCCTTTAAGCTGTCCAGTCATCGACACAAACTGTTTATGTATACACACACACGCACACACACATATGCATGCATACGCGCACACAGAGGCAAGCACACATACACACACACGCACAAAACCCCACATATATACCCAGAAAACTGTTACACCAAACAAAATCCCCTCAAACACTTTTTTAAAAAGTGGTTTTGTTATTTGTTAAAGATGTGTGTGTGTGTGCATGCGTGCATGTGTGAGTGTGTGCATGCAAGTGTGTGTGCATGTGTGTGTGTGTGTGCATGTGTGTGTGTGTGTGTGTGTGCAGACAAGCAGATGACCTTGGTGGAGAATGTTGTGGAACTGAAGAAGATGCTGGTGGGCATTGGAGTGGACGGGGCAGCAGGGCTGCCCAGTGGTGGCATGGAGTTTTTTGACGACGCACAAGGGCAGGCCATCACCAAGTACATTTTCAACAGGTACTGACTGGGCTGGTGCACACCGCAGGCCTCACATTTCTTGTGTTCGCAGACTTAAAAACAAGTGTAGACATCCTGTGTTCTCTTCTTGTTCATCCAGTGTTCAGGCTGATTTGTCTTCTAAGAAAGTTGACAGTCATTTTGCTGGCTGTGTTTTATACCTTTCATATTTTGTGTTCTTCTTTTGATTCTCATCCATTTCAGTCAGGACTCTTTTTTTTTTTATTGTTTATTGTTATACCTTCTCATTTTTAATCATAACACATTTCACTCTCAAGTAGCTGTGTGTGGAATGGTCCTGTGGTTAGAGCCTTTGTACCTGTGACCTGATGGCAAGCAAAGGCATGGGTTCCAGTCTCCCATTCACTCAGTGTCTGCCTGAGAGTATTTTTTTCCCCTTAGAGTTAACATTGATACTGACTCAATTCTCCTGTGAGTTCTTCAGCTGAGACTTAGAACCCAAGGTCACTTGAGCGTATGCATGCAGATCATCTTGCTCACACTCAGCTGCCTCTGGTAGAAGACCTTGGTGTCTGGAGAGGTAAGGCCTGCCTGAGAAGTTCAGTGCAGTGCCTCAGTCACTCCCCAAGGAGTTCAGGAAGAAGTTGTGTCTGTAGCAAATGTGGCCCTGTCTACACAGACTGGCTGTTCACGATTCATTGTATTTTCTCCTCTTTTCTACCATTACGGAATTGGATTTAAAATATAAAGCATTTCTTAAGATTAATTGCACATATTTGTATGTGTGTGTGAGTGTTGTCAGTGCATGTGCGCTTTGTTGGTGCTACCCTATAAGACTAAAAACATAAACAGACCAAAAAACACAAACGAAACAAGAAGCAAAGATTAAGACCCAGTTTAAGCTCTACCAATAGCATTAGTTCAGTGAGCTAGTGTCAGAAATTTTACAAAACTGTGTTGTTGTACAGTCCTGTAATTCTACAATCTCTCAGGTCAGCTTAAGTGCGTGCCTGCCAGTGCCTTGGGTCCTTTTGTGTACACACAGTTGCAGAATATCAACTGTATATGTTAAATATTCCTTAATTTGTGTCATTGTACAGGGGGTCATGGAAATACAAACATACTCAGCATGATTCCTGTATGTGGAGTAGGACAGGCTGGGCCATGTTCAGTTTGTTGAAGAAATATTGCCTGAAAAATTCAGGACAGTACCTTCATGATTCCTCAAGAAATTAAGATGGAGAAAGAGGGGACTTATTTACAGTGTTCCGTGCACAGAAATTGTTAAGTGTTGTAGTGAGCGAGGTGCTGATAACTGAGAATTGTAAGACTTCTGAATGGAAACATGGTGTTCTGTTTCAGCCTGTTCCAGCACTACCGATTGTTTGAGTACATGTTCTACCACACACAGGACGAGGAGATTATTGGAACAGACGTAAGTCAGATAATTGTATTGTGTGTTCAACTAGATGTCTTCTTTGGTGAAGATTTCCTTTTCAGTTCCTTGCCCTACATAAAGTTGTTGTGACAACTACAAAAGTAGCTATTACTGTAGCAGCAATGATAATTTAAGAGACTGTTAAAGGTGTTTTTCTCTGTCTCTTTCTATCTTGTCTCTTTAAAGTCATCATCATCATGATTACCATTATTATCTCTCTCAGTCCTTCACCCTTTGATTGTTGAATTACATTCATGGATTAAATTTCATCTGTTTTATTTTTGTTAATATTCTCTCTCTCTCTTGGTAATTCTCTCTCTCTCTCTCTCTCTCTCTCTCTCTCTCTCTCTCTCTCTCTCTCTCTCTCTCTCTCTCTCTCTCTCTCTCTCACTGTAGGAATCAGCTCTAAGCCCTTTAGAATCTGTATAGTTGTTGATTTTGAAGTTTTTGTTTCTTGTGATGAACAAGTTTCAGCAGCTTAGTTCTAAGTAGACCTATCTCACCAGATGTTTAATGTCTGCATTAACATCTCATCATTCTTTTTATTAACTCAGATAAATCATATATGCATGCAAACATTTCAGCATAAAAAACATGACTTTGTCATGAGTGCATTCGTGCATGACTTTGTCAGGAGTGCATTCATGTCTTATGTTCATTTGAATTGATTTTACGTGGCACTGTAGATGCACTGTTTGAATACTATCTGTCCAGTTGATTTCATCTGTTAATGTAGAAGTAAACAACTTACAATGTTTCAATTTGGGATTTATTTGACAAGGTGGCAACCTTCATTTGACCTCTGTGGTTGGTGGAAATGTTAACAATATGGTTAGATTGGCTGGACATTTTCAAAAGTACCACATTTCTTGGTTCCTTATGTCTTTTAAGTTGTTTTTTTTTAAACTTTCTGTTGGGGGTGGGGTTGTTTGTTTTTGTGGGTGTAGTTGGAGATTGAGGTGGCGAAGGCAGCCTCCCTCCCTTTCCCTCCCCCGCTGGATGAAGGCATAGAGGAGGACAAGTACGAAGCCTTTGTCAAGACTCCACCCCCCACCCCGGCTCCTGCGGTATGTACCCTGTGTGCCTGGTCTGTGTGTGTGTGTTCTTTCTTTAATTTAACGTCTGTTCACTCAAGGTGATGTTAGACCATATCTTTGTGTGTGTGTGTGTGTGTGCATGCATGTGTAGTGTGTGTGGTGTGTGTGTGTGTGTGTGTGAATGCTGACACACATACACTTTCTCTTTCTCTCTCTTTCTCTCCCCCAATCTCTATCTCCCTGAACTGCACACACACACACACGCTCGCACACATGCAAGCACGCAGGCACACACACACAAACACACCTCAAAACATCTCAATGACTGTGTGCTGCATGGTCAAAGGGAGGTAATACCTGACTTTCCATACATTTCAACTCTGTCTATGTCTTACCTCCAGGATACATATAGATTATGGCAAATTCGTGTGACAGTGAAAAGAGATCATGGGGTGCAGAATATGGTCTTTGTGATTGAGTGAAATGTGGTCAACAGGGTTAGCAGTGAAAGGGTGTTTGTTAGTGATTACAGCAGTGTGGTTGTTTGCACTTGGAAGGAGAAACTATGAGCAATATTTATTTAATAATAATAATAAATGTAATTTATATAGCGTTATATCTTGCAGAGACAAATCAAAGCACTTGCACTCAACCCATTCTTACACAGTCATACAACCAGTAACAATAAATAGTTCCAACAAGTATTTATTTATTTTTTATATTGAGGATAATGGAATAAGCACCTGTGTGCTTTTTTTACATTCAGTAAGCATGTGTATACGTTTTTGTAAATTTTGTCGTCTGTTACCACCTGCACACAATGACCTACTCTTTCAAAAGCGGAACAGGATTTAACGTGTGTGCAAGATGTTCTGCATGCATTCACACACGGGGCCTCTGTTTATAGTCTCATCTGAAGGACTTTTAGGGAGATTAGGGTCTGCACTGATGTCAGCTCCAGGGGAAAAATCCCCTTGAACGGGATTCAAACCCAGGTTATCAGATTGCAAGCACAATGTTCTGACTACTAGGCTATGCTGTCCCCCCCCCCCCTGTGAGGAAGGTGTGTAGCTGCAGGTGCTGAAGTGGCTTGTGGCCCTGATCCACACCCTGAAGGCTGGCCCTCAAGTTGTCCACATGTGGGAGTGAAGGCGTCTCAGGCCTTGTGCTCAGTACATTGTTCTACAGTGCAAAGAATAGTTTTAAGGGTGTTGTTTTGATACAGTCCTGTTTGAGTAATAATCATGATCATTTGGTTATCATCAAGTCAAAATCAGAGTGAGTCGTATTTGATTATGGTCAAGTGAGAGTAACTGTCATATAGTTATTGTCAATCAAACTCTGATATAAAGTTGTATTTCGGTACTATCAAGTTACACTCAGAACAAGTCATATTTCGTTATTGTCAAGTGTAACCAAGGTCATGTTTGGTTATTATCAGGCCAAACTCAAGAGTGACGGAGTTACAGTTGGTTATTGTCAGGTCAAACCAAAAGAAATAGTCATAGTTGGTTTTAGTCGCCCCAGTCATGATTAGTTACCATCAGTTAGTCAAAGTGAGAGTGCCGGGTGTGTGACTGGTGGTGGTGGTCTGCAGGCCCAGGAATCCTCCACGGAGGGAGGGGAGGAGCAGACGGCCCAGGAAACTGCGGACATAGATCTGGACGCCGACGTCTTCACCAGACTGACCGCGCAGGACGTGAAGGAAGTGGTGGAGAGTGTGGCGGCCGACATGTTGGGAGGCTTGCAGGTGGGTTGGGGTTCCTCGCTTTCCCTCTTTTCATCCTCTCCCTTCCCCTCTCCTCCTTACTTCTTGTTTGTGTTGAAGAGTTTGTTTTCGTGTTTAGTGAATTTTAAGATTCACTGTTCACAGCTGTCAGTTTCCCCCACTTTCAGCTCCTCTCAGCTGCTATCCATTCCATCCCAGCTGGTGCTGATTATAGCAGAAACTGACCACACTTGTACTTGATAAAAGGAGGGGTGTGTTAATTTTAGCTCTGGATTCTGGACCGAGTAATGCTAGATTTGTGTGCTGTGTATTAGGTCAGAGTGTTCACTGAGAGCTGGAGCCCTGTGTGGGAGGTGTCGCAGGGATCTCACATACTACACACCTTCATGTGGGTGGCTGACTCTGGCATTGTAGAGCAGATAGGGATGGGCCCAAACCTGAGATACAGGATCCTGCCGTGTTGGTCAGGTATTTTGATCTATACACTTAAAATTGCATCCGTGAAGTGGATGATGCAGCATGACGGTGTGGTCCAGTCTTCCCAATGAGCCCATAGCAAACTCACTCTGGGTAGGAGGTGGCAGGAGTCCAAAACTACGTATGACTCTTTTAGGATTTGAACCTGCAACCTCCCAGCCAGTAACCTGGTGCACTAACCACTGTGCCATGGTAGCCAGTGAATCAGCTAATATCAACTCCAGGGGAAAAGTCCCCTCAGACAGATAATTGAATGGCGACTCTTCTTCTGCATTCCCTGGCCAGCATGGCCCTTAGTGAGTAGCATGCGTAGTGCCTGGTCTTCTCCTGTGCTTGTGACTCTGCAAGAGGCTTGCCTGCTGGCCTCAGCCCACACATTCTGACTTCAGGGCAGCTCATTAAAAAGTCAGAAGAAAAAGTTTTAGATTTCTTGATGAAAGGCAGAAGAATGGGCTGGATAGGCAGAAAATAAGCAAGAGAGAGAGAGAGGGGGGGAAGGGGTATAGAAGTAAGGGAACAGGCAGAAACAAAGGGAGTGATAGAAACGGGTAAACTTCTAGTACAGAATTTCCAGAAAGTGGGGATGTTTTTATAAAGATAGAACCCTGGCATTTCCTCAGGGATGAACAGTGACTCAAATTTGCTTCCTCAGGCAATGCCATATCAGAAGTGTAATGTTTTGACCTCTGAATTATACCACCTCCCTCATTCCACTATACTGCTGGACAAAGGGCTCACAGTGTGCCTGTAAACTCATGCAAACTAACAGTAAGTGCATGTGAGGCTGTTCACTATATTAGACAGCCTTCATTTTCAAGTGAACTCTGTTGTAGTGATCGCAGCTGTATCTTACTAGTGATGTGGTTGTTACTGACAAAAGATTAATCCAACAACGACCAAAAAAAGTAGAGCCACTGGGAAAACCTGTTGACATGGCTTTCTCCCAGTGTAATGGACGACTTTCATCCTTAAAAAAAACTCCACTACACAGGATGAAGATGATGGCCAGAGAATTCTGATGCTGACTGTTGTTTTCTTGTGTTGCAGAATGAAGTGGCCATCAAGCTGAGAGAGAAAGAGAACGCCATACTGGCCAGAATCAACAAAGTTCACAACATCGCTGAGAACTGAAGAGACGGTGTTTTCACAGACTTTCTTGGCATATAGGTTCTGTTGTTTGTTAAGGTGGCAGAGTTGATATGGACGGTCGGTCTGAAGGAATTGGTGACCCCAAGCTTCCCACTATAGTAATTATCCATCCATTTCTTTGTGATAATACATCATGCTGTGACATGAATGCACTTTACAGACTGCATTTAGTTTGCTAAAACCTGTATAAGTTAATTTATGTTTTATTTTGATAGTGATATTGTTATTCAAGAAAGAAAAGAAACTGTACAATTCAGTATTCATGCATGAAGGTATGTCAAAGTTTTTATGAAATGTAGGTCATGACATATTTATATTCAAACAGGGAACAGACTCGAGTTCTCAAAGCAATTCTTTCTTCGAGTGTGCTTGGTATGTAAAATTTAATGTGGAATATTATAAGCATGTGTGTGTGTATGTGTGTGTGTGCGTTTCATTGAAGGATGTTGCCTATAGAGACGTTTTTTTAAAGAGTAAAGGGAGACAATAATGAGGCTTACTGATGATTGAATGAAAACATTTTTTATATTTTGTATTGTACAGGCATTGTAAAGATTTGATATTTACTCGCTACTGAATAAATGACTATGAAAAAAAAATCCAGCTAGAGCATGTCAGGTGTGTGTGTGTGTGAGTGCGCATGCGCGAGTGCGTGTACAGTATCTGTTTTTGGCATCATGAGATAGTTGCCGCATGATCTTAGATACACATTCATACAGTCACATACTCTTGCACACAAGCACTCATAAGCAAATGTAGGAGACACTGGATATACACACAAAGCAAGGCAGAACAAAACAGTCCAGGGATTGTGTAGCAAAGTTAGATAGTTTATTCCATACATCTGCGAGACAACAGGAATGGAAAATACTGTTCACTTATACACGTTTCCCACTAATGGCACACAGACAACATCCGTCTAAAATCACTAAATGTGAATAGACGTTAAACTGAAGATCACACAGACAACAAACAAAACAGTCATCTACCTCCGCAATGCAAAATACCTCTGTTGCACGATTCATGAATTATTAACTTGAACAATATTCCAATACCAAAAACAGTTTTCAGTGTGTGTGTGTTGCTATTTTTTTTCCAGAAGACATTGCAGTGAACAGAATATTCCTTAAACGTTACACCACACAGGCCACATGGCAGAGACATCATCAACTGCACAACCTAGTGTGAGTGTGAAAAATCCCATGTGTGCCGAGTATTTTCATGTCATGGTTTGTACTACCCACAACTGGTCTCCTCTTCCATGAGGAATGTACGGGCTTTTTACTTGTGCACGGGACGATGTACAGGCATGGATTTGTGGGACCTCAAGGTGTGGTCTTGTTTGAAAGACTTGCATGGGAATGGAATCAAAACCATTGCTAACTTTGTAACTACTTGTACAAACTTCTCAATATCTTCCAAATGTTAGTCAAGTGTTAGTCACCAGTATTACAAGCGTTGATTAATAGTAAAGTACAGTCAAGCACCCATCAGTTCTTTCATAAGTGTTGGAAACAACACATAGTGTATTAGTTAATGTAATTGTCAAATTTCACCTTATCATGGAAAAAAAATCCAAAATGACAAAAAAGAATTCCTTAACACTTCTTTAAAAAAACAAAGAATAAATTCTGTTTACCAATGTTCAATGAGTAAGTTTTCCACACGATGTTAAGGTTTGTCAAGCAAACCAGTTTTTTCACCAGTCACAAATGCAGAGCCTTTTACTTGGCCAATTTGAGAACCTCCTTCACCATCTGCCCAATGCCGTCAAAGATCTTGTGCACGGCTGTTTCACACATGAAGGCTGGAGTGGTCACTATCTTGTTTCTGCTGTCCACGTGACAGTCCTGAAGGTCAGTTAAGGAACAGGAGTCTGTTTCAGGACCATACCCTACTACTTCTGCACCCTAATGAGTCCTGTGGTCAATGAATGATGTGACAGGGGATATCCATGTTGGTAGGGCGTGTGTAAGTGTGTGTGAGTAAGTGTGTGTGTGAGTGCATTGTGCGTGTGTGTGTGCAAGTGTATGCGTGTGTGGGAGAAAGAGAAGCCACACATCCAGCTCGTGTGTGTGTGCAAGTGTGTGTGTGTGTGTCAGTGTGTGTGCGTGTGAGTGTGAAGGAGAAAGAGAAGCCACACATCCAGCTGTAACTGGCTACCTCCACTTGCTTTCCTCCACTTCTATTTGCTCACAACCAACCAACCAACCCACCAACCAACCCACCCACCAAACGAAAAGAACCCATGGAAAAAGAAGGAAGGATACAGTGACGTCTTTTTTGACGTGGACGGCCTCCATGGCCCCGATGGCCCCCGCAGTGCCAGCGTACGGCCACTTGCCCCCCTCCTCCTGGTCCGACCCCACCGTCACCTCACAGCCGGGCAGAACCTTGGCCGCCAGCACTGGCGCTATGCAGCACAGCCTGAAACCACGGGTTCCACACATACAGGCTGTACCATGTCCACACATAGCTAGGTGCTGCAAGGCTGCCCATCTACGTCCCCATGTTGTACCTTCACCTTACCTTGGGGTAACCCATGAAGATTTTGCAACCAGCTTTCTCCAACTGAAAATCCTCTGGAATAACAAGACATTGCCATCAGCTTCAAGATCAGAGTGATGCGTTTCCTGATCATGTCCATATTTTTCGTATGCATGTGAAACATGGACCATAACAGCAGACATTGAAAGAAGGATACAGGCAATGGAGATGAGATGCTTTTGCAAACTCTTTGGTATGTCATACAGAGATCACATCACTAATGGGGAAGTGAAAAACAGAATCAAAAATGCAATCAGACCATATAAAGAGCTGACTTCAGTGAATAAACGCAAACTTAAGTGGTTCGGGCACGCCACACGAACATCTGGACTGGCTAATACTGTCCTATAGGGAACAGTACAAGGAGGGAGAGGAAGACAGAAAATGATGGGAAGACATCAGAGAGTGGACTGGCCTTGAGTGGAACAATTTGCTATGGAAAGCACAGAACTGCGGGAAGTGGAGGAAGCTGGGTGCAAAATCTTCATTGGTGCCCCCCTACATGGTGTACATTCATTTACAAACATGCATTCGATATCTGCGGTGACTCGAAATCTCTTTTATACAGCTTTCTGGACTGGAATTGAAAAATCAGGAAAGGTTTACTGTTTCAAAGATGTTTGAACATTACGAAGACCAGTGGTCTGGAGATCATGAACTCAGCAGAGACAGAGGGAGATGGTGAACCCTGGTGGCACTGCATGGAGCTCCTGCCAGTGACAGTGGTGGTGGAGACAGTTGACTTTGTATATAAGCAGCTATACTCTGCCTTCAGAAGATACTTTGCTCCGTTAATGGAGAAGACAATCTTGTGTTAGAAGCATACTCTGCCTTCAGAAGATACTTTGCTCTGTTAATGAAGAAGACAAGTGTTAGAAGCTTGTCATGGATGAAGGCCCTGTCAATATAATATTTTAGTGTGTAACAACATCTTAAAGCAGGCCTTTTCATTTTGCTTACACCAATAACTGACAAAGCTTTGGATCTATGTCAGACTGAGATTTTAAACAGAACTTTGTTTGGTTTAACGTGTGTTCAGTATTGTCAACACAAACAGGCACAATGAATGACACACTCACCCAACTGGTTTCTTTGCCCCGTGAAATTCCTTCAGAACTCGTTCCACCTCTGGATCCACTTTCATGGCTGTTCCATCCACAGCAAATGTAGACCTGCAGGCACAGGAGCAAGATCAGTAAAAAAAAAAATTTTTTAATTTTTTTAAAAGAAGAAAAATGAAGATCTCACAAAGCAGAATGTTTGTCCAAATGAATATAAACCTTCATAGAAATCATGTGACTAGAACCCTGAAAAAAATCCAAACTATATTGTTTTCAATATGTTTATTCATAATCATAGTATCATGACATTGACAATGGCATAAAGAGCACAATAACAAGCTCAGAGCTTACACTGCTCTTCTAAACTAGTTTCTAGTAAATTTTGAAGTAAATTTCTACCTCTACCTTCCTCTCTCATAAACATGCATGCACGCATGCAAAAACGCACGCTTGCGCACACACACATGCATGCACGCACACACGCAAACATACACACTGCTTTGAAACTTTTATGATCAAACTCACAGATTTTTGGCCGCCCCAAATCCTCCAGGGAATATGACAGCATCAAAATCAGACCCTTTCAGCTTGGATAAGGTGTCGATTTTACCACGAGCAATCCGGGCAGATTCCACAAGAACATTCCTGAAACAAGCATGGAGAGGAAAAAATGTCACAGAATCATTACACTTCTCCTTTTGGTTCATGTATAGAACCCTGACGGTTATCATAAGTGAGATTTTTTGGTGTATGTGACAGACTTTTAATTTTTAAACCATTAACTTAAGGTTGTGACATTCCAATGTCAGGGATTGTGTCTAAACACAAAAAACCAATGTGTATATGATTTTCTTGTATTTATCCATTCCTACGTCATACAATTGCCTTATTTTTCAACTTTTTAAAAACAATTATTTTTAAATACTATTATCTCATAATAATGAGAAAAGAACAATATTGTTCATTTGTTGTATATATATATATATATATATATATATGTGTGTGTGTGTGTCTTACTAGGCAAATAACATCCATCACTTGATGATGATCCACTGGAAAAATGAGACAATTTGAATTTCACATTAAAGAATGTTGCATATAATGATACGCAAACGCAATTTTATTTCATGAGGGTAATAGATTAAGTAACAAGACTTTTTTTCATCCAGCCCTTAAAATGAAAAGAAAAGAAAAGAAAAGCTGCAAGAAAAACAAAAGCATAGTTATAATACATATGAAAATACACACACATGGATATCAACAGATGCATGAGAGAGAGAGAGAGAGGCAGACAGACAGACAGACATATAGATAGATAGACAGACAGACAGACCTATCTTGTGAATCAGTTTGAAGTCATATGTGTAAGTCTACACACTGTATATATATTATAAAGAATAGAAACAATCTTACAGCTCTGAAGAGTCTGATTTTCCATTTGTGTAGCAAAGCGCATCTTTGTATTAGTACAATCTACATAGAATCAACATCCCCATGAAATAAATCTAAACAGAAAAATGACACATCAAAACACCAATGTAGTTTCCTATACCAAACCCTGTATTGGGCGTTAACAAAAGAAAAGAATTCAAGTTTTGACGACGCATAAACTCTTGACACAACCCTCCCAATCAAAACAAAGTCACGAAGAGCAAACCTGTTCGGCTCCATGGGCTCTCCTTGGTGTGGTTGACCACATGCATCTGGTTCATGTCAGGAGCGAAGATGCCCACGTCTGCTCCACTGCGACTCAGGTGAACCAGAGTGCTGCAGGGCAGGCAGAAGTGATTGTAAAAACATTGCACGGACAGCATGACATCAGTTAACACAACCTGCAATTACATAATGTATAGTCATCATAACTGACTTGACCTCATTTCTCCCTTAACTCCCTGAGGAGTCGTTGGGGCACTGCACGGAGTTTTTCAGGCCGTGTGTTATGGGCAGGTTCAAACCTAAGGCAGCCTGTCTAGTATCTTTCTTCAGGTGGCAGGTTGTGTGCTGGGTATGTTTAACCACTAGACTGCCCCACCCTGGAAATTTTACAGGGCTAAATGCGCACTCTATATGCCTACAACCCGGAAAATTTCCGGGGTGTGGAACCGAGGTAAACGAGCCAGCTTCCTTGACTACATTTAAAGGGAAAGAACTCCTAAACTAGCTGAGATCACCCTCCTGTTGCTTGGCAACATCCAGCTGCAAAAATTGTGGCAAAAACGATTGTTATTTAGCTCGTATTTTGTGTTATTATGTATGGTATGACTGCTTGGGCAGTTCTTGTTCAAAATGGCTGACACTTCTCGTTGAAGGTATCAATAACTTTACACAGCTGAAAAAGTGGCAAATTAAACTTTAGATATACTGGACAGTGATGAAAATGATTGTGTATGATTCAGGAGATAGTGCATTTAAAAAAACAAATGAATGAGATTTTGCCTGGACTTATTTGACGTTATTGAGATGGGGGAATACTCAGAATGACAGTGGTGGTGAAGAAAGTGTATTTTTTGTCGATATTTCACATTTTAAATATATTTTCATAGTGAAATATCATGCTAACTAATTTGAGCTTACCTCAAACCAATCTACAATATATATACTGACATTGGCCAAACTATCAGGATTATTCATTTCGTAATTTCTGAGTAAGAGGGACATGAACATAGCAAGTGGTACATAGGATTTTATTCCCCGGCATATAGGGTGCACCTGCACTCGGCAGTTAAGAGGTTTGTTTGTGTATCCACACCACTGACCATAAGTGGCCTACTCCTTAATGACAGAAGCTGATATTTTTTTTAAACAAAATGTGCTCAAAATGATGTGAATGCATCTGCATGTAGGAACCTCCATTTATAGTCTCATCCAAAAGATTTGCAGTGGAACTGTCTCACAAGAGTTGATTAACTCCCATGAAAAATTCCCCTTATGTCCACTGCTCTGCAGCCAGATTTAAACCAGGGCTTGAGATTATCACAAGATCATGAATCACACACTCTTGACCATGGAGGTTTTTCTTTGGGAAGGAAGATGGGGGGGGGGGGGGGGGAGGGGGGGGGGGGGGGGGGAAGGGTTGTTTTGTGGGTTGGTTGTTGGTTGGTTTTTTTAAAAAACAAACACTGATAGTAAAAAATCAATGCCAAAAATCATTGCCAAAAATTTGGATTAAATAATATAAATTTTATGTCATCACAAACCAGCATTATTAAGAAAAGCCTCACTTTTTCTATGAAGCAGGCTCTAACCTCATTCAGCATTTATCCCATATAACATCGCAGTGAAATCCCGTTTTCAACTTCCCTTCCTGGTTCTGACTGTCCAAGAAATCATAGTCACATGATAGTGGTACTGATTTTACTTTGGCAATACAAATTTATACAGTTATACCTTCTACAGATCACAGCAAGAGTCTGCGTCTGCTCTTCTGATCTGGCTTCTATGAAGAGGAATGTCAGAAAAAAACACTTTTCAATAGACTGGAGATCACTGTCAACTCCACCACAAATCTTTCTTTAAGCTACAACCTGGAAATTAGAAGCTTGAATACTTTGCTTCTGAAAGTAATAACTTAATAATTGTGAGAGGTGCCCAGTTTTCTAACTAAACAGATCCTCCATGACGGTATCAGTGACAAGAATATAGGGTGGAACAACAGTACTGTTTCACTACCAAGAGGTTCAATGTATGCCCAGTCAACACTACAGAGAGGAGTGTGATGGTTGCCACAGCAGGTGGATGTTTCACTCAAGTCTGGCTTCCCAACTTTGTGAGTACTTAGAGCAGGGCTTATAGTAGGCGGTGCGAGATCAGAGCAGGCACGTGTAACTGAACACCACTGGAGTGCTCCAGCTGCAGTGCAGGGCCTCTGGGTGATGACCTTACAGTAGCCTAATGTCAATAAACTCCCTGTGAACTTCTGGGCCTCAGGATGTGACACAAAAAGCCAGGGAATGCCAGGATGGTGAGGCTGGAATGAGCTGTGTGGGAACAGCAGTACATTACAGATGACACACACACACACTGACACAGTGACAAACATACACACACACACTGACACAGTGACACACACACACACACACGAAAGTACTCTCAATATATATTATCTAAAGAAACACTTTTCTACTTGTAAGAATGTCAGAATCTAAATTGAAAACCTCACCAAACTGCACACCACATTCTGCAACTCTGTCAGTCTGTGTTACATTTTATACCTTCAGTGTAAAAACAACAACAGTCACAACAAAGCAATCAATGGACCAACATAACATTGACACTTGAGATTTAGCACTATTTTAATAGGGCGAGTGTCCTCACAAAGGGTTGGGGTTTATTCAGTATTATTTAGATTTTTAGACTTTTTATAATCTGTGTCCTAGGGTTGGAAAATGTGTGTCAATGCTTAAGCAAGAATAAACAGAAATAAAAATACAAAAAGTAAAAAGAGAGAAAAGACATGAGGGAGAAGAGGTGGAAAATAATGACAAGAAAATCACTTACGCTGATGCTTCGTGAATTTCAGATCCATCATACACACCGCAGCCTGACAAAACCTGTGAAGCAATAACTGAATTTTCTATTTCTATCACATGATCAGGTATGCTACTATATTGGCATTTTACAAACAAAAATTTGAAAAACAGGAATACAAAATAAAAATTGAAATGAACAAGAAAACTGGATTAATTAAAAATACCCCCCCCCCCCCCCCCCCCCAAACACACACAAAGAAATCCCCCCCCCCCCCCCCTCCTTGCAAAAAAAAAAAAAGGGTTGTAAATTTTGTGCTATTCAAATGGGCTACAGGAGTACAGCAGTGCCACAAGGGCCTATTACCCATAAAAAAAACAACAACAAAACCTGTCAATGCCCAACCACAAGCCTATTGTGCATACATCCTTGGATTGAATTAAGGAAGCTCACACACACACACACACACACACGCACGCACACACGCATACACAAAACACCCGTCCCACTGTCGGTTCCCTCTGCCCCTTCCATGACTGCACGTGGGCTAACAAAAGTAACATTGAAAACCATCACCACGGAAAATTATCTCAATACTAAGGCATTACCACTGCCACTTTTGCATTCAGCACACTTGTAGAATGCAGTCCATTTACTAGGACTCTTTGTTGCACCGCTGAGCGAACAAACAGCACTGCCTTACTACAAAACATTTTCCCCTGTACTTTCAGGATTTGATTGTCTAGGAACTAAACACAGGTGCACAGTCTTGGAAGAATAACCTTGCAGTGAGAATATTCTCCCCCTGTTAATTCAAGGCCTCTGGCTGCACATCAGTATTAATTAGGGGATCATGTAGTATGAATTTGGGGTCATGTAGTATGTTGTATAGAGTATGAGTCGGAAAAAAATGGTGATTTTCACAGATTTTTTAAAGTATGAAAAATGCCATGTGGACTTGGTTTTGGGATTGAGGACATAGAGCAATACCAGGTAGTTACGAGAAAGTTGGAAATAATCATCAAATGAGGATTGCTTGTATTTCTACAGCGTTGACCCCGCGCATGCATATTGAGGTAAGGAAGCTAGCAGACAACCAAGGACTGAGGGGGTACAGTGTTTGCTGAAAATTTCTTTTAAATTCAAACCTACCAAATGTATTCAAAATCACACGAGTTTTGAGTCAGAGGCTAGTCTTTCACAAAAAGGGGTTTTTATTTCTGTGGATGCCTTAGTACGTGCGGTATGAATACAAGAGTCACCAAGAAAAACAGAAGGAAAAGGGTGATTTTTTAATTGCGGAGTGCGGCCTGTATACATAACCTACCCTCTCCTTCACTCTTCCATTTACTTTCAGTAGCTATTTTTCTGTACACACACACGCACTCACACACAATTTACTAGAAAGAGCCTAACATAGAAATCATTGGATTGTGCGTGACAGTGTGCAGTGTTTATATTTTAAGATTGCCTATTTTGATCTAGACCTGGGCAGTCCCATGCTAAGTTCGGCTGAGGTCGTCGTGACGTTCGAAGGACCAAGGACTCGTTACTAAACATCAACATGACTGCTTCTATGCCACTGATGTGGAGGCTCACTTCAAAAATGGTAAATCAAATTGACGTTTGGGAGGGATTTTTAACATTAGTTGTAGGAAACAGTCGAACTATCTCGCTGCATCACTTTTAAGGCAAGGGATCACCATTCAACTTTCAATTGAAATCATTAATCCATAGAACTGTTTAACTAGAGAAAACGAAACAAAAACTTGGCTACTTCAATTTTACTGATTTTGCGATGAACATGTATTGAGAATATATCAAACTACCTATGTTTTTGGATCTTTTATCTGCTGTCAGTGTCACTACTGTCTGCAGTGTTTTACTTTGCAAGTGAAGAACAAAGATTTTTTAAAGAATTAATATCTTACGTTTTGAGTTTTGATGCAAAGATGATTAAGTTTTCTCAGTGACTGAGTGAGACATCACTTCATGCAAAGTGGAATTACTGCACCTATTTGGCCAAGACATACTTGAGTAGCAGCATAATCCAAAAAGCTCCTTATGAGGTTTGCTAGGTGTTAAACATATGTAGTGTTTCCACATCCCACCAAACACCAACGTCAATTATGATATCGTTATTATGTACATTTATAAACTTATTTTCTGTATTAATATATGCATACCTGTCCATCAGATGCTGTCACTGCCTGAGATCATTGTCTTAATCCATCAGATGTACTTGTAGTCAGTGCCTCAGATCATTGTCTTAATCCATCAGATGTACTTGTAGTCAGTGCTTCAGATCATTGTCTTAATCCATCAGATGTACTTGTAGTCAGTGCTTCAGATCATTGTCTTAATCCATCAGATGTACTTGTAGTCAGTGCCACAGATCATTGTCTTAATCCATCAGATGTACTTGTAGTCAGTGCTTCAGATCATTGTCTTAATCCATCAGATGTACTTGTAGTCAGTGCCACAGATCATTGTCTTAATCCATCAGATGTACTTGTAGTCAGTGCTTCAGATCATTGTCTTAATGATAATCAGATACAGTCAGTGCCTCAGTTCAGTCAGATCACAATAGATTTTAGTATATTTTACCCACTTTGTTATTCCACCTGTGCAGCAATATAGCAACAAACAATAATTAGATCTCTGTTGGTTGATAATGATATAGAAGTAATGGTAATAAACTAATAATAATTAAAAGTTCTAACAGGAACAAAGCAGGTAAAAGGGCAATATCCAGATTTCTTCCTGTTAATGGAAAACTGAAAAGATTGTAACTCAGATAAAAAATCTCAAGTTCACTTTGTGAGTTTGTTTGATGTTGTTGCTTTTTTTTATTTAAAGACACCTAGCAAAAATGCTGGCACCAGTAGTAAGAGAATAGATAACTAAAAAAAAAAAAGTAAAAGTTAAAATTAGCATTTTATCTAAAGATTTAAATTCAAAGTAGCATAATATAATCAACGATATTGTAGCACTTAACAGACCCTATTTAGAGCACCCGCTTTCCATTTCCCCAAGCTAAGGTTAAGCAGCATCAAGCGTGAACCTTACCACTTGGAAGGGTGACCGTTTGCTCGTCTTGGCTTCAGTACAGTCCCCCAGTTCATCCAGCTGTAAATGGGTACCTGCCCTCTTTAGGGTTAGGGAAGGTAAAGCAGTGAGGGAGAAGAGATGCGCGTCACCCTCATTATGCTGTCTCCTGGAGAAGTCGAGGTCTCTGATGCCTCACTCCCCTACGACCACATAGGTTCTGGGACACCTTTACCTTTACCTTCATGTTTTTCTGCTAGGGGCTGGTTCAGGCCTTGCCGAGACTGAGCAGGACGCTGTGCCAGAGAGGCGGGGTGCGGTGGGGGTCCATGTCTGTGGTGGGCACCCAGGCCACGTCCACTGACAGCCTGCACTTGAAGCCTGCCCCCCTGGACACGTTTTCAGATGAAGAGATCATGATGAGAGACTCGGGTACGTGTTACATACCTGTATGCAAGGGTGCTGTGTGCCGATTTGTGTTAGTTTGATGCTTTGGGGTGAAATTGTGTGTGTGTGTGTGTGTGTGTGTGTGTGTGGTGTGTGGTGGTGTGTGTGTGTGTGTGAGATTAACCCAACACCACTGCAACCGCCCACAAACATGTTGTTTGCACTTTACTGTGTCCAAATCAGTGAGGTTTTAAGCAAATTATGAATTTTTTAAGTTTGCTTAATAAATTTTGTTATGGGCAATGGCAGGGATGTGTGCTGAGAGAGGATTTGGACGCCTATAGAGCAGATTTAAAGGCTTTTTCACTTGATTGACTCTGTGTGCAGCTCTATCCACCCACTATTTGGAAAGAACCCAGTGTGTGAAGGCACCCAACACAAATTTACACTTACGCCCATTAAGGTTAAGAGATGTTGGACATGTTTAAAATCTCTAATATGATTTTTGAAGTTTTCTTATAACATGGGGATTTTAAAGCATACAATATCGACTTAGAATTAATGCATAGAAGGATTTGAAATATACACAATGACAAATAAAGAATATAAGTAAGACCCATTAATATTGCTACTGACTCTGCTGTAAATATCGAGTGATGTTTACCAACATGATATAATTTTTTTCAACACTGGTATAACAAAAGCAAAACCTGTTTCTTGATTATCTAAACGTGATCCATCTGTATAAATTTCTAAATGGTCAAAATACTTATGATGGATATGGGATCAGACATCAGAAAGCATTATATTCAGATTGTCATTCTTGTTTACATTAGACACATCTAAGTCGAAGTGTGCTTTATTCATCTGCCATGATGGGCAAGGTAAGATTGCTTCCTGTGTGTCCATGCTGTGTTGATTGACTTCAGAGTTTTGTATCAGGTCAGACACATATGTACGTATGGGCATTAAAGAGGATATATATTTCGCTCTTTTATGAAAATTCAATTCTGATTTTACTTCTATGTCTTCTGAAATAAAGTTTTCAGTCATTTTGTTTCTCATCACGTCACTGTCTTCAATCCCTCAGATTCCGAATCCTTTGGGGCGCCTTTGAAGCTTTGTCAACCACCTTTCTCCAATCCTCTCGTCTCTCGGCCGCCCTCAGGGTGTCTCTCAGCTCCATGTCTGTCCACTCGCGAATGTTGTCCTCCCATCTCTTCCTCTGTCCACCTCTTCTTCTTCCTCCCCTCACTGTGCCTTGTAGGATTGTTTTAGCAAGACCAGAGGAGTGTGTGACATGACCAAACCACTTCAGTTTTCGTTGTCTGACAAGTGTTTGAAGGTCAGTATAGGGCCCGTTTCATTGCAGATGCGTTTCTTGAATTTTTCATTCGTGATTTGGTCTTTGTATGAGATGCCTAAGAGTCTATGGAAGCACCTAATTTCTACAGCTCTTATTTTTCTCTCTAAGTCCACTGTGAGGGTCCATGATTCACATGCATATTAAAAGATTGACATGACCAGAGTGTGCATCAGTCTGATTTTGGAACTGATGGCGATTTTTCTGTTGCTCCAGATGGGTTTGAGCTTGGTCATTGCGGCTGTGGTCTGGGCAATTCTTGACAGTATTTCTGGTTTTGATCCCTCGTCTGTCACGATAATCCCAAATATTTGAATCTGTGAACATTTTCAAGTTTCTGGTCTTTGATTTTGATTTCTGATGTGAAGTTGCTGTTTGTCATCACTTTTATTTTTTCCCACGCTGATTTCCATACCAAATTTTGTTGATGTTTCTTCTATACGGTTCACTAAGTCTGTTTGTTCTTGCTCGTGACCAGCTAATCCGTCAGTATCATCAGTTTTGTTTCTAAGCAGTGATGGAAAACAGGCTTCGTTGCTTGGAAGGCATAAAAAAGTACAAAGTTAAAAACTAATTAATTAACAACAAAACGGACCCATCCAAGAAAAAGACTTTACCCCCCCAAAAAAACCTAACAACACACACAAAAAACCCAACAACAACAAAACAACAAAACCCGAACAACTTTAACTGACTAAAGAATGTTAAACAACTTAAGACAAACTACACATTCAAGGCTGTTCACACTGAATCAAGTAAAAAACAGATGTGAGCAGAACTGACTAATACCATAGCTAGTGCACTGCAAGTTAATCTACATAAATTACCAGTCAGTGTTTCTCAACACATTAAAATTGGGTTTTTGTCATTCTTTATGCAGCAACAAGCATGTGCACTAGGCTCAAGTTTAGTTGCTGCTTACTGTCACTATGTTGTGTATCTGTGTGTGTGTGTGTGTGTGTGTGTGTGTGTGTGTATCTATTCTTTTATTTTGAGGATAATAGAATAAGCCCTTATGTGCTTTTTTACATCCAGTCTCTGTGTGTATGCAGTTTTGTAAATGTCATCCATTCCCACCAGCACATAATGGCCTACTCTTCTGAAAAGTTAGTGTGTGTGTGTCAAAGTCAGAGTCAGAATTAAAATTTTTTATATCTCCAGATGGAAAATTGAATAAGCAAAGCATATATATAATTTGCTTTTTTTTATCCAGCCATCTAGCTAGGAACAAAAACAACTTTATCAATGATATTTTAAAGTTCTGCAACATTGTACAACAACCCATAACAACCCGTGTGTTTGTGTGTGTCTGTGTGTGATTGTTCTTTCAGTTTTTCGCTTGGCGACGGAGCAGATTGAACCTCAGGTGCGAGAGATGGATGAGAAAGGAGAAATGTTTGCTTCCGTCAGACAAGCGCTGTTTGACAACGGGGTCAGTGTGTGTGTGTGCGTGTGTGTGTGTGTGTGTGTGTGTGTGTGTGTGGCGCGTGTGTGTGTGTGTGTGTGTGTGTGTGTGTGGTGTATGTGTGTGTGTGTGTTTGTGTGTGTGTGTGTGTGTGAACTTTATGATACTGATTGCATTATGTTCTCTGAACCCTTTCGTTATCCTTTTTTATGTATCCTTGGTATGTGTTATTACCTATGTTGTGTGGATGTAATATTTTCAAAATATGCCCCTACAGATGTATTTGTTTAATTCTCTCTCTCCTTCCCTTTCTCTATCTCTCTCTCTCTCCCTCCCTCTCTCTATATCTCTCTCTCTCTCTCTCTCTCTCTCTCGCCCTCCCTCTCTCTATCTCTTTCTCTCTCCCTCCCTCTCTCTTTCTATCTCTCTCTCTCCCTCTTTCTCACCTTCTGTAGGTCTCGTCACTCTCTGCACTGCTCCACTCATATCTAATAAACCACCACCATATTGATCATCATTTCTATGCCGATGATACTCAGTTTCAGTGCAGAGATACTGTTGAAAACTTGCCTTTCCCCCTGACAAACACAGCCTCCTGCCTTCAAGACATTCAAAACTGGATGACTCGGAACAAGTTCCAGCTAAATGCCGATAAAACTGGAGCTATGCTCATGGGGACCGAACGTAAACTGTCCTGTATCTTGTTGGTTATGGCTCATCCGTTTCTTCTGCATCCTAGTCTTTTCTTCTTGTTCTTCTTTGTTTGCTTCCTTGCCCCTGTTTTGTTTGCCCTGTTTACGCCGTTCTTTTCATTGTTCTTTTTCAGTCTTTAACTTCTTTGTTGTTATTGTTGTTGTTCCTGTCGTTTTTGGTCTTGATCGCCATTTCTGTTGGGGCTTTTTGTTGTTGTTGCTTTCGATGGTTGTTATTGCTTCTTTCCTGTTATCAACCTTCTCTGTCTGCTTTGCTTAATTCTATCGAAGATGTTGTGATAGAGATGCCTCACAAGTGCAGAGGTACAGAGGTTGTGTTGATAAAGTCAATATCTGAATTTCGGCTGATGATAATTCAGGTGCCCAGTATATTCAGAGTTCGAGTGTTGTGCGTCGTGCCAGTAATTGCAGAAGTATGCGGGTGATGAGGAACTGTCAGGTGTAGTATTGCGGTAGTGGGGTGTATGACGGAAACAGGCAACCCTTCTGTGTTTCAGCTGATGAGCATAGAGGTGCCTGGCAAGTACGGGGGCACCGACTCCTCCTTCCTGGTGTCCATGCTGGTGATTGAGGAGCTGGCCAAAGTGGACCCCTCCATCAGCGTTTCTGCGACATCCAGAACACGCTCATCAACAGCCTCATCATGAAGCACGGCACGGAGGCCCAGAAAGACAAGTACCTGCCCAGGTTCTGCACAGACATGGTGAGGAAAGGCTTCAGGTATAAACGGGTGCAGGAGTAAGGTGGGGGTGGGGGGGGGGGGGTGGACTGTTTGCGGCAGATGCAGGGTTCATGGGGATGTTCAGTCATTGACCAAGACTAAGTCCAGAGTCTTTGTCAGTGAGTGATGTGTTAAGCAAGATGCTGAGGCTACCACATGAAAATGTTGTAATGCTTTGAGATGTTATGTCGCGTTTTTGTGTTCAGCCATGATTTGTTCATAGCATTACAGCCTGTGCTCTCCATTTAAAGGAGAAGGATGTTCTCTATAGTCGGAGGATGGCTATGTGTATGTACACACACTTCTCACAGTTACAGAAGTAAGCAGTTCAACTGTGTCAAGGGACATCTGAGTGTTAGTCAGCCCAGTGGCCTATACCAGAGGATGCAGCAGCCTTTAGACTTCTCAGAAATTTAACAAAGGTGCACACACTGTACTGCTGCAACATAGAAGTTTTTAAGGTATGGCTCTCTGCAGGATGAAAGGGATGTTACATGACCAGGCCTTTTATTCTCAGGTTTTTCAAATAGCAGGTGACTTGTAACAAATGTCACAACTTGTGCCTATTGATGAAATCTTTTCAAATTGTATATATGGGCTTACTTTGAAAAAAATGTGATAGGGGGAGGGATGAAACTGATGAACTGGCCAGTTTTTTGGCAGTGATGTTAAATGCAGTTTTATTGCACGTGTGTAAAGGTTAGCTTTATTGCCAATGGAATGGTAGATTTACTGTCAGTGATCTGTGAATGGTTCAACTTTTATGACACAATATAATTTTTAGAGGGGTGAAAGGGTGATATGACATGATTTGGAACTGGTTCAGATTTTACTGCACAGTGATGTGGAACTGGTTCAGATTTTATTGCACAATGATGTGAAACTGGTTCAGATTTTATTGTACATTGGGATTTGGGTTGCGCTAGTTTGGGCACGTTCAACGGAAAGCAGACCACCACATCATAAAAAAGAGCAATGAACTTCGTAGTGGATGGAAAGAGACCAAAGGGAAGACCTAACAAAACCTGGGCTGCAGATGATCTTAGAGAAGGGGGTATAAATAAGGAGGAAGCTCAAAACAGAGAGAGATGGAGAAGGCTCATCAATGTCAAACCTCCCCTGGGAGAAACAGGACAAAAAAAGGAAGAAGAAGATTGAGATTTGGGGTTCTTGTTTTTGTTTTTTTTTTCCAGGTAGGGTCATTTTGTCTGTCGGAGCCAGAAGCAGGCTCAGATGCCTTCGCTCTGCGTACGCAAGCGGTGCGTGATGGGAGCGACTACGTCATCACAGGCCAGAAGATCTGGATCTCCAATGCGGAATACGCTGGAGTCTTTCTGGTCATGGCCAACGCCAAACCCACCGATGTCAGTTGTTGTGTGTGTGTGTGTGTGTGTGTGTGTGTGTGTGTGTGTGTGTGTGTGTGTGTGTGTGTGTGTGTGTGTGTGTGTGTGTGTGTGTGTCCTCTGTCTGTGTCTGACTGTCCCTCTGTCTCTGTTTGTCTGACTCTCTGTGTGTCTGTCTGCCTCTCTTTATATTAGTGTTATTATTATATTCTTTAATATCGAGGATAATGGAATAACCACTTATGCGCTTTTTTACATCCAGTCCCCATGTGTATGTGGTTTTGTAAATTCTGTCATCTGTTCCCACCGGCACACAATGGCCTACTCTTTCGAAAAGCAGAACAGGATTTAACGTGTGCGCAAGATGTTCTGCATGCATTTCACACGGGACCTTGGTTTATAGTCTCATCCGAAGGACTTTTGGGGAGAGTGGAGTCAGCACTGATGTTAACTCCAGGGGAAAATAGCCCCTTGATCGGGAATCGAATCTCTCTGTATGTCGCTCTGCGTCTGTGGTCTGTCTGTATGTGTGTATGTCTCTCTCTGTGTCTATGTCTGTCTGTCTGTATCTCTCTGTCTCTCTGTCTCTCTCTCTGTCCATCTGCCTGCCGTTGTTGCCTGTCTCTCTCTCTCTCACCCCCCTCCTCTCTCTCTCTCTCTCTCTCTCTCTCTTTCTCCCTCTCTCTCTCTCTCTCTCTCTCTGAGGACTGGATGTAAAAAGGCACATTGGTGCTTATTCATTATCCTCGAAATAGAAGAAATTGATTGGAGTTGTTTTGATCTCTCTGCCTCTCTCAGTACTTATTGTTTTAGCAGGGGTCCACACATTTGCTTAGTGACGTGACTGGAGAAGTGAAGACACATTTGGCATGTTGGACACAGGAATGCAGTCATTTCTTATGCCAAGATCTAAACGAAAGTTTGGGTAAAGATAAACAACACTTGAGGCAAACCACGAGACTGAAGGCTCTGTTTGAGTGCACAGTTAGAAAATGTCAGACAGAGAGGTCAAAGTTTTTATTTACTGAACAAATTTTGTCACTGACAGTGCTTACACTTCAGCTGCCATCTATCTTTCAGTCAGTCGCACAAAGGCAAGACGTCATATAGGAAATCAACATTTGCTGAACGCATTTCTCCGGGGCACAGAAATCAAAACATTGTATAAGAAGTCAAAATTCAGTCAGTGTATTTCTCATGATGGAGTGAGTGTTTAGACTGTGTGTCTTGAAGTTCCATTATGTGTGGTGTGTGGTGTGTGTGGTGTGGTGGTTGGGTGTGTGTGGTGGTTGTGTGTGTGGTGTGGTGTTGTGTGGTGTGGTGTGTGTGTGTGTGTGGTGTGTGTGTGTGTGGTTGTGTGTTGTGGTGTGTGGTTGGTGTGGTGTGTGTGTGTGTGGTGTGGTGTGTGGTGTGGTGGTTGTGGTGTGGTGTGTGTGTGTGGTTGTGTGTGTGTGTGTGGTGGTGTGTGTGTGGTGTGTGTGTGTGTGTCAGGGGTACAAAGGCATCACGTGTTTCATTGTGGATCGAGACACGGAAGGCCTCAGCATCGGGAAGAAAGAGGACAAGCTGGGCCTTCGCTCTTCCAGCACCTGTGCCGTCAACTTTGATGGCGTCAGGGTGAGTCTGGTGCTGAAAGCTTGTGAACACTGATGTAAAGTGTGCTTTTTCCTGTCAAATATGTCCAAGGAATGCAGGTTTGGTTTGTTGCTCCAAACAGGAAAAAAAAGAAAAAAGTCATGTCATCTGAGCGCTTTGATTTGTTGCTTTACAAGATTCAGCGCTATGTAAATTCAATACATAATTATTTATTATTATTAATTCATTATGAAATTGTGCATGAAAAGTTGTGATGTTTTTGAAAGTGGCAACACAGAAAAGGATTCAGCTGAAATGTTTAAGTATTGTACAGGTAATTTGGAGTAAACATCACATTACAAAGTAAACTCCAGGCATTCACATTGCAAAACTTCAATGGTTTGAAATATCTGTAGTGTATACAAATCATCTTCAACAGACAGGTCTGTACAGAAGTAGAATACCATCCAGATGCTTGGTTAGGTCTCCTCTGCACGAGTCGTCAAGTTGCCTGGCAGCAGTTGTCACCAGGATTTGAAGTGATCTTACAGGATGATGGAGCGTAGAAAGGTTAGAGTGTTGCACTCCTGATCCAACACCAATGACAGACACAGACAGGTTAGTTCAGGTCACTGCTGAGTTGTCTGTCTGTCTGTCTGTCTGTCTGTCTGTCTGTCTGTCTGTCTGTCTGATGGATTTTTCCTCTGGGGTTAGCATCAATACCGACTCCACCTGTGTGTCTTCAATTTTACGTCTGTTCACTTAAAGTGATATTAGACTGTGGAGGAGACTAGAAAAGCAAAATTTGCATGCTTGGATTCAAACAGCATCTTCACCAGTGACCAGTCAGTGCCGCAATGCATCTTCTCTCCAGTGTGTTTTTCGGTGAATGACTGTGCGGCGGTGGTTGTGGTTTGTGTGTGACTTGTGCCTGCCAGGATGACAGTGATGTAAATGTGCAAACAGCAAGCATCGGTGAACCAGCAATACTGTAAGTACAGATATGTCTAGCACCACATCAAGGTGTTTTTTCCAAGTAAAACTCTGAGCAGAGTGAAAGGAAAGCTGGAATCAGCATCTTCCAGTAGGGATACATGTGCCAGCCCAGACACTGTTTCAAAGTCAGACACTGAAACGTTTAGACATCACAGTGGTGGTTCTGGCAAAGAGGAGGACAATATGGCTTTCTGCAACGTTTTGGAAGAGATAAATAAAAAACAACCTGACAAACACGGCCACAGAAGACAGTGTTAACAAAATGAAAGTAGAAATTGAAAAAGCACTGACAAAAACTAGTAACAGAATGGACAAGATAGAATGTGCTGTGTTGGACCTGTCTAAAGAAAACGACGTAAGATTGTGCTTTTTGGAGTGGATGATTGCATGAAAACTTACGCTGTTTTCGATTTCATTATCCTACTTGCCAAATGGTATATTTACAGATGTAGAATTGAAAACCATTTACCAGTATGGAAAATTTTTCTAAAACAGTTGAAATACAGGTTTCAAATTGAACTATACAACGCAACATTTGCAAACAACCTGAGTAACTTCACTTTTGAATGGAGTCACTATAGACCATTGCTTGACTGTATAGATTTATATCACTGAGACATGTGTCTGGCCATGTGCTTTTGCTGAATAGCAACCATGTGATATCAGAAAAGATGGAATTGAGCCTGCATTGTTTTACCCTCCAAGGCCGTGCTGTCACACACTGGGTAGTTACACTGACACTGGCACAGCATGCTTTTCTTCATGGATGAAACGAGTGCAATGGCATAGATTGACAGAATTGACAGAGGCCTATAAATGATAGTGTTTTTCCCATGTTTGACATGATGCATTTATGTTAACTTGTGTAGCGCCAAAACGTGTGTGTTTTGGTTAAGTACTTGAAAAACAGTTTGTATCTCTTGTTTATGAAAACAAATTCTTTTTCTACTCTCTCTTCATTTATTTTATTCTGTTTAGAAACATTTGTCCTTAATTTTTTGTAAATGAAAAGTGAAGATTAAAATAAAAGTGAAAAAAAAAGTTGCATGCTTAACCTTTACCGGATCTCGCTTTTGACTACACGTGCAGGATGGCGCGGGTCTTTCACGACCCATACTCATTAAAGAGCCTTTTCAGTGCATATTATTCCTAAAAGGATGGCGCGGGTCTTCCACGACCCAGTGGTTGTTATTTCCGCGATGCCAGTAGGCCGAGGCAGTTGCTGCTAGACTAGCACGGTCCAACAATGGCAGTGGCCTCCGTGCATGTTAAAGATCCCATGGGAGTAGAAAGTCGAAAAAGAAAAGGGGGAATGCCCGGCTGCTATGGTCAAAATTGGTAGGTCCCTGTTCCCTAATCCCATTCCCCAAACTTGGTACCCAACGAAATTGGAGTGAAGTCGACTGTGCTCTTCGAGTACAGTGTGGGAAACCAGTTCCTGGTAAACAGGCTCACACATACCCAGCCATGCTGGAACGCCACAAAAAACAAAAACAAAAAAAAGCAAATGGTGCTCAGTACAATGCATTGTGCAGGTGATGTGTGACGAAGGTGCCTCGAAGCTTATGCTGTCTCCTGAATTTCTGGCAGATTGGCGACGCACCAGTGCACACTCTGACTGTATGCTCTGGGCAGATGAACTCTGCACATGAGGCACATCTCTGCTGGTTTTTCTGTCTTTTTTCCATGGGCAGAACAAGCATCGTTTTCGCTCAGGGGTGCCACTCTCATTGCTGTTGCATTTGCGCCCTTTTGATGTTGACTGCTGTGGCTTGTTTTTTCTGGGCTTTTTGGCCTTTGGTGCCTGCTGCTCATCACTGGCCTGCTCAATGTTGGCAATCACCTTGTGGGCAGTCTGGGCAAGGTGCCTTGGAAGTGCCACTCGGGAGACACGTCTCTTGATTTGTGCTACAATCATTTCCTCAGCGATGCTGCGGATGAAAGTAGCACGCGTATCCCCACCTGCCAGCTGATGGTCTGGGAATTTGATGATGGCCCAGATGCGAAGTGCAGCAATGGTCGCCAGATCCATGATGTTGCTGAACATGACCATGGGCCACCGCTTTGTCTTGCGTTTTATTGTGAACGCATGGGCCATTTTGTCCAGGGTGTCCACTGCCCCTTTTATGGAATTATAAAACAGGATGATCTCTGGTTTCTTTTTTGTAGAACCTTCGTTCACAACACCATTGTTATGCATTGTGCTGAGTACCACTGTGCTCTTCCTCCTTTTGCTCTTATAATTCACCAGAGTGACAACACTGCTGTAGCTGAATTCAGATCCATGCAAGGGAAGCTTCTTGGGATCTTTGAATGAGGTGGGAAGAAATCTCTTGTTTGATCTCACTGTCCCTACCATGGTCAAACCTTTTTGCAGGAGTGTTTGAGCCAGTGTGAGGTCGGTGAAGTAATTGTCACACGTGACGTTCCTTCCACTCTTGCAAAAAGGTTCTGCCAGCTGGAGAGCAACATTGCGGCCAAGATTGACCTGCCTGTCCTGACCAGCTGGCCGACCAAGGTAGGGAATGCCAAACAAAGGGTAGTTATCTTCAGCATCAGCTACCCAAAATACTTTGATACCGTAGCGGTCAGGCTTGGACGGCAAATACTGCAGAAAACTGCATCGCCCCCTGAAAGGAACCAACTGCTCATCAATCGTGAGCAGTGGACCTGGGATATAATGCTTGAGAAGATTTCCCATGAAATCATCCCAAATTTCCCTAAAGGGGGCGAATGCATCTCGTTGCCGTCTGGCATTGCGTGTTTCTTTTTTGTGGAAGCGCATGTATGTCAGAAGCGTTTGAAAACGCTTCCGGCTCATACATGCCCTTGCAACACCCCAACCATACACTGTATCCCACACTTCTACTGTGGATGCAAGGTTTTGCTTTTTGGATCCAAGGAAGAGGAGCAGACCAAGTAAACCTTCCATCTCGACTTTGTTGGTTTCAACCCAGGCCTCTTGAAGTACCCTGCGCCCTTCGGTGAAGTCTTGAAAAGTGGTCCGCCCGGCTGAAGAAACATTCCTACTGGGTCTTCCACGACCCGCACCATCCTTTTAGGAATAAGCAGCGTTCTTCCTCTTTAAAATGTGTGGGTCTTCCACGACCCGCACCATCCTTTTAGGAATAAGCAGCGTTCTTCCTCTTTAAAATGTGTGGGTCTTCCACGACCCGCACAATCCTGTGTGTATAGTTAAAATGTTGCGTCAAATAACAATAATTCTATTTCACGCACATCAATGAAATTTTATTTGCCGAAAGTTTTTTAGGTTCTTGACAAAGTCATGAATTTTCGTGAAGATAGCTCAAATAGTTTAAGAGATATAAGACTTTTTATGTGCCTCTGGGTCGTGGGCGACCCAGGAAGTCCGGTAAAGGTTAACACTGCTTGTGTTGCTAGGTGTTTCAGTTTTCATATTTTTGTTTTGTTTTTGACAGGTTCCAGAGAGCAGCATTCTTGGGGAGTTTGGTCAGGGGTATAAGTATTCCATCAGCATGTTGAACGAAGGCAGAGTAGGCATCGCTGCACAGGTGATCCTCTCCATCCATTCTCTTTGTGTGGAACTGTCTGTCTGTCTGTGTAGCTGAATGAATCGTTAGTTTTGTGTATTCCTACCTTTTATGGCATGTTTCTGAATGTGTGATCTGTGTGTTTGTAAGGTTTTGTTTATATATGCATTTGTATATGTGGATGTGCTCATGTGTGTGTGTGTGTGCATGCACCCTATGAGACAAGGGCTAGATTGAAAAATCCCATTCATTTTCTGCTTATTCTATCATGTTTAGAAATAAAGATTTTGAATGATTGATTAATAATTGATCTGTTGCATGCATGTGTCTGTGTGTTGGCGAGGAATTGTGTTTATCTGTATTGTGCAAGGCAAGTGTGTAAGGGATCTAACCATCTTTCATGGGGCATTAGACCAGTTATGGCCCAGTGGTATGGACGCTGCATATGTGTCAGTGGGAGATCCAGTCATTCACCATAGGTTATGACTTACTGTGTGCTAGCAGACTGTCATGTCTGTCCTGACCAGCTTAGCTCTGATCACAGTGTAACTTTTCAATTTGCACAGTATCATTCTGGCTGTATTCAGTTTGAAGGAGTACAAATTTGTAATATTTTGATACGAAGCTCCGTTTTTCCTCAGTAATATGGCTGACAATATATACATATATTTTTTATTCCATTATCAAGTGTTCATTGTGGCATGTGGAAGAGCATAATGTTACTGATTTTTTTCTGTGCAAACACAGTTAAAAAGATATGATGTAAAGTAAGGGAGAGAATCTTAAGAGCCACACATGTTGATTATTGATTCCTCTCACAGATGAATTATGAGGACTGTTTGACACATAGCATCTGCCATGCCTGTTGGCATTAGGTGCTGGGACAACTGTTTCACACATCATTTACATAACTGTCATCTCTGCCAAAGTCTGATGGCACTAGATTCAGGAACACCTGTTTCACTTATAATTTACATGTATACACGTGTGATGGTGCGGTAAGTCGATTACCTCCCATGCGATCAGAGCGATGTGTTACTATTTTGGGACACACCTGCAAATTGTGCAGCGCTCTATTTCGTTGGGCGGCAGTTGAAAACCGTCCGTAGCATGCTTTTAGCCTACAGGGTGAAATGTAGAACTTATGCAGCCTCTTTATAAGAGGCCACATCCTAACTGTGAGACTGCGCCTTGTCTTCCTGAGGTGTGTGCAGAGATGGGACATGAAGAATGTCCATTGTGTGACCCGTGTCTGTTGGCTGTAGATGCTGGGACTGGCAGAGGGCTGCTTCAGCAGAACCGTGCCCTACACCATGGAACGCAAACAGTTTGGACGCAGGATCTGGGATTTCCAGGTCTGTACTCAGATAGACACAGAGTCTTGCCTCTGATTGTTTTCAGATAGACACAGAGTCTTGCCTCTGACTGTTTTCTGATAGACACAGAGTCTTGCCTCTGATTGTGTTCAGATAGACACAGAGTCTTGCCTCTGATTGTGTTCAGATAGACACAGAGTCTTGCCTCTGACTGTTTTCAGATAGATAGACACAGAGTCTTGCCTCTGATTGTGTTCAGATAGACACAGAGTCTTGCCTCTGACTGTTTTCTGATAGACACAGAGTCTTGCCTCTGATTGTTTTCAGATAGATACAGAGTCTTGCCTCTGATTGTTTTCAGATAGACACCGAGTCTTGCCTCTGATTGTTTCCAGATAGACACAGAGTCTTGCCTCTGACTGTTTTCACATAGACACAGAGTCTTGCCTCTGATTGTTTTCACATAGACACAGAGTCTTGCCTCTGATTGTTTCCAGATAGACACAGAGTCTTGCCTCTGACTGTTTTCACATAGACACAGAGTCTTGCCTCTGACTGTTTTCACATAGACACAGAGTCTTGCCTCTGACTGTTTTCACATAGACACAGAGTCTTGCCTCTGATTGTTTTCACATAGACACAGAGTCTTGCCTCTGATTGTTTTCAGATAGACACAGAGTCTTGCCTCTGATTGTTTCCAGATAGACACAGAGTCTTGCCTCTGATTGTTTCTGATAGACACAGAGTCTTGCCTCTGATTGTTTCAGATAGACACAGAGTCTTGCCTCTGATTGTTTTCAGATAGACACAGAGTCTTGCCTCTCATTTCACTGATTGTTTTCAGAGCAGAGTGGGCGAGTAGAGAGAGGGGGCTTTAAAAGGAAGGGGGATTGAGAGAGAAAGAGACACACACACACAGAGGGGCTTCTAGAAGGGTAGGGGAAAGGATCAAGGTGATAAAATGGTTTGGGGGAGAAAACAATGAGCCTAATGGGGAACCTACACAGAAAATCAAATTTCACTAGAATTACGAAATGGCACATAAAGATTTGGGATGGTTAAGTGTAATATAAGTGATTATGTGTCCATGGTTTCATTATGTTTTTCAATATTTCAGTATTTTCACCAAGACAGTACTGAGAAGTTAAAATCTGTATTACATTGCGAGCTGCTTATATGTGTGTGTGTGTGTGTATATTATGTGTGTGAGTGTGTGTGTCTGTGTGTGTGAGAGAGTGTGTGTGCATGAGTGTGTGTGTGCATGCATACATGCGTATGTGTGTTTGTGCATGTGTGTTTGAGTGTGTGTATGCGTGCACATGATTGAAGGGTATAAAGTACGGCTCGGTGATTTATTAAAGCTGCTCAAGGATTTGACATTTGTAGTGGTGGGGGCATCATCATCATCATCACCATCATCACCATCATCATCATCATCACCATCATCACCATCATCATCATCATCACCATCACCATCATCATCATCACCATCACCATCATCGTGGCACTGCTTCCTTCTGCAGGGCATGCAGCACCAGATAGCCAGCGTGGCCATGCAGATAGAGGCCGCCCGCCTCATGGTCTACAACACCGCGCGTCGGAAAGAGGCCGGCCTGCCCATCATCAAGGAGGCCTCCATGGCCAAACTCTTCTGTGCAGAGGTAGGTCAGTGTAGTATTGGCGCTACCCCTTGCAGTGCCCCACGACGGCAGTCAACTCTTTTATCATTGCAGTATTGCGCGTGTTCACTGGGAAAACGTTGCAGCGAGAAAGTAATACTTTTCTTTCGTCAAAAATAAATCAGTCACAAGATTTGGACTAACCTCAGTCAAGAAATGAAGATTGCAGGCTGATTGCGCAAGATCTGCTTTGTAAGCAATTCACAAGGTTTGGGCTGAGGGAGGTATATGATTGCAGGATTTGAGGAGGAAGAAAAGAGAACTCATTTGCTTGCTTTGCTCTCCCCCACTCCCCCCATCCCCCTCTTCCCCAATTCCCCAGTGTAATGGCCAAAAACTGAACGAGTCTTTTACTGTCAGGCTTTTCTGTGTGTGTGTGTGTGTGTGTGTGTGCGTGCGTGCGTGCGTGCGTGCGTGCGTGTGGTGGTGCGTGCGTGCGTGTGTGTGTGTGTGAGTGTGTGTGTGTGAGAAAATGCCCCATTACAGAATTTTCTCATTCTGTATCTGTAGATCAGGTTTGGAATGCAGTCAGTGATGTCTGTCTGAAAAAGATAGTATTGGAGGACATGTACCCATACTGTATTGCCTAGTAATGTCATAAGAATAATTTAAATCAAAACTTTAATGATGATCACTTCTTGTCTATTTTCTGCCTTCTTGGTCCATTCTCCTGCCTTTTTTCCAGAAAGACTTAAAAGATAACAATTCTCTCTTTTGCTGAAGTCAGATGCGCTGGGCCTGACTTGTCAGGAGCTTAACGGCAGCGCGACGCATTCTCGCTCATATAACAAACAACAATAGTTGCTGGCTGAGCATTCGACAAAGAAGAAGAAGTTGCTTGAAAGTTTTGACGGATTATTGCATAGGTATGCCAAAGTTCTTATTTATTTATTTATTATTCTATTTTGAGGAAAATGGAATAAGCACTCATGTGCTTTTTTACATCCAGTGCGCATGTGCATGCATTTTGTACATTTTGTCATCCATTCCCACTGGCACACAATGGCCTACTCTTCCGAAAAGCGGAATGGGCTTTAACGCACACGCAAGATGTTCTGCATGCGTTCACACATGTGACCTCAGCTTGTAGTCTCATGCGAAGGACTGGTAGGGGGAGTCAAGTCGGCACTGATGTTAACTCCAGAGGAAAAATCCTCTTGAATGAGATTCGATCCTGGGTCAGCAGATCACGAGCGCTACGCAACGCACTTCACTCTAACCACCAGGCTATCCCATCCCCCTTAAAAGATTTCGACTGCCAAAACAGTTCTTTGACTGTAAACTATGCATCACAAGCATTGCATTACAGTGTCAAAAACGAGGTGGCATACTGTATTTTCAGACCACTTTTAATATATGACTGAAACCTGCCGGGTGTTTTGTTGTGTGCAGGTGGCCACGCTGACCACGTCCAAGTGCATCGAGTGGATGGGAGGTGTGGGCTTCACCAAAGACTACCCCATAGAAAAATACTACAGGGACTGCAAGATTGGTCAGTGTGTAGTTTTTCGTCTCCAGACAACATACAGCACATAATTATCTCAGGGTGGCCCAAGAGCATAGCATTAGCTGTTTTAGGGTTGAGTCACCAGAAATGCATGCGTCATCATCACTTCAAGGACTGTAACAGGGAAAGAACCTGCTCAGTGTGTATTCCAGATAAAGAGGGTTTGTTGGGCAGGAGTAATGGGTTCCTTAACTAACCCCCCCCCAAAAAAAAACCCAACAAAAACAACAACCACCAACAACAACCCCACAATCCCACCCAACAAAAATAAACCAACAAAAAAAAACCCAACCCGAAAACCTCACTCCAGTACTGTCAACACAGATTTGGACAGGTACTGTATACATTGTCATGGAGCAAAAAGTTGCCTGTCAGCGAGGAATTGAAAATGTCCTTTTTTTTTCCCCTTCATGTTGGTAGAGTGCCTGACAAGCTTCTCCATGACTTGATTGTGGTTGTAAGGGATTTTCCGAGGTTGGTTTGTTGTTGTTGTTTTGTTTTTGTTTTTTTTGGGGGGGGGGGGGGGGGGGGGGGGGGGGAGAGAGGGCAGGGGATATCAGCAATCAAATCGTTATCTAGGAAAAAGAATGTGACAGAAACTGCAGCAAGGTAAGGGGAATCATGCAGTAAGGTTTCAAGGTTATTATTCATCACACCAGCCACTTGAATGAACGCATGCTTCATCCAGTGAGGCTTGACTCACATCAGTGTGATAGACGTTATTTATGAAGGTGTTCGTGTTGGGCATCTCTGTTTCTCATTTTCAAACTGATATCTTCTGTTTATCCAGCATTTTAGTTTTAAACGTGTCTGTTGATTTTGTGTGTGTGTGTGTGTGTGTGTGTGTGTGTGTGCTTGTTTTGTGTGTGCTTGTGTGTGTGCTATGCGTTGTGTTTTGTACTTGTGTGTGTGTGTGTGTGCATGTTTCTGTGTGTGTATGTACGTGTGTGCTTGTGTGTATGAGTGAATGTGCATGTGTGTGTGTGTGGTTTTGGTGTCAGTCATGGCATCACTATTTTAACAGTTGTCCTGAAAACAGTCTGTGGTTGTGCTTGCAGGAACAATCTATGAAGGAACCAGCAACATTCAGCTGAACACCATCGCCAAGTGTATCGAGAGGGAACTGAACTGAAAAGACTGCTTGGTATAACTACTCTTTTTTTTGGGGGGGAAGGGGTTTTTATTTATTTTTTTGTTAAAAATTCTTTTCTTTCGAGGATAATGGAATAAGCATTCATGTGCTTTTCTTTTTTATCCAGTCTCCGTGGGTATGCAGTTTTGTAAATGTTGTCATCCATTCCATTCTGTGGGTTAAGGATGTAAGCACCTGCGTAATCATTCGGTGGAGAGTTCAGTCTCAAGTAGTCCTGAAGTGAAAAGTCTGCTATGAAGTGGAGTGGAATAGCTTGTGGGGAGGCACAGGTAGTGCACGTCTTTAGCAGTCTGCTGTGAAATGGGCTGGTGGAAGCATGAGAAGGCGCCATGTCGTATGATGCAAGAGGGGAGAAAACGTCACCACATAAACGAAAAGTGGATTTCTCCCCGAAGTTGGCATGTGGCTACCTCAGTGGTCACACATATGGTTGCCTACACACACACAAAATGCACTTTTGGGGGGACCTCGGAGCTCTAGCCAAGAAACGAACAGAAACATGTGTTTAGGTGTTGCTGCATCGTCACATGCTATCTCAGTCTCACATGTCAGCATCATTGCGTTGGAGGGTAGACGAGGGGATACAGGGGATGTTAGGACACTGGCACTCCACACTCAAAGGAATGATGTGAGGCCACGCAGGGGTGTTATGGTAACACTTTTTATTGTTTCATCTACACAACAACAACACACCTGAAACAAACATAAGATTCAGGTAACTACTCTATCCATATTTAACTAGGTACTCATAATGACTGAAAGGCACACACAGCAAAATAGCTATAATCATCGTCGTCTAGCTGAAAGCAAGAAAACCAAATTCCTTTCATCACTCACACCAAAATACCAAGTTAATCCTAATGAACCAATAGAGAGTATGCAGTTGTAAATCAGACAACCAAAGACTACAAAATAACTAGGAAAATCCTTTCCTCAATACTCTCAACTGACATTTTCCTAATGTCAACAGAACTTAGTCTATACTAAGATCTTTCACAACATTGGCCCCTATCATACCCCATGGATATTGTAGCAAGAGAGAGAGAGAGAGTAAGAGAGAGAGAGAGAGACAGAGAGAGAGAGAGAGAGAGAGAGAGAGAGAGAGAGAGAGCAGGCACAATCTAGTGTCACAAAACCACATACAAATTAACCACTTTTGACACAAATGACTAACCATACACAAAGTCCCATCTACATGTCAGACTGCCTACTTTAGAAGGACAATTACCACAGGGGCCCAGCTAGGCCTAGTCCTGTACTGCATTCAAGTCTAACCTTCAAGTCTTCAACCCTTTGAGCAGTCAACTCTTTATCTCAGTTCAACTTTGCCATGGTAGTCTATCCCAGTAGCTTTGTTACCAATCCACATTATTTTACCAGTGATCAATGCAATTTATAAATCATCTCAATATAACAAACATATCAAGTGATGATTACTAACTCATGAAATCCCACTTTTAGCATGAACATCCAATTATAGAATAAATCCAAGATCACACAATAAAATAATGTCTCACGACTTTAGCCAACTTTCATGTATAAAGCAACTACACATACTTTCACTGTATCAGTCACAATATTCAATCAATAACTAAATTCAGCTAGTACACACAAATAAGATTTACTTATAAAATCAGCTTTTTCCTTAATAAATCTCTTTAAGCAACAACTTATATCAAAAAGACAAATTCTCACAGCTCAAGCAGAAGAACAAAACTGCTGTTTTCCTTCTAAGTCATTCGTCAAGTTTCACCACACAGCAGCATGTCTAACTTCATGAACAATGTTGCACCAGACAGCCAGCAAGAGAGTGATTTTCAAACACCGTGTACACCCTGTTAAATTGGTTTACTTACAGGACTACTAATTCCAACTGACCAATGAATACATTTGGAAACAGACTAGCAAATTCTGACCACACATCCAACTCAGCTGAAAAACAAATTTATTCACAAACTAAAATCAACCAATAGTTTGATGCAACATCCAAACTAGTCACATCTCTCGTTCTTTTACGTCTGGACTATTGCAATTCTCTTCTGGCTGGTCTGCCAACATCATCAATCCACTCCCTTCAACATATACAAAACTCTGCAGCTCGACTAGTCCTCAGAAAGAAAAAATCTGAGCACATAACTCCTCTCTTGCAATCTCTCCACAGAGAGTAAGCTATAAGATCAGTACTCTCTGTTACAAGTGTCTCCACAAAACAGCTCCTTCCTACCTCTGTGAATGTGTTCACCTGTACACTCCTTCTCGTTCCCTCCGCTCTGCTGCAAATACCCTGTGCTTACAAATACCAAGATTCAACCAATCCACAGTTGGCCGTTGCTCTTTCTCTGTTTCTGGTCCGGTGATCTAGAATGACCTCCCTCTCTCCCTTCACCAAAAGCCTACTTATGACACTTAAATCCAGCCTCAAGACATTTATTCCAAACCTAAGATTTTTCCCTCCTGTTTCATCTCAAATTTGTCCCTGTGTGTGTGTGTGTGTGTACATTTGAATTTGTGAACTCTGTTAATTAGTATTGGTTGTATGTGTATGGGTGTGTTGTATGCAAGCGCTTTGATTTGTTTTTGCAAGATATAGCGCTATATAAATTCCATTCATTATTATTTTTATTATTTAAGAACTGCAGAGGAGTGAATCTCTTAACCCTTTAGTTGCCAGAAGTTGTGATTTCTTCCCTGTACATACAAGAGTCATTGTGACAAAGTTTTGATGCAGTGTCAGTTAAATCCTAGGACATGGATTCTGGTGATATTGCCAGCTTCAGGGATTTTTTCTTTTTTTAAAGTCAACTTTTTGTTTTCTGGGTTTGAGGCTTTGTGTTAGTTTGTTGGGTTTTTTCCCCTCTCCTTTTCTTTGTTCAGGAGGAGGTTAACTTAATATTTGTATTAGTACAATTCCTAACATGCAGGGGATGTATTGCTTTTGGGTTGTTGTTTTGGGGGGAAGGGGGTGGTTGTTGTTTTTCAATGAGCTCTTTTCTTAAAGAAGTTTGCCTAGTGACTTATGATTTTTTCCTTGGTTTTGTCAGAATTTGAAGTATATTGTAAAGTGAAAAAGTGTGTGTGTATGATAGTATGTATGTGTGAATGTCAATCTTTTATTTTCCGATGGTACATTGAATAAGCAGCGCATTTGCTTTTTTTCATCAAGCCATCTATCTATATATAAAAAAATAAATAATAAAAATGCAGAATGTGTGTGTGTACACCCATGTATGTGCTTGCAATTGTGTGTCCTGCAAATATGTGTAGATACAGGACAGGACCTATCAATTGTTGAAATTGTTATCTTAAAACATTGGGTTGACTGTGACATATACAGGAGTTGTGTAGAGCTATACTTGTACACACATGCAAAGGGTTGATTTTATGGAAAAAGAATATATAACCTATTTATGGCATTTATTGCCATGAAATAGTTTTAAATTAAATTATTTTTACGCAGCATGTTATTACCGTGATTGATGGATCTGAATAACGAGTTGTTTTTTTTACAGATAGTTCCATCTTTTGGTTGGTTTGGGTTTTTTGGTCTGATTTGGGTTTGATTTGGTTTTTGGAATACTCGTACAGGAATGAAGATGTTTCATTCAGTGTCTGTTGTGAAAATAAACTGGATTCATAATATTCCCTGTTGTCTTCTGTGTTATGTAAGGTATTCTCCTCTTTCTTTTGTTTTTTTTTTTTCTGTGACCCAGTTTTGTGTGATTAGGCAATACGCATACTTGATACTTGTCAGAAAATTCTAACACACACAATCATGAAATATAAAAAAAGACCTTTATTGGCTTAATTCTAACAGGCACACATACACCTTTACCTTACACATACACCTCACTTCATTCCTCCTAACATGCTTTTTCTTTCCCCTTTGATAACAACCACATCATAAACCTCTCTCTCTCTCTCTCTCTGCTCTCACACACACACAAGGTGAAATAACAACCACATCATAACCCTCTCTCTCTCTCTCTCACACACAGGAAAAATAACAACCACATCATAACCCTCTCTCTCTCTCTCTCTCTCGGGTGAAATAACAACCACATCATAACCCTCTCAGGTGAAATAACAACCACATCATAACCCTCTCTCTCTCACACACACACGGCGAAATAACAACCACATCATAACCCTCTCTCTCTCTCTCTCTCACAGGCGAAATAACAACCACATCATAACCCTCTCTCTCCTCACAGAGAAATAACAACCATATCATAACCCTCTCTCTCTCTCTCTCACAGGAGAAATAACAACCACATCATAACCCTCTCTCTCTCTCTCTCACAGGAGAAATAACAACCATATCATAACCCTCTCTCTCGCTCTCTCTCTCACAGGCGAAATAACATCATAACCCTCTCTCTCTCTCACAGGCGAAATAACAACCACATCATAACCCTCTCTCTCTCTCTCAGGTGAAATAACAACCACATCATAACCCTCTCTCTCTCTCTCTCTCTCTCAGGTGAAATAACAACCACATCATAACCCTCTCTCTCTCTCTCTCTCACAGGCGAAATAACAACTACATCATAACCTCTCTCTCTCTCTCTCTCAGGTGAAATATACAACCACATCATAACCTCTCTCTCTCTCTCTCTCTCTCCCTCACAGGCGAAATAACATCATAACCTTCTCTCTCTCTCTCACAGGCGAAATAACAACTACATCATAACCCTCTCTCTCTCTCTCAAGTGAAATAACAACCACATCATAACTCTCTCTCTCTCAGGTGAAATAATCACATCATAACTCTCTCTCTCTCTCTCTCTCTCTCTCTCTCTCTCTCTGTCTCTGTCTCTCTGTCCACACCTTTTTGGTTTCTCTATTCTCTCAGTACACACATGTATGAAAATGTTCATAAATTTCAGGTTTGGAATTCCTCAAGCCTCCCAAACCAAACTACAGCCTACTTGCTCTGAAGGATCTGGCACATCAAGTATAATTATCAGAATAAAAACCACAAATGTCTTTCACACTGGCCACATCTGTTTTAGTACATGAAATTTAACCCAAAAAAATCTCATTCAAAGTTGGCACTTGCCTCATTAACCAAAGCACCACACAGTAAATTTGGTGGATCCATGATCTACAGGTAACACAGCTCTTTATAAAACAAAAAAGTCGTGGTTCATATTCAAATTCTGTCTGAATCTAAACTTTCCACCATTCACATGACCATGCATGGGTTTTGGTGGTCTGGGTGCTGGTCTTTCAAATGAGGTGATAAGTTGAATGCAGCATGCATTTAACACATGTATGTAAAAGAAATCACAACAAGAGCTTCCCTTGCAACATTCCACAGGGGAAAAGTCACTTTCTTAGGGGACAAAATTACACACAGAGACTGAATGCCTTTTTTTAATGGATGGTGCTGCTCATTTCATGTAGAGAAATGTGCAGTGACTGAAAGTGGACGACAGTACAACACAATACAAAACATTACAGTACAAGTTTCTGGGCGTACAGTTTTCTTTCAGCTAACTCACAGTTATTGGTAATTGATCCTAGGGTCTGACTCCTTCAATTTAAAAGCAAAAAATAACACAGGATACATGTCATCCTATTCATGTTCTCACAAACGCAAGCACACATTTACTTAAAATACATTCATGCACACGATACCATGCCAACAATGAACGAGTGATACATGTGAGAGCAATATGATTGTAATGATTATCTTCAAGCACAACACTATTGTAGGGAACACAATTGTGAAAGTGCATGCGCGCACACACACACACACACACATCAGCTGGCTTGTTAACAAGACTTATACTACAAACCAGATCCCCTATTGTCCCTAAAGCTTTTATTTGGAGGGGGGGGGGGGGGAGGGGTGGCGGTGGTCTCACTACTTGTGATATTCCACATAGCACACTACAGCACATCAGCCCGAAATGCATCCATCAGTTCTATGCCTGACCAATCACTGAACCCAGTGTGTTGGTGAAGCCCTGGGTGCTTCTTGGGTATTCTCACGCTTCCTGGCCAAACACTGACACAAATGACTGAATCTTTCAGAAATATCTGATAGTTTGTACGTGTATGTGTACAATGGGAGTCAGGCACTGGCAGGTCTGCATATACACTGGCCTGGGATATCATCAATACCCCTACCCTGAATCCAGGCACCACCAAGATTTGAACACATGACCTTACAGTTTCTGAGTCAGATGTGCTCTCACCTTACCAACTGGCAGTTAAGCATCGTCTGGTTTACAAACGAGCAGATAACATTTGTGACATAGTCACATACTATAGTATTAGCACAGGGAAACTTCTGACTTAAACTTACAAATAATATGCACTGTCATTGAAACAGCATCCTCCGTTCAAACTAAAAATGACAAAAACACATACTGAAGGAAAAAATGTCTGCCTTAATGTAAAAATGTAAATCTCTCTTGCTGTTGACTGTTGTTGCCAAGTTTGTTTTTTTGTCCCAGACTTTTACAAAGAAATGTAATAACATATTCAGAAAGACAGAAAATAAATACTGAAAAAGTAATTTATAGGTAATCTACAGCATTCTTCCACAATAATATGCCAATATGGCAAACACATCATCTAAAATTTATTCACATGAACCTGCAGAGTACATAACATACAATTGTATTCATAATTTTTTTATAAGCATAGGCATCACAACAAGCAAGCAGTGCATAGCTGTTCGATAAGTTGTACACTAAATCACATAACTTTCAAAAGAAAACACCGTCCAGCAGTCTTGCAGTTATTCTCACCACCAGAAACCTTAATTGTCAGTCTTCAGAGCTCTAAAAGAAAAAAAAAGTGTTTCAATAATCTGTACAGTCATTGGGGAGCGAGGCATCAGAGACCTTAGCTTCTCTAGGGACAAGCATATTGAGGGCGGCGCCCATCTCCTCTCCCTCGCTGCTTTACCTTCCATGACCCTAAAGAGGGCAGGTACCCATTTACAACTGGGTGAACAGGGGAACTGTACTGAAGCAGCCGTTTTCTCTAAAATAGCTCAGGCAGATGGCATTAACCCAGATCAACAGTTAACATACCACTTGCAGAATACATGCCAGTTGCAGAATACTTCTCTAAGCTTATTAATCCAGTCACAGCCTATCTATTTCACAGCCAACCTCCTGCCGATTACTCTGGAACACTGATGTAGCAAACTTGCCTGAACAGCTATGCTTAACAATGATACTTTTAAATACTTTTAAATGTTTCTCAGACAGGTTGCCATAGCCAAGAGGTTAAGACCATTTGACTCAAGTCCCAAGGTCCATGAAGAGTAGGTTCAAATCCCAGCAGCATCTGTTGAATTAAGGGTGAGGATCTTTATGGTCTCTCAGGTCAACTTTAAGTGCAGACCTGCCAGTGCCTTAATTTCCTTTGTTCATATATATACATGTTATGCATGTCAATATGCATGTTAAAGATCCTGTAATTCTTGTCGGAACATTAATATACCCAGCATACATCTGAAGCCAAAATGTGGCTACCTTCATGGTGGACAAAAATGGTCACATATGCAAAATCTCACCATTGGTGAACCGTGGGGTTCTAGCCAAAGAAAGAAAAAAAAAACACCCCAAAATCACTGAAACTTTGGCTGACATGGGAAAGAAACAAACTTAAAAGAACTTATGGCTAAACTTGCCTGATGGTCACCTTTGGTAAGCATCTGAATATCTAGATTCTAGTGCATTTGTAAGCTACAAGACGTAGTCCTTGAGTGTGTGACAGTCCCACAATAAAAATTTCTCTTGATTTCAGTGATTAAAGTATTCATACTAGTTTTGAATTTGTCTTTCATATATTTTCTGCTGTATAAGTTCTCATTTTTTTTATCTAAGTTGACTGCCTTGATATACTGCCAAAGTCAGCTGGGGGACAAAACAAATAGCATGCGTGTATGTATGTTGGTCCTGGTTTTTATTATAAAAAAAAAAAAGGGGGCAGACTGTTCAACACTTCTTGTGATGTTAATTGTGAAAGTCCATTGCACAGCGTGTGGTCACTCCCATCTGGAGACTCTTGGTCTGGATGACAGGCCCCCGTCTTCATCGACAGTCACATACATTTTCTTCTTTTTGTCGTCAGTCAGGTTCATGTACATGATGTAGCCAATGCTGCCCAGGAACAGAGTGGCCCCGAGGCCCATCACAAATTTGTTCTGCAACGGAGATAAGGACGATGTTTTATTATTAAATTTTATTATTATGTTATAATGTTATATATATATTTACTGTCTCTGTCCATCCGTCTCTCTTTCTCTCTTTTTATATAGATAATAATTTATATATTCTATAATAGTCTATCACTATCAGTATCACATACACTGATACAGACACACATCGACAGACACACACACACAGAGGCACACACACATAGGCACACACAGGTACACACACTCACACACACATGACACACACACAAAGTGACACATAATATGTGACATAGTGAGGTACACATGAAACAGAGCGACACAGTGACATAGTCACACACACACATGATCAGAGGATCTGATAGTACTATAGCCCTGGTTCGATCCACCAGAGCACAACCTGTTGAGGGAATTTTCCTCTGGAGTTAACATCAGTGCTGACTCTATCCCCCCCCCCCCCCCCCCCCCCCCCCCCCCCCCCCCCCCCCCCCCCCCCCAATAAAAAAAAAAACCCACGATGAGACTACTGACTAGAAACAAGGCCCCATGTGTGAATGTGAATGCACACAGAACATCTTGCACACACACACACACAATTTTAACCTGTTTTACCTTTTGAAAGAGTACTTTAGGCCATTGTGTGCCGATGAGAACGGATGACGAAATTTACAAAACCACATGCACACCGGGACTGGATGTAAAAGAAAAGCACGAGTTGTCTTCGAAATAAAAGACTGATAAATACACACACACACACATACACACGCGCGCGCGCGCGCAAACACACACACCACACCACACCAGAGTGAGTGAGTGTGTTACCAAATTCATGCATTGAACGTACAGGTTTGACAAACAGTTCGAAGTTGATGGCACGAAAGGCACTTGTGGACTGCATCGTGGCCCATCCAGTTGCTCTGCTCTTGACGGCCTCTTTGCCGGCTGTGGCAGGCTCAGGTTTCTCACCTTTCTCCGACATTTCACCTTCTCCTTGTCTCCATGCGACCGGAAGTGTTTATAATCTGTCACCAAGAACGGTAATGCTAATTCTGCAATGTCACTAACCGCAGTTGAGTTCAGGGCTCAAACCCCTATTCGTTCTTCACTCGAAATACTACAAGCACTTACCAATACATCAGTAATGATGGCAAACAGACTCTGTTAAGAACCAGCTTCTAACTGACAACTCACACGAAGTTGATGGAATTCTGAACACTGTCTTGACTTCTTGGGGGGATGTTGGCTGGTCTCTTCATGCACAATAGAGGCATGTGGGGTCGTCAGCAAAGAATTGTTAACATCACAGATTCTGATCACCTTCACCTTTCTTCCTCGTGACTTGCCTTATTTCATTCAATTTCTTAAATAACCCCCCCCCCCCCCCCCCCCCCCCCAAAAAAACCAAACAAAAACCCACCAAAACCAAGCACACAACACATCTTTTCCTAGATCGAAAATCCGGCAGTAGTTCAAACTTACTGGAAGATTTAATTGTTAAGATACTACTACTTGGAATACTTGCCCAAGTAGTGGTGCGCAGCCTTCATATCCTTATTGTCCCATACATTATTTTAATCGAGAATCATCATATTATGTATCATTCAACATCATACAGTTGGGGTGGGTTTGTTTTTTTTTTTATAAAGAAGAAAGGACAAGCAAACAAACAAGCAAAAGTAAACACGCAACAAGAAAGAGAAAAAAAAGAGGAGGGATTAGGAGATTGTTGTTGTTGTTGCTGTCTTCAATTTAACGTCTGTTCACTCTGAGTGATATTAGACGAAAGGTTAGGAGAGAGAAAAAGGAAAAGTCGGGATTTTTCAAAAGCTATAAAAGATGCACATAAAAAGACAAGAACAAAGAGGTTGTGAGAAGGAGGGTGGATTATGGCCACAGAGAAAGAGAAAAATGGGCAGACGTGATATGACTGATACATGTTGCATTTTCTATCAGCATTCCACGTGAAAGAAGCCATGAGCACCTTCTATGCAACAAAAGACATTATCATAGTACAGCACTGATATTTAGCTAATAATCATTGACTTAAATCATGTCAGCA
>CM054136.1:88399024-88424024 GCA_028751875.1 Rapana venosa | reverse complement strand
GAATGTGATGGCTGTTTTCCAAAGGATCGGTGTGATACAACTTGTCGACAACATTACCAGAACTGCACATCTGGAAGCTGCTGCCGATCACCGCATGATGTGCAGTTGTATACAAAGACTTTTTCCAGACCAGAAATTGACCATCAAACTGACCAGTGCTGTGGACAGTACTTCCACAGGAGAGCTGTTCCTTGCCCACATCACAGAACAGCTGTAGAGAGATCTGACAGGACAACACTGAGGAGTCCAGAGTCTAACAGGAAACTGACCTGCTCTGGAACGCAGTCACCCCCAGGCCCAGAATCCCACATGTTCTATTCCAAAGATCTCGGGATGTCTGCTGCCCCTTGGTGCTCACCACGCCAGCCGCTGATGACGATGACAGAGTCAACATCACCAGACACCAGCTTCACTGTTCAGCATGGAGTGTGTAAACACAGCACCAGAACTCCAGTTCCAGAATTATATGGACATCACCAAAAGTTTCCCCTGCGTCAGTTTTTTTGTTCAAACGAAATGTTAAGACTGGAAAGCTGTGATTGTCCAAATTCAGAAAAATCATATCAAGAAACCAGACATGAACCGATGATCCAGGATTTTATGCAGCTGGAGTCCTCTGTGGCTGGTTCAGGTTCTGGGTCCTGTCCTATGCAATGTCCTTGTGTTTCTCGAGGTAATGACGATGAGTTGAGCTTCAGAAGAGAGGAAAGACACCACTCTGACAACTTCATGTCTTATGACATGTCATGTGCAGGAAAAAAGCCATAGCTGTTTCCACAACACTGCCGGCAAAGCTGAAAAACATTCTTCTGTTTCTGACAAACTCAACAAGATTCGGCTTGTACCAAGCACAGTTTCATTGTCAGGGAAAAATCCGTCACCAGCCCCTTCTCTGAGAGGGAAAGGTTCACAACAACCATCCATCTGGTGTGTGTGCAGAAAGTCTTCATGCAGAAACCAGATCACATGGCCTGGTATACCATGGGACCTGGACACTGACAAAAGCCACACCTGCAGACACTGAACCCCTCTTCAGTCTGGCCACCACTGAAGGGACACTTTGGGGGAGGTTTTCTTCACAACAATATTGACTACATCACTAAACATACAAGCAGTGGGGATCAACCATATGGTGAGCAATGTCGATGCAACGAGCTGGCTGTTCCTCCGATCAGTCCAACCCAGATCTCCACCCTTCTCACTCACACCTCCAGTGGAGGAGCAAGCGCCACCATGCTCAGACTCCAGACAGAATGTCCAGAAGATATTCCCCATACTTGTCCGCGCAGGAAGAGTGTGGTGATGATGTTCCCTATGATTTGTCGATGAAGAATGTGAACAACAACAAGGAGCACCATGAACTCATTGACAACATGGACACCTCATTTCCAGCTGCCCAGAACAAACCACGGTGTTGTCACAACCTGCAGTCAGCAAATACAAAGATGTGTCATTCTGGGAACACAGAAATCAATGACACTTCTGTCCACAGCCCAGAAATGAGATTGCCTGTGACTCCAGAGTATACAAAGCTTTTGCATCACAGCTCTAACAGGGACCATGGGAGCACTGGTGTTTGGTGTCTGAAGAAAGAAACCCCTGAACCCTCAGTCAGTGACAGCCCAGTGTCCATCAGCAGTCCACGGTGCCAGGGATACAGCCATGAACATCACAGGCTTACTCCACGTTCAGCTCACTATCACGTTTGGCCACCAGAATCAGAACAGAGTGAACCAGAGTTGGAGACAATGAAGACGGTCAGTCCTTACAACTAGCAAACATTCTCTACGGCTGTGAGTCTCTGACAGACACACAGGCAAAAGAACAGCATTCTGACCACGTCCCAAGCGCAACGTCCCCTTTGACCACTGAGCTTGGACATCTGTGCCAAGAAAACGTCCTGCTGACATCATCTCTGAGTCACAGTAGGAACCAAGCCTTGACGCCTCCATCTGAAGAAGGTGGCCATCACCAGACTCTGTCAGCATCATTGGGGATGACACAGCCAGCTTGCACACAGGAACCAAGCAGTGGTGACAGAACACATGGGGATTCGTGCTCTGCGGCAAGTGCCGCTTTGTCCCTGACTCCCAGTGACGTCTTCCAGACACACATCCATCCACACTGCATGGCAGAAACTTCATCTGTGAATACCAAAATGTCCAGTGTTGGTGCAAAAATGTCCACTGTGCATGCCGAAGTGTCCACACACGCACACCATCACCATCTCACGTCTCCAGGAGTCTTCCATGAAGCACGATGCCAGCAGACAGCAACACAGTGCAGCAGCCGGAAAAGACGGCCACGACTTCGGAACTTTAAATGTGACCTGTGCTCTGTGACCTGCAGCAACAGGGGTCAGCTCAAAGGTCACCTCCGCACACACACAGGTGGGTCAGCATGGCTGGCTGGCTGTCTATTGTCAGTGTCGTGCGTGGGTTGCCAGCGTTTAATTGCGTGGTGGACAGGTATCAATGATACTGTTGCCATCATAGAATCATGATGTGTGTGCTGCTGACTGTGCTGCTGCTGCTGCTGCTGCTGCTGCTGCTGCTGCTGCTGCTGCTGCTGCTGCTGCTGCTGCTGTGATGATGATGATGATAATGATTTAATAGCGCTATATCTTGCAAAGACAAATCAAAGCGCTTGCATTGATCTTATTCTTACAGTCATGCTACCAATAACAATCAATAATATATCGATATTCAAATGGAGCACCAACATCAGGGCCTACAGTTAATGTTAGTTACCACTGTGTTTCTTATGTCTTTACATTGGGGACTCTGTCGCGTGTGTGTTTTTTAAATTTTAATTGTATTTATTATTGTTTATTTGTTTATTTTATTCTTTTATATTGAGGATAATGGAATAAGCACTTATGTGCTTTTATATATCCAGTCCTCGTGTGTATGCGGTTTTTGTAAATTTTGTTATCTGTTCCCACCGGCACGCAATGGCCTACTCTTCCAAAAAGCGGAACAGGATTTAACGTGTGCGCAAGATGTTCTGCGTGCGTTTGCACATGGGGCTTCGGTTTATAGTCTCATCCGAAGGACTTTTGGGGATAGTGGAGTCTGCACTGATGTTAACTCCAGGGGAAAATTTCGCCTTGAACGGGAATCGAACTCTGTGCGTGCGTGCGTGCGTGCGTGCGTGCGTGCGTGCGTGCGTGCGTGCGTGCGTGCGTGCGTGCGTGCGTGCGTGCGTGCGTGCGTGCGTGCGTGCGTGTGTGTGTGTGTGTGTGTGTGTGTGTGTGTGTGTGTGTGTGTGTGTGCGATCGTGCGTTCGTGCGTGCGTGCGTGCGCACGCTTGCGTGCGTGCGTGCGTGCGTGCGTGCGTGTGTGTGTGTGTGTGTGTGTGTTGTGTGTGTGTGTGTGTGTGTGTGTGTGTGTGTGTGTGAGTGAGTGTGTGCACCCATACACACACATGCTATCTCTATCTCTTTACCCTCTTTATATCTCTGGCTTCTCTGTCTGTCTGTCTCTCTGTCTCTGTCTATCTGTCTCTGTCTGTCTCTGTCTGTCTGTCTGTCTGAGATATAGTTTTATTCAACTGAAGCACCAAGACTTGTCATACCTTATTTCCCAACTTCCCGATGTCTCCCCTCTCACTCACTCTCTCTGTCTCTCTCTCTGTGTCTCTCTGTCTCTCTCTATGTCTCTCTCTGTGTCTCTTTCTCTGTGTCTCTCTCTCTGTCTCTCTCTCTGTTTTCTCTCTCCGCTTCTCTGCCCCCTCCCAACTCTCTTTTCTCTCTCTCTCTCTCTCTCTCTCTCTCGCTGTCGCTGTGTGTGTGTGTGTGTGTGTGTGTGTGTGTTGTGTGTGTTGTGTGTGTGTGTGTGTGTGTGTGTGTGTGTGTGTGTGTGTGTGTGACATAGTTTTATTCAACCGAAGCACCAAGACTTGTCATGTTTATTTTCCAAACTTTCTATCTAACGGCACAGCAGGAACCCGTCTCATGCTTCCACCAACGCCAACGTTACAAAACTATGTATATAAAAAAGCAACACTGCCACTCCCATCCCCTATGAACACCAGACTTAAGGCAGCCTTTTCCCAAACCTGTAGCAGAGTTTCCTGTCAGAAAAGTTCAGCCGTGCATTGATAACCTGTCACACATACTGCCCTTCAAAAAATAGAGTGTAGAATTAATGTATTAGCTTTGTTGTTGTTGTTGTTGTCAAAAATGCATTCACGCAAACCACAGCGCGCAACCGACAGTACCAACCCTATTTTGCCAAACATAATATTCCGTTTACTGAGTACAGAGCACTATTCATGGTGTTATTGAATCCCATCTTTATAATGATAGTGCAGAATGTAGGACCATATTATGTTAACCCTACTTTGTTCAAAACAGCGCTTATTCAAAACTAATGTCGCTGAACAATGAAAATGTTACCCCCCCCCCTCTTTTTTATCAGAACAGGACCGTGGACGCAGAGTATAGTGTAATATCAATAGCATTATTATTATTATCATTTATCATTATTATCTTATTATTATTATCATTATTATTTCATTCATCTCTATATCTACTCCTATGTCACTTACATTTAGATTGCATTTAGATGTTCTCAATTATGCACTCATGTTGTATCTCTTGTGTTACGATTATTTATATCTAAGCTGCTCACTTCTGTCTGTCCGCACCACAGGACTTGAAAACAGCCAACATCTTGCTTTTTCTTCTCATACGGTCTGTCCTCCCTAATCATCCTCTCACACGTGATCCGCAGTGTTGTGGAAGGATGATGTGGTTTATTGTGTGACTGAATTCTGGGTGACCCCAGTGGGTGTTAGATAGGGAGTACAGTATGTATTAACACCATGCTAAAGCTATTCAAACAAACAACAACGCACACAGGAACTCATTCTTACAACAAACGCACATAACAACATATTATATATGATATATATCATTTATTAGAAGATATGCATGTTACCTGAAGTATGATTGCTGATGATAATAATAATATGTAAAATAGAGATTAGAAAAATGTAAGCTTTTGTGTGTTGATCAAGCATAGCAACAAGAACGACTACAACTGACGATAATGAATGGTAACAACAACGATGATAATGAATCATGTATAATGTAATAATAATAATTAGACATATTATGAAAATGATGATGAAGATGAGAAGAAGAAGATGAAGATGAAATATCAGCCCATGGGCATGGTATAGACGCCTGGATTGAGATGTGAGGTGTGAATATCAATACATAATTATGATATGGATTTTTTAGGTCTCCTCGTTGCAGTGTACCCAGCGATATATCATACAGGACTCTATATGGCTAAAGACTTGGACCACACAGTAGAGCTTCACTCATAACAACGGATGCGAGTATTGAAGATTGTTGACTAAAATTACCTGACCAACATGCAGGTGTTGTATCTCTCTTGGCCGTTGACGCCGGATATTATGATAGTAAGGTAGACTAACAACCCTGTCAAGTAGTCTCAAAGCGCACCCTGAGGAGAGAGCAGAAGCAGCAGGACCGGAGGAGTGGATATATGACGACTTTTTTTTTTTCACGTGAATCTTTAAAGCATAGCAAATCAAAGCACTAATCAATGCCCTTCAATCAAAACCCAGTTTCACGAGTGTTTAGACGGCAATGTGATGTATTAACTTGTGTCACTCTGAAACTCTGTCACGTCACTGATGTATAGATAGGGCATGTCAGCAGTATTGATTAATTAAACCACCCATGTCTGAACGCTAGTATACACAAAATAATATGCGAGCAACATCGTTGTAAAACAGTAATCCTCTTCTGTCAGAGCTATAACGGTCTCATGAGAAATTGATAATAATTGAACGAATGATATAATTAATATGAGATAATAATCGTATCATCATTATCATCTAATAATTAATAATAATAATGATGAGGATGATGATGAAGATGATGATGATAATGCTGATGATAATGCTGCTAATGCTGCTGTTGATGATGATATGATAATTACAGATATAAAGGATAACAACAACCCAATCACAGCAACCATAGTAATGATAATATCGTAGTCATATCATCATCATCATCTTCAATGCAATCACTGATGATCAATTCATCACTCATCATTCATCGATCATACATACATCATGATCATGATGATGATGGTGATGATGATATAATAATAATCATCATATTATGATAATGGACTTTTTTTTTTAGGTGTTCTCCTCCTGTTTTGCAGGGGTAACACACAGCGCTTTATATCATAACAAAACGTCTATATGCATAACAACACATAATTACCACACTTATACTTCACTGCAATAAACAAACTGTGATCAATAGTATCAAATCAAATTTCACGAGAACTAAAAGCACTTACATGCAACATTGTGTACAGTATTGATAGTATCAATCTTCTTTGGCACAGTAATAGGGTCTACACGAAATACATTGTAGCACCTAACACCCTTGGCCCTTTCGTATTTCACAGAGTGAATAGTGCATGATTAGCAGTATCAGTCTCTTACCTCGGAGAGTGGAAATATATCTGACACCCATTTTTGCCACTTCATCTTTCACACTGTGGATTTCTTGAATCCTTGTGTTTGTTTTTGTATTAATACTTGGGGCTTTTTTTTTAGTATATTGAATTCATTATTAATTTTCTTTACTGTCTAGAAAAACAAACATTTTTCTCCAAATAAAGAGGCATTGTATGTTTGTACTGTAAAGAAAAACACTGTTTGATAGTAACAAATGGGTCAGAAATAGGATTTTGCTGGAGAACATGTTTGTACAAAATCATGAAAAGGCAGAAGCTGTTTTTGAGCTAGAAACACAGTTGGAATTGATTGAATATTTTAAAAAATTGAACAGAATAAATCATATACATTTTTATCTGTAGACTCTGTCTGTCTCTGTCTGTCTGTCTCTCTGTGATTATATAGTTATACACATATAAATACATATTATACATTCACTCTTATGGACACACACACACACACACACACACACACACACACACACACACACACACACACACACACAAGCCATTTCATTCAAAAAGCGAGAGGGAACAGAAGTGCTCCATAAACAAGCATTGTGTTACTCTCTGCGTCACTGGCAAACCCTGCCAAGGCTCTGTGTCTGCCCCACAGTGGGTAAACAAGCATTCACACAAACACGCACAGCGAAAGGCGTACACAAGTAGACAGACCCACAACACCCTCACCCACTATGTTGTTGTTTGTTTGTTGGTTGGTTGGTTGGTTGAAGTTTTTATCTGGCATGTAACCAGGGGATTTTTTCGGCTAGAGCTCCGAGGCACACGTTAAAACCCGCTCCGCTTTTCGGAAGAGTAGGCCATTGTGTGCAGGTGGGAACGGGTAACAAAATTTACGAAATTGAATACACACAGGGACTGGATGAAAAAAGCACATGAATGCTTATTCCGTTATCCTCGAAATAAAAAAATAAAATATGAAAGGTACACCAATGGTGAGATTTTGCGTATGCGACCGTTTTTGCCCACCATGAAGGTAGCCACATTCCGATTTCGGGGATACCAGAGGCATTGAAAACAAACATAATAAACAATGTTGATAAGTAAGAAGGGAGCAGCATGGAGCTCCGTGATCTGTATGTAACTATGGGAAATCAAACAACAACATTCAGAAGCAGTTTGAACGTATTTTGATATTGGAAAGCAAGCTTGATTTCTGTGTTATGAAGAAAAAAAACTTCCCGATTTTCCCAGTGCGACCATTTTGGGAAAATGTGTCGTTTTAAGAGTGAAGGTGTTAGTTTAAGACAGACACAAGGACAGCTGTGGATGACCTCAGACTGTGGCCAGGCTCCACACCAAGCCAACACAAAACGACAGGAAGGCTGTATGTGGGTGTGCAGATGTGTGCATGTGCACTGTAATATCACACACACATGCATTATTATACTTAACAATCGTACATGTATGTACTTCGTGGAAAATTTTGTCATACCTTTGCTTTGTACAGTCTCATAAGGAAGAACGAGAAAATTATTATGGCTACTTGATACAATTGGGAATTTAATCTACCGATTTTGCCAGCACAGTTGGGGAATACCCCCTTCCCCAACGCTTTTCGATTGTCCACTATCATGGGTTCCTTTAACGTGCACAAGTCCGTAAGCACACAGGTCCGGCTGGTTTAGAGTCCTCTCCATTCGACATTCATTTCAATTTTCCCGTTAAAATAGGAAGAAAGAGAAAGGCCGGGAATTTAACCCAGAGTCTCTCAGTTTAACTTGTTAGGCAGGTGAACGTCTTAACCACCCTGCCACCTTCCTTTTTCAATCTGAAGCGATTCGTGTTGAAAACAAACAGGGCAGGAGAGAGAGAGAAGGGAACCCTGGAGAGAGCCAGTTAAAAAAAAAGAAAAGAGAAGAGAAAAGGAAAATGGAAATCCGACTGCTGAGAAGATCTGTATAGCAAATCACGATGCAATCTGCAGGGTGAAAGTCACCCAGCCATAAAACTACCCGACTGTGTCACTGAATTTCAACAGCCAGGTGTTTGTATGGGGTAACTAAGCATATCAACACCGCAGGCTTTACCACGAGCGTAAGGGGAGGGGGGGGGGGGGGGGGGGGGGGGTTGGAATGGTTGGTAGGTTTGTTTAGAACAAACAGCCCAACATCTTTTTCTCCCATGTCTTTGCTGGGATGGGCACTAAGGCAACGGGCAGATAACCCACTTGTCTGGGGGGCACTGCTATGCTTTGAAAAGAGGGAATCAAATCATAACATGGTCAAGAGAGAACTGATTTTTATAAACAAGGCTTGACAGGCTATTCCGATAGAACACAAACAGATTCAGAAAGTTTGGAAGTGCAGAAGTGAATAAGTATCAGAAGTACAAAACTAAATGAAGTTACAAGGGCAGACGTGAATAACACTTTTAGTGCAGATCTCAAGATCAGGAGGAGCACGTAAATTAAAATGCTCAGAAGTAAATTAAAAAAGATAGAGGTACAGAACTGGATGATATCAGAAGTGCAGAGTTAAAGAAAACCAGGACAGACTTAAGGCAGGACTAAAGAAAGTCATGACAGAATCAAGGCAGAATTAAACAAAATCAGAAGGGCAGAAGTAAGAAAATCAGATAGGCAGAATATCTATCTATTTATTATTTTATTCTTTTATTTCGAGGATAATGGAATAAGCACTCATGTGCTTTTTTTACACCCAGCCCCCGTGTGTATGCAGTTTTGTCAATTTTGTCATCCGTTCCCATCGGCACAATGGCCTACTCTTCCGAAAAGCGGAACGGGTTTTTTAACGTGTGCGCAAGCTGTTCTGCGTACGTTCGCACACGGGACCTCGGTTTATAGTCTCACCCGAAGGACTTTTGAAGGGAGTGGAGTCGGCACTGATGTTAACTCCAGAGGAAAAGTCCTCTTGAACGAGATTCGAACCTGGGTCAGCAGATCACGAGCGCATCACTCTAACCACCAGACTATCCCGTCCCGGCGGAATTAAAGAAATCAGATGGGCAGAGTAAAGGCAGAATCAAGTCAAATCAGATGGACAAAATCAAGGAAAAACAGAACAGAACCGAATAAAGCCAGAAGTGCAGAACAGGACTAAATTCAACCGAACAGCATGTCCACCTCGACAGGTCTCAGGGTGAAAACACACACTACTACTTTTTTTTATCGACACGGTGTGGCGCCACCCGTTTTTGTTTTCTTTCAACCTTCTGTCTTAGTGTTACGTAGTTTGTCCAGAAAAAAGCCATTTTAAGGCAAAAATTATGCTAAGGTACAACTTTCTTGGCGTCGTGGGTTCTTTAGGTGCGGGTAAAAGCGCACTGCAAAATACCTGTACCCTGCTCTCTCTCTCTCTCTCTCTCTCTCTCCTCTCTCCTCTCCTCCTTCCTTCTCTCTCTCTCTCCTCTTTCTCTCTCTCTCAAATGACATTTATAGATTTAAAAAAATCTTTTTAATAGTTTTATTTTTTTTAAATACATTTTACACTCACTTCAAACTATTAGCTATGATTATAAAGGATAGACCCTTCACAGGGCAAGGCCGGATGAAAAAAGTATAGCAATACTTATCTGTAGCCCTTGCCAATAAAGCTTATCAATCAATCTCTCTCTCTCTCTCTCTCTCTCTCTCTCTCTCTCTCTCTCTCTCTCTCTCCTCTCCTATTATTCACAGGTTTTGGATTGGGTGGGGGTGGGGGGGTTGTGTGTTTGATCTGGATGGTGGTGGTGGTTTATTTTGTTTTGTGTTTTGACAATCTCTGTCTTTGTGTCTTCTTGGAAGAGAGTCCATCCTTCCCTCTGCCCTCCTCCTCCTCCTCCTGCCCATTCCTTATTACACAGTTTATTGTGGATTAGGTGTAACATGTAGATTTTGCCTTATTACACAGTTTATTGTGGAGTAGGCGTAATATGTAGATTTTGCCTCATTACACAGTTTATTGTGGAGTAGGCGTAATATGTAGATTTTGCCTCATTACACAGTTTATTGTGGAGTAGGTGTAATATGTAGATTTTTCCTTTTTACACTGTGTATTGTAGAGTAGGTGTAATATGTAGATTTTTCCTTTTTACACTGTGTATTGTAGAGTAGGTGTAATATGTAGATTTTTCCTTTTTACACTGTGTATTGTAGAGTAGGTGTAATATGTAGATTTTTCCTTTTTACACTGTGTATTGTAGAGTAGGTGTAATATGTGGATTTTACCTCATTACACAGTGTATTGTGGAGTAGGTGTAACATGTAGATTTTGCCTTATTACACAGTTTATTGTGGAGTAGGTGTAATATGTGGATTTTACCTGTTTACACAGTTTATTGTGGAGTAAGTGTACTATGTAGATATTTTTCCTTTTCCAGCCAGTTGTCAGCTGGATATGTTTGCTAAAGAGAATGAATGCACTCTGGTGTGTGTGTGTGTGTGTGTGTGTGTGTGTATGTATGTGTGTGTGTGTATGTGTGTGTGTGTGTGTGTGTGTGTGTGTGTGTGTGTGTGTGTGTGTGTGTGTGTGTGTGTGTGTGTGTGTGTGTGTGTGTGTGTGTGTATGTGTGTGTGTGTGTGTGTATGTGTGTGTGTGTGTGTGTGTGTGTGATTTTTTTATTTCGAGGTTAATGGAATAAGCACTCATGTGATTTGCTTATCTAGTCCCACTGTGTATGCAGTTTTGTAAATTTTGTCATCCGTTCCCAACGGCACACAGTGGCCTATTCTTCCGAAAAGCGGAACGGGTTTTAAACGTGTGTGTGTGTGTGTTTGCTGGCGCGCGCGGGTGTGTGTGTGTGTGTGTGTGTGTGTGTGTGTGTGTGTGTGTGTGTGTGTGTGTGTGTGTGTGTGTGTGTGTGTGTGTGTGTGCGCGCACACACGCACGCGCACGCGGGAGCTTGCCTACCCATGAAAGTATACTCAAGCATATTTCAGTGCTCTCATCGCGTGATCATATCAGAAAAAACTATAATTATTCATTTGTCTATTTTTGCTATCGTTAGCATGTGCATGTTTAGAGAGGAGGAAATGGGCTGTATATGACCTACAGTGCTCAGCTGGAAACATTACGTCATTAAAACAATCTCACTTAGGTCATTCAAACTGTCCCTCTCGTCATCCAGTCTCACGTCATTCAGACATTGTAAGGTCATTCAGGCACGCTCACCTCATTCAGACATTCTCACGTCACTCAGGCATTCTTAAAACATTCATTCTCACTTTATTCAGATATTGCTATTCAGACATACTCACGTCATTCAGACTGTCACACGTCATTCGGATATTCATATGTCATTCAGACAGTCATACATCATCCAGACATTTTCACGTCATTCATGCATTCATACATCATTCAGAAATTCCCACGTCATTCTGACAGTCTCTCGGTCGATCGGTGGTCTAGAGGTAACGCGCCTGTCTAGAAAGCGAAAAGTCCGGGTCTGAAGTGTGCGGCGGTTCGTACCCCGTTTGGACCGGAAACTTTTCCCCCATCCATTAGACCATGAGTGGTGGTCTGGGCGCTAGTCTTTGGGATGAGACGATAAACCGAGGTCCCGTGTGTTACACGTAATTATTTAGCGCACGTAAAAAACCCACGGCAACAAGAGAGTTGTCCCTGGCAAAAATTCTTAGAAAAAAGCCACTCTGATAGGGAATTAAATACAGTTGCAGACATGAAAAAAAAAAAAAAAAAAAGGGTGGCGCAGCGCTTTGTGGCGACGCGCTCTCCCGCTCTCCCCGGGGAGAGCAGCCCGAATTTCACGGAGAAATCTGCCGTGACTTAAAGTGGTATGAAATGAAATCTGAGCGCTTTGATTTGTTGCTTTACAAGATTCAGCGCTATATAAATTCCATACATTATTATTATTATTATTATTATTATTATTATGATGATGATGATGATGTCATTTAGACAGTCTCATGTCATTTAGACAGTCTCACGTCATTCAGACGTTCACACGTCATTGAGACATTCTCAGTGCTGCACACCATATCCCAGAAACCACCCTGGTCTCCAAACATGTCGTCTGTCTTCACTACTGCTACTGCCGGACAGACCTCTCACAGAACTGACCTGGCAGCTGTGTAGTGTGGCCGCCACTGCTTCCTGACAACTGTGTAGTGTGGCCGCCACTGCTTCTGTCCCTGCTACCTGGCAGCTGTGTAGTGTGGCCGCCACTGCTTCCTGACAACTGTGTAGTGTGGCCGCCACTGCTTCTGTCCCTGCTACCTGGCAGCTGTGTAGTGTGGCCGCCACTGCTTCTGTCCCTGCTTCCTGGCAGCTGTGTAGTGTGGCCGTCACTGCTTCCTGACAGCTGTGTAGTGTGGCCGTCACTGCTTCTGTCCCTGCTTCCTGGCAGCTGTGAAGTGTGGCCGTCACTGCTTCTGTCTCTGCTTCCTGGCAGCTGTGAAGTGTGGCCGCCACTGCTTCTGTCCCTGCTTCCTGGCAGCTGTGTAGTGTGGCCGTCACTGCTTCCTGGCAGCTGTGTAGTGTGGCCGTCACTGCTTCATGGCAGCTGTGTAGTGTGGCCGTCACTGCTTCCTGGCAGCTGTGTAGTGTGGCCGCCACTGCTTCCTGACAGCTGTGTAGTGTGGCCGCCACTGCTTCCTGGCAGCTGTGTAGTGTGGCCGCCACTGCTTCCTGGCAGCTGTGTAGTGTGGCCGCCACTGCTTCTGTCCCTGCTTCCTGGCAACTGTGTAGTGTGGCCGCCACTGCTTCCTGGCAGCTGTGTAGTGTGGCCGCCACTGCTTCCTGACAGCTGTGTAGTGTGGCCGTCACTGCTTCCTGACAGCTGTGTAGTGTGGCCGCCACTGCTTCTGCCCGCCCTGCAGTGTTAGTGTGGCCCCACTGCTTCCTGCAGCTGTGTAGTGTGCCGCACTGCTTCCTGACAGCTGTGTAGTGTGGCCGCCACTGCTTCTTCCCGCTTCCCTGCAGGATCTGGCCCCGGACAGCCTGGTGGTTAGAGTGTTGGCATTGCGCGCTGATCTCTGGCCCAGTTCGAATCCCATTCAATGGATCCCCCCCCCCCCCCCCCCCCCCCCCCCCCCCCCCTGTGGAGTTGACATCAGTGTCGACTCCACTCCTCTCAATATCTTTTGGATGAGACTATTAACAGTAGTCCCGTGTGCGAACGCAGGCAGAAGCATCTGGCGCACACGTTAAAACCTTGGGAAGGGTAGGCCTTTGTGTGCTGGTGGGAATGGATGGCAAAATGTCCAGAACCGCATAAACACGGAGACAGGATGTAAAATGGTACACAGTGCTTATTCCATTATCCTCGAAATAAAAGAATAAAAACAAAAACCTCAGATAAAGGAGAGATGTGATTCATGCACTTCTGCATATGATTCACGCCCTCCACCCTTCCCCCCCTCCTCTTTGAGCTCCTCTCTCTGTTCTCTGTCTCTTCTTTTGTTCTCTCTCTCTCTCCCCCCCCTCCCCTCCTCTCGCTCTCTCTCCCGTTCTTTTATAGCTCTGTCTATTTGCTCTATTGTTCACTGTTCTTTCTAAAATGTGCGCTATTTGGACCATTTGTCTCACCCTATCCCTTTTCAATATTTGATCGCTATTACCTCTCTCTTCTCTCTCTCTCTCTCTCTTCTCTCTCTCTCTCTCTTCTCTCTCTCTTCTCTCTCTTTCTCTCTCTCTTCATTTCTTTTTTTCTTTTCCAAGCCACTTGGCAAAACCGGTTGGATGTTATTGTATTTGCATTTATTGTATTACTAGTAGCTGGAGATATTTCTACCCGTGAAAACTTGGGTTGTTCTGTTAAGGGTGGTGAGAGTGTGGCGCTGTGGTGTCTGTGTGGTACCACCCATGTTTTTCCCCCTGGTAGGCCTGTACGTGGGACGGGATAGCTCAGTGGTCGGAGCACTCGCTTTCCCCCAGCCAAGTTAAGCAGCGTCGAGCGTGGTTACCACTTGGATGGGTGACCGTTTGCGCGCCTTGGCTTCAGTACAGTTCCCCCAGTTCACCCAGCTGTAAATGGGTACCTGCCCTCTTTAGGGTCAGGGAAGGTAAAGCAGCGAGGGAGAGGAGATGGGCGCCGCCCTCAATATGCTGGCCCTAGAGAAGTGAGGTCTCCGACGCCTCGCTCCCCTACGACCTTATAGGTTATGGGACTCCTTTACCTTTTAGAGAAGTGAGGTCTCCGACGCCTCGCTCCCCTACGACCTTATAGGTTATGGGACTCCTTTACCTTTACCTTTACCTTTAGGCATGTACGTGCATTTCTTTGCTTAGTTCTCTGAACGTCTTTTTTGCCGGTGAGAAGTCCTTTGATGCCAGGTGTAGGTAGACCTACTTAATGACAGACAGGTGCTCTTTCGGCCGGTGTTTGAAGTGTAAACCGTTCTTTGACAGCACCCATTGAGGTCCTGCATTGTTATGGTTTGATGGGTGGGAGAGAAAGTTTAGGTGGGTTTTTTTTAGACAAGATTCGAACCAGGGACTTCTGACTTTTTGCACAGGTTCTTTACCTGTAGACCACGAAATCGTTCACTCAGCTTTATTTCTTATTTGCATAACTTGTATAATTCTCTCTCACTGTCTCAGTCTCTGTCTCTGTCTGTCTGTATCTGCCTGTCTGTCTGTCTCTCTATCTCTATCTCTATGTCTGTATGTCTCTTTCAGGAATACTCTCTTACCAACAACTATAAAGTAAAAAGGTTGTGTGTAAACTAGTATTTATCATCGACAACCATTCTGTAAAATATCACTGTGCTACGTGGATTCAGCGTCAAAAATAATATTATCATGAGAAGCAGACCTCTTATTTCCTTCTTTGATTATATTAAAATCCCAGCGGAGTTATCCGCTTTAGGGGCGGTATTAACCGACCACCATAACCAAACCGCTCTTAAGAAACAGACAGTGAAAATACCCCCCCCCCCCCCCCCCCCCCCATTTTACCGAAGGAGGGGGAAAGGAAAGGAGAATATAACTCATGACTTTCCCTGGGGCTGTCAGTATAAATACCATCCCCACCTTCTGGAAATTCTCTGCTAGGAATTCCCTCTTTTCTATCCCTCTCTTTGTTACTTTTTTTTCTTCTTCTTCTTCCTCTTCCTTTCGCCTCCTCCTCGTCTTTTTTCTGCCTTCTTGGTCCATTCTCCTGCCCCTTTTCCCCCAACAAAGACTTAACAGATAACAATTCTCTCCCATGCCGAAGTGGGATATGCTAGGCCTGACTTGTCAGGCGCTCAACTAACGGCAGTGTAACGCATTTCTGCTCATATGACAGACAACACGAGTTGCTGTCTGAGCGTTGGACGATGACGACGATGTTGAAGCAGAACTCATGACAACCAGTGTGACAGTTTATTGATGGGCTTAATTAAGTGCTCCTGTGGATGGTTTAACTACGTCATACTCCAGGCGTGTGAAAATGTCGCTTTTAACTGACAGCCAATCCCTTCAGCCCAGGTGAAACACAATAATATTTGTCACACTGTCTTAATGAATGACCTGGAATGACCCCTCCCCCCTCCTCTACCTTCGCCAAAAGGCAATTATGACACTTTAAAATCCAGCCTGAAGACACATTTCTTTCAAACATAAGATTCTCCCCTCTTGTTTCATCTCATTTCTGTCCCTGCCCTCAACAGCCCAAACCCCCATCACCCTGCCAAAGAGTACAACCTCTATGTGTGTGTGTGTGTGTGTGTGTGTTCATATGAATTCGTAAAAACTATTAACTTGTTAAATTGTAAGAGTAGGATGAACGCAAGTGCGTTATATAAATTCCATTTATTATTATTATTAAAGTGTGGCTGTATTCTTCATGCACTAGTGTACAGGTGAACGAACCCCTCCCTTCCTAAAACCTCTTAAGAATGATGGCAACTCCCTGGCCCATAATATTTATACATAATTATCACTAAACCGTAAACGACGTGTTGATCAAACGCTGTGAGGACAAAGAAGAGCCATTCATTTAACTTCGCTGATTATCTCCCACCCCTGGTGGCGTGTTGTTTTAGTCGCTGTAGTGTTTGTGATGTGAAAGACGGGTGGGGTGGGTTGTGTGAATGAGGGAGTGACTGCGTGGGTGTGACGGCAGAATGTTCTGGGTGCACTGTGGCCGTGTGTCATCTTTCTGGGTATCACAGGGGTCAGGAAGGGAGTGGAGTGGGTGTGTGTATGTGTGTGTGGGGTGGGGGGATCAACAGTCTGTTGGGTGTGAGCAGAGGATTGAACCACTCCTGTGTGGTTTGTAAGGATTTACCACTGCTGTTTGTTCAGGATTTTTTTTGCGTCACAATCTGTCTGTCTCTCTGATTGTGTGTGTGTGTCTCTCTCTCTCTCTCTCTCTCTCTCTCTCTCTCCTCTTCTCTCTCTCTCCTCTCTCTCTCTCTCTCTTCCCCCCTCTCCCTCCCCACCCCTTTATGTCAATGACGTGATATGAAATAGCAGATGAGTCTCAATGAATGAATGTTTAAATGGCTATCATCGACTTCATCAGGGTGTCATTGACCGAGACATTGTTACAGGAAAATGCCATTACACCAGTTTAATCCATTCATATCAAGAGTAAGTTAACCCCCCCTCCCCCTCTAGCTAAGAAACATATATAGCCAATTATGTAAATAGATAAGCAAGTTAAAAAAAGAAAGAAGGAAAGAAGGGAGTAAGGAAGAAAAGAAGGGGGAAAGGAATGGGGTATGTAAGTAAGAAAGTAAGAAAATGACTAACTATCCAGCTAGCTAACTAATTAGCTAACTAACTAGCTAGCCAACTAACTAACTTTGTGTGTGTGGGTATTATTATCTATTTTCTTTTTACTGTTTGAGTGTAAAGGTATTGGGTTTATTTTATTATCAGATAATGTATCCCTAAGGGTGGGGACTGGATGTAAAAAAGCGCATAGGTGCCTATTCATTATCCTTGAAATAAAGTAATTTGTCATTGTCACTAACTAACCAACTAACTGACTGACTAACTAGCTAACTGACTGACCGACTATTTAACAAACTAGCTACCTATAGAACTAACTAACCAAACAAATCGAACGAATGCAGAACATTTTGCGCACACGTTAAATCCTGTTCCGCTTTTCGGAAGAGTAGGCCATTGTGTGCCGGTGGAAACAGATGACAAATTTACCAAAACCGCATACACACGGGGACTGGATGTAAAAAAACACATAAGTGCTTATTCCATTATCGTCGATTTAAAAAGTAAAATCTTTCTCTTCACATCATTCAACCTTATTATACTATTTCTGTTTTCCAACAGGCGAGAGGCCCTTCGTGTGTCAAGAGCCCGGATGTAACAAAACCTTTGTGCGGAACGAGGAACTGACGCGGCATCGCCGAATCCACTCCGGTGAACGTCCATACGCGTGCAGCCACTGCAGCAAGACCTTCATGCGCAAAGACCACCTCAACAAGCACCAGAGGATGCATGGCGACTAGCTAGGCCTCCAGGATGGACCGAGGCAGACTCTGCTGTGCTGCTGTGATCTCAAGACTGATGATACGTGTGGGTTGATAAATACGCAGCAGACCTCGGGGGGCATAGTGATGAATTGATATTTTGCTGTTTACATAATATATACAAGCGACCACACACACACACACACCACACACACACCACACACACCACACACACAACACACACACACATGCTCGCGCGCGCACACACACACACAAAGTATCTGAATCTGAATCTGAATCTCACACACACACACAACACTCACACTCACGCACACACACACGGGGACTGGATATTTTTAAAAAACACACAAATGGGTGCTTATTCCATTATCCTTGAAGTAAAAGGAAAAAAATTGATAAAATAAATAAAATACACACACACACACACACACACACACACACACACACACACACACACACTGACTGACTGACTGGCATAAATCAGGAGAGAGAGAGAGAGAGAGTAGAGAGAGAGAGAGGAGAGAGAGAGAGAGAAGAGAAGAGAGAGAGAGAGAGAGAGAGAGAGAGAGAGAGAGAGTACATACATACATACATACAGACAGACAGACAGACCAAGGGACAGAAGAGAGACATTTTTTCATGTGAAGGGTTATACAGGGTGTATTATGTATTTCAAGGCCCAAGCTACTCCTCATCTTCATACGTCCAGTTTGGTTTTATATTTATTCATGATAGTTTGGACAATGATTTCATATACGTCTTTATTTATTTATTTATTTATTTATTTATTTATTCGCCTGTACATGAGTCTGCTTGTTTATGGACCCGAGCATTGTGTGTGTGTGTGTGTGTGTGTGTGTGTGTGTGTGTGTGTGTGTGTGTGTGTGTGTGTGTGTGTGTGTGTGTGTGTGTGTGTGTGTACTTTCTTTAATTTAAAATCTTTTCACTCAAAGTGATATAAGCTGAATGTGTGTGTGTTATGCGTACGTACACGCGCGCGCGCGTGTGTGTACTTTCTTTAATTTAACGTCTATTCACTCAAAGGGATATTAAACGAATATGTGTGTGAATGTGTGTGTGTGCGTGCGTGCGTGTGTGTGTGTGTGTGTGTTTGTGTGTATGTTATGTGTGTGTGTGTGTGTGTGTGTGTGTGTGTGTGTGTGTGTGTGTGTGTGTGTGTGTGTGTGTGTGTGTGTGTGTGAATGTGTGTGTGTGCGTGCGTGCGCGCGCGCGCGCGTGTGTGTGTGTTTGTGTGTATGTTATGTGTGTGTGTATGTTATGTGTGTGTGTGTGTGTACTTTCTTTAATTTAACGTCTGTTCACTCAAAGTGATATTAGACGAATATGTGCGTGAATGTGTGTGTGTGTGTGCGCGCGCGCGCGCGCGTGTGTGTGTATGTTATGTATGTGTGTACTTTTTAAATTTAACGTCTGTTCATTCAAAGTAATATTAGACGAATATGTGTGTGAATGTATGTGTGTGTGAGTGTGTGTGTGCGCGCACGCGTGCGTGTGTGTGTGTGTGTGTGTGCTGCCTGAGGCTTTCTTGTTGTGCTGTTCCACGTACGACGCTCATTCCGATCTCAACATTCCAGACAGGAGGAGCTGAGTTCTCTGTTTTCCTGTTACTATTCATGAAGCAATCTTTGCAGGGCACTTGTTCAAATGACTTTTATTACAGGCTATTCCTGTGTCTATCTGTTTGGGAATAAAAGGGCAGTTATGGGATTGAATTGCATGACTGCTTTGCTTTCGTGTGTGTGTGTGTGTGTGTGTGTGTGTGTGTGTGTGTGTGTGTGTGTGTGTGGTGTGTGTGTGTGTGTGTGTGTGTGTGTGTGTGTGTGTGTGTGTGGTGTGTGTGTGGTTGCTGCCTGAGGCTTTCTTGTTGTGCTGTTCCACGTACGACGCTCATTCCGATCTCAACATTCCAGACAGGAGGAGCTGAGTTCTCTGTTTTCCTGTTACTATTCATGAAGCAATCTTTGCAGGGCACTTATTCAAATGGCTTTTATTACAGGCTATTCCTGTGTCTATCTGTTTGGGAATAAAAGGGCAGTTATGAGATTGAATTGCATGACTGCTTTGCTTTCGTGTGTGTGTGTGTGTGTGTGTGTGTGTGTGTGTGTGTGTGTGTGTGTGTGTGCGGCGTGCGTGCGTGCGTGCGTGCGTGCGTGCGTGTGTGTGTGTGTGTGTGCGTGCGTGCGTGCGTGCGTGCGTGTGTGTGTGTGTTTGTATGTGTGAGAGAGAGAGAGAGAGTGATTGTGCGAATCAGAGAGAGAGAGAGAGAGAGAGAGAGAGGTGTGTGTGTGTGTGTGTGTGTGTGTGTGTGTGTGTGTGTGTGTTGTGTGTGTGTGTGTGTGTGTGTGTGTGTGTGTGTGTGTTGTGTGTGTGTGTGGTCTGTGTGATATCACATATTAATTTTGTGTGTATGTGTGTGTGTGTGCGCGTGCATGTGCATATGTGTATGTAGTAGCGTTTATATGTGTTTCAGCATGAGTGTGTGCGTGTTTGTGTGTGCGCGTATTTGTGTTTGCGAGAGAGAGAAAGAGATGAGAGAGAGAAAGAGAGATGAGAGAGAGAGAGAGAGAGAGAGAGAGAGAGAGAGAGAGAGAGAGAGAGAGAGAGAGAGAGAGATATCCTAGAAATTAAAAAAAAGAATGACTGCAACATTTTTATTTTTCCCCAGCTATTTACAGTTCATTATTGCAAGACGACTGTACTTTCCATTTTCAAAATCTAGTAGTGATCATGTAATTATTTTGTTCTCTCCTCCTCCTTGTTCTTCTTTCTCTTCTTGCTCTTCTTGTTCATCATCATCATCATCATCATCATCATCATCATCATCATCATCCTCATCCTCATCCTCATCATCCTCATCACCATCATCGTCATCATCTTCTTCTCCTCCTCCTCTTCCTCCTCTTCCTCCTCCATGGAACGCTCAGACATCAAGTATTGTTGTCTGTCATATGACCTAAACATGCGTTGCGCTGCCGTTAAGCACCTGGCAAGTGAGGCCCAGCGCATCCAACTCCGGCGTGGGACTTGTGCTTTTCAGTAGTAGATGTCCCCGAAGATGGAACACAGCTACCTTAATGGCGAGCAAAAACTTTCGCATACGCAACAATCTCACCATTGGTGAACCTTGGGGCTGTAGTCGAGGAAATGAAGCAAAACACAAACAAACAAAACAAACAAAAAAAACAAAATCCAACCAACCAGCCAACCAAACAAAAACCGCGTAGTTTACTTCTTTACTTATTCTTCAATTTCAAAACAAAAAGACAAAATCCAACCAACCAACCAAACAAAAACCCCGTAGTTTACTTATTTACTTATTCTTTTATTTCGAGGCTAATGGAATAAGCACTCATGTGCATTTTTATTTTACACCCAATCCCCGTGTGTATGCAGTTTTTTTTTATAAAAAGTTTGTCATCCGTTCCCACTGGCACACAATGGCCTACTCTTTCGGAAAGTGGAACAGGGTTTAACGTGTGCGCAAGATGTTCTGTGTGCGTTGGCACACGGGGCTTCGGTTTATTGTCTCATCTGAAGGACTTTTGGGGAGAGTGAAGTCTGCACTGATGTTAACTCATGGAAAAATCCCCTCGAACGGGAATCGAACCCGGTCGTCAGATTGCGAGCGCAATGTTCTAACCACTAGGCTATCCCGTCCCCCATGTGAGTGATAGAGCAATGTGTGTGTGCCAACAAGACCTTCAAGACACATTAAACAGAGATACTCTGTGACTGTGTTTGAGTAAGAACGGGCTATACTTTTTGTCATGTACAATTGACAGAACTGCACAGAGGGAAACGCCCTATGCTTTTCGTTAGCGTCAGCACCCCCCTCCCCCCCCCCCCCCCTCTCTCTCTCTCTCTCTCTCCTCTCGCCAGCACGTTTTAATGTTTGCTTGCAAAGTTTGGTTAGATCTGCCAAAACTGAAACAGTTCCTTTTTTGGTAGGCTTCATGTATGAAGAAACATGCACTGGATTCTTTTGGTAATAGTTTTCAAATTATTGTCAGACGACGCCCAATTTCGGTTTTTCGGGATATTTCTTTTATTATTACGGTGTATTATAGCAATGGGCTGGAGTGTTGAAAGAACTGTGACGATTGTGCAGGTGCGAGCGTGTGCGTGCACGCCTTACATACACGCACACACGCGCGCGTACCTATGCATAGCTCAGAGAGAGAGAGAGAGAGAGAGAGAGAGAGAGAGAGAGAGAGAGAGAGAGAGAGAGAGAGAGAGAAGAGAGAGAGACATGTGCAAATACGTAAAGGCACTCCTAAGCATGCACGTAAACACACACACACACACACATACATATACCTCTCTCCCTCCCCCCCCCCCCCCCCCTCTCTCCCTCCCCCCACTCTCTCAGATGACAAAACACAAACTTTCAGTCACACACAAGCATTTGATTTTCTCCTGCATTTCTCCCTTCGTCTAATATCAAAAAGCACATGAGTGCATATTCCATTATCCTCGATAAAAAAGAATAAATAAATAAATAAATAATATCACTTGGAATGAAAAGACATTCAATCAAAGGGCGAACGAACGAACGAACCCCAACCCCAACCCCCCCCCCCACCCCCCCGCCCACCACCCACCCCCCCCCACACACACACCACACACACACATACTTACACATAAAACTCCCTCTATTAGAATAATTAATAAACGACTTCTAAGCTTGTACTCAACTTGTTACTCCGTGGACTTTTAACTGATATGAAGAAGAAGAAGAAGAAGAAAAAACAACCACCAGATCTCAGAATTTAAAAACAAAATGAAGAAAAAAGGTCAAAGACGAAAACTTTTAAAGAAGAGTACTTTTATGCTTCATAGGTATTGACTCCCTTTATCCTCCATCCACCTCCCCCCCCCCCCCCCCCCCCCCTGCTCTCTCTTTTCTCTTTCCCCTACGCTCAATCTTTTCGCACTCAATCTTTCATTAGATACCTGCGGGGGTTTTCAATTCACAGAGCCCAGATTCGTCGACATTTTATCCGTTGATTCCAGTGACACACTTTTTGGCAAAGGAGGTCAGATCCACTTTTGAAACGTACGTCTGCACTTCACACAAGCCTGGACTGTACCAGCGCCTTGGAGAGAACGTGCACATACCAATAATAACGCATGCAGAACATCTTGCGCACACGTTAAATCCTGTTCCGCTTTTCGAAAGAGTAGGCCATTGCGTGCCGGTGGGAACAGATGACAAAATTTACAAAACCGCATACACATGGGGACTGGATATAAAAAAGCACATGAGTGCTTATTCCATTATCCTCGAGAGAGAAAAAAAGTCATCTGAGCGCTTTGATTTGTTGCTTTACAAGATTCAGCGCTATATAAATTCCATACATTATTATCATTATTATCAATAATGCATGCAGGTCTGTGTGGGAGATTTGCTGAATCAGTTCAGTGTTGGTCTGAAGTATCTGTTTTAATTAGTGTGTGGGGAGTTAGTGTGTGTGTGTAACAATAACAATAACAATAACAATAATTTTATTCAGTTTTTGCAGGCCATATGGCCCATACGAACAACAGTTAATCATATACTTTCACTGAATCTTGTAAAGCAACAAATCAAAGCGCTTTCTTTTTAAATCGAGGATAATGGAATAAGCACTCATGTGCTTTTTTACATCCAGTCCCCGTGTGTAAGCGGTTTTTTGTAAATTTTGTCATCTGTTCCCACCGGCACACAATGGCCTACTCTTTCGAAAAGCGGAACAGGATTTAACATGTGCGCAAGATGTTCTGCATGTGTTCGCACACGGGGCCTCGGTTTATAGTCTCATCCGAAGGATGTAAGGTGAACATCCTTACTTCTGATATCTAAACATTTAGTAAGAAATAATCCAACTTTAAACATCAAACTAGGTTTAGTGTTCATACAAAGAAGCTGCACTTTCAGATTCGATGGAAATCTGTAATAATACAGAGGAATACATTTTCTTCGCAATACAGCATATTTTGGGCATACAAGTAAAAAGTGACAAACATCTTCAATTTGTTGGCCATCACACTGAGAGCAGAATGGATCAGTAATCGGTTTGCCATAACGTGAAATTCCATTTAAAGGTAATCTGTTTGACCTCAGTAAACATATACCTCTACGGTATTCTAAAGATTCTACTTCACATACATAATTTGCTCTACAAATAATCGGGTGATAATCTAAGTAGTCAGGGTATGCTGATAGAGAGTCATGCCATTTTTGTTGGTACACATCTTGTATTCGTATTTGGAATTCTTTCATGAAGGATGAGGAATTACCACAATTTTGCATTGTCCAAACATAACCAAATCCGTGGGTGCATAAAATCTTTCTAACATGTGTTACCCAATTTATTCTCACTGCTTCATCCTGTCTACACAACATATTGTAGCATTGTCTGGGATATCTATGATCAGGCATATCCAAAATTTTTAGCCAATATTTGATTACTCTGGTAACAGTGTCAACAAAAATGGGATATCTACCACAATCGCCAAGGCAAATATTATTTTTAACATCTCTGCCAACCCCCAGGACCATTTTGCAAATTTTTACCTGTATTTTTTCAATATCATGATACTGCTGAAAACCCCAAATTTCAGAACCATAGAGGAGGATTGGTTTCACTTTTGTATCAAAAATACTAAAAACTGTAGATGCTGGAAGATTCTTTAACCTGAAGTACAATCTTTTGATACCAGCAACAGCCTTCAATGCTTTTCCAGAGAGATTTTCGATACATTTTGACCAGTTCAATGTCGAGCCAAAAACCACACCCAGATAATTATAACTAGATTCTACTTGTATCTGCTTTCCTAAATAACACCATTTTTCAGACTTCTTAGTAAATCCACCATTTTTAAAAACGACTACTTTAGTTTTGTCCATATTTACAGAAAGTCCCCATTTCTTACAATAATTTTCCAAACAATTGATCTTTTTCTGCAAGTCTACAACTGAATCTGAAACTAAAGCAATATCATCTGCATACATAAGTAAGAGTATGCCTAGTGGCTCAGAAAATACATCTATGCCTTGAGTATCTGATCCAGTGAGATCTGATTCTAGTTCAAAAATAAAAATCGAAAATAATAGGGGACT